>CM060846.1:106367597-106712597 GCA_030762175.1 Metallyticus violacea | reverse complement strand
GTATTAATTTCGTTAATGTACCTCAATTCAGGTACTCTATTGCCCAAAGAGTATTTATACTCGTACGTGCGTACAGAATCGACTCGTAACGTACGGAGATTGTTTCAAGAGAGATTCTTTGATATTCAACATCCAAGTTGAAGTTCGATTCACAGATTGATAAATAAAGTTCGTAAAACGGGAAATATTCTTGATAAAGGCGTACACAACCAGATATACACCACTCGCAGAAGAAATGTCAGATAACTTGGGCATGTCCTGCAGCGTTTTTCTAAAAATCACTTCAACGTTTTTCTTAACAAACGGCAATTCCCTTATTCCTCTGTTCGAAAGGCTACAAAGGTACTGTAGTGAAAGATCTTGAGGCGGGAAACCCTGCACCCAGCAGTAGATTACGTGAATGGATTTTGTATCGTGTGCACGGTGGAGAAATTGACCTTAATCTAATTTTCTTTACGCAGGAACTTTGGTTCCACCTAAGTGAGTATGTTAATACAAGAATTAACCGATACTTTAGCTCAGAAAACCCTAATCTGCTTCACGAGTTGCCCCTTCATGATCAAAAGATAGGAGTGAAGCGCGCCATTAGATGAGAGAGAATAAAAGGTTCTATTTTTTTAGCAATCTGTATGTGCAGAAGATTTTGCAACTCTTTTTTCGTGAATTAACTCTGAGGGACCGTAGGTTTGCGACTTTCCAAAAGCATTCTGCAGCAGTATATACAACCAATTGTTCTTCCATACAATTCATGAAATATTTGACGACAGAGTCATCACTAAGAACATAATGGCCCCCTCGATTCCCAAATTTGACGCCCTGAGATCTTTATTTCTGATGGGGGGAGGCGTTAAAGGAAAAAGTGTACAAATCAAATCAACACACATTAGATGAACTGAAAAATAACATTCGTGAAGGAATTTCTTTTATTTATCAGAGGGAACTGCAGAGGGTAATGGTTAATTTCATAAGCCGACGGCAGAAGTGTATGGAAAATGAAGAAAGGCAGTCCAGCTTCTTCTTACTTGATAATGATGAGCAAATATGCCGTTTAAGTGTCAGTAATGACTTACGCGACACCGACCGGCTGTTACGCTTGGAGCGGTACCGCGAAGGAAAAATCACCTATTATACAGACTAATGTAATGATTTACAAGCATTACTAATACTGCTATCATTTTAAGTATCAGGAAACATAACTGGTTTTTATAAATATATAAAGACATTTTGGAAATCTATATAGACTGGTGTCTATATTTTAGCAACAGTTCACTTTGCAATTCTAGCTGGAAGTCTTGCACCCTCCCATTTAGAAATTGGACAGGAAAATAATATGCAATGAGACTTTATACCGTAAGAGAGCATTTTTCCAGTCCTTAAGAGATACCTGCAGGTTACGTGCAAAGACAATCACTTATTAGAACAATTTAAATAATGAGGCTAAAAACACATGTTACAAAACCTGCATATTCAATTTAGATACAGAATACTTATTTAATGCTTAAGATAAGGAAATTGAAACTGCCAATAAATTTAAATACCTTTACTCAGCAGTAAACAGGTTGCACATCGACATCTGAAATTGAAAAATAAATTTTATTAGAAAATTATTAAAAAGCTACGTTTTAAATTTTATTATAAAAACAAAATATTCACATCAAAATTGCTTATGGAACATAGTTTTTTTTCATAAATTTTCTATTAATTACGATTGCAATTTTATCATAAAAAGTAACATTTGCAATATTCAAATTAATAATAGAACACAACATTTCAAAAAGCAATATTTAATGCTTTTTAACAAGTATAACACAATCACAAAAATAAGTTTCCCATAATGCTTGTGCCATCATTAATTTTTTTCTACCGTTTTTTCTCGACATCTAAAAAATATGATGGAGACATGCGCATAACTTATGTACAGCCTAGATAATTTTCATTATCCTCAAAGTGTCTGTTGAACGATATCCATAGATGCTGGGTAGGATATGGATGTTGAGACTTCAGCTCATTCTAGTACTGTAGTATTGTATCTTTCTAACCATCTCGACATCTGTGCTTTGGCATAAATTAAAAGCTAGACGCTTCAGTAGTCGGAAGCACCGCTGTCAAATCACCAGACTGAGCGGCTCATAATGCCCTATTAAATACTCCATTTAAAAAAAATATGTCATTAGGTGTATGTGCGGTTGCAGAGTCTTGCTGGAAATACCCAGATCGACATTCAATATCAGTTTTAAAAAAATTGTGTTAGTACGTCATTCCTATATCTAGCATTCTCAAAATGAGATCCGTTTTTCTATTTGCCACTATTCCTCCGCAGACCATGGTGGTACCTCCTTTGAAATATGTGAACTTCCTGTAAATGCCTCAGTGTTTTTGAGTTATTTAATTGTCTTCAGAAATGGATTCTCTTGAAATCTGCGTGCAGATCATCTGTGAGGAGAATATGGCTCCATTGTTCCTGTTGTAAAGGACATGCTCCCAGCATCATGCAATACAACGTGCCCAATTTTAACGACGAATCGCTGGATGGCGGGAATGAAGTATTCTTTTTGCAGTCTATTTCTAACAATTTGAGTTGAAACAGTTAAATTGTTAACATTCTACAGGGTACTTCTTAAAATGACAGCAACTGCCTTTCTCCCAGAGTCCTTAGGCACAGAAATCAGTCTGTGCAGCAGCAGTAATCCTTGGTTTACCTGTGTATTGTGCTTTTGAACTGTCAAATTCTCGATATTGCCTCCACGTTCTGGATATAACTGCTCTTACAGTGTTCAGAGCTCTAACCGTTTCAACGGTTCCATCATTTCTAATTATTCTAATCGCCATACACATTCCATTATGACTTAAATAGTATTGTTGAGCATTCGTTTTATGTATTTCTCCTTATGTTTTAAAAAGAAAAGTTGATAGACTTCTAGATAAAGAAGCAAATTATTTATTCACTCACGGTGTAACAAATTAACAAATAAAATGTGTAATATTGGACTGATGTGGTAACTAATAGGTAGACAGATGAACAAAGCACCCATATTTACTCATTGCTATCATTTGCTTAGATATATTAAAAAGTGTATTTAAAATGTTTGTTGGTCCATAAATACCTTTCTTGTGTATATTTTGGTGCAGTACAGCATATTCAAAACATTGGTTTGGTTTTTGACGGATGAAGAACTGTAAGGAAATAAGTTAGTAATACAATTATACAAATGGAAAACCATAGAAACACAGGAGAAATAGCACTTAAGGGATTCACACGTTTTAAAACATGCCGAATACCAGAATCTTAAGAAAAGACATTGAATTAGTGAGAAAAGGAATGCCCCAGCGAGAGTTCAAACAAAACCAACTGGTAGGTACATATAAAAGAACAATGCTGTAATTGACACTTTTATCATGAGAGCAGTGCCACGAATGAAATGCTACTGCGAGTAGGTTTGGAAAAAGGCATAGACTAACCGCCAGTCACAAAATTAATTTTACAGCACGGAAAGGTCCGGATCTATTTATGTAGGCCAGCACGATAACCTTTTGCCGTGCGAAAGCACAGTGAGTGTGTTCTTTAGGCTTCTGCCAAGTAACAACGATTTTTTATATTGCATTGTAATATTTGAATGTAAACACACTTATTTATGGTATAGGTTTCAAGAGTCACATATTTTTTAGTTTTCTGTTACAATGAAGAAAAGCTTCGTAGAAAAAACTTTTACTTGCACGACACACACTAATTGTAATTAAAACGCCTAAAGTGATGCGCGTAGTTCCAAAGAAAGTAGACTAGAATTTTAAAAAATCTTCTTGAATTTAAAAACAATTTAGACTTTAAAAATCTGAGTCATATAGGAAAAAGTGTACGCGTGGCCGGGACGGAAATCTCAAATCTTCGACTTACTTGCCGATGCTCTATCTCAGCTACCTTGTCCTGCTTGGCTACAATCGAGAACTTCTCCACTCTGAGTCTACAAATGCTTTCTTTCATCATATTGACGTCCTTTTGACAGCAGCTGAAGTTCTGCATTCAAAGCGGCAACTACGGAGAAGCGAATGTAATATCCGCGCAAATGATTCAAGTTCTCGCATTTACAACTGCAATTACAACGAAAATAAACACATATCTTATGACAGGAGATGCTGAAGATGTTCGGCCACTTTCTCATATTTCTAGCATCTTTTTATAAAATTGTCGTTCACAAGTAACAGTAGATCTGCCAAAATTAAGTCAATTTATCACCTGATGTTTTTTTTTTTTTTTTCTGTTTTTAAATGTGTGACGATTTCTTTCATGTACATTATTTTCCAGCTTTCCCCATACACAAAAATCACACACCGTCAGATCACAAGACTCATGGGTGACAATGACCTACTAAAAAATCTATCTTCAAAAAAATCCTCATTGAAATTTAATTACACATTAGCTGTGTGTGCGGTGGCAGAGTCTTGCCGTAAATACCCGGATGGATATTCAATAACAGTCCATTGCTAAAGAAATAGTGTTAGTATGTCATTCCTATGTCTCGTATTCTCAAAAAAGATAAGCTCTATTATTCTGTATGCATTTACTGCGCATCCTTACATAGATTTTCCTTTCATGCAAGGGGTTTCGTGTGTAAAATCAAATTTTATTGTTGTACCTGAAACATGACCATATATCTGCATCAGTAAAGATTAAAAGGAGAGTTAAACACTATTAAAAACCAGCAAAGAATATTAAACATGGATAAATTATTCTATCATTATCGTGCAGTAGCATTCAATTACAGAAATGTACCCAAATGTCAGTATCACCTGCCTGCAATACGTGGACAACAGTAATCTTGTATACTTTCAAGTTTAAAAACGTTCAATTTCAGAAAATGAACTGAAGATTGCGAATGTCAAATTTCTAAAAAATGCTAGATATGTGTGAAGCTAGCCGGACAACATTTCCAGATCTCCAGTCGTAAGGTAGGTGCTTCATTGCATTGTAATTATAGTTGTATTTGCGACAACTTGGATCAATTTGCGTGGATATGACAACCTCTTCGTCGGGAGTTAGCGCTCTGACTGGCAACACAACAGCTGACGTGAAATGGTCGACAAATCCACGAAATACCCGGTACCTATACACCTCGAAGGCTGTCTCGTTACAGAGTTTTTATCTCTAGTAAGCAGCTGGAGTATTTTTGGCCTATGTGTTAACCACACTATAACTTTTTTGCTCTTACATTAATCATAAAAACTTGGGACAGTGCAAAGGTACCCTTTGGAAAAGCACAGTCAGTTTTAAGTGAAAAGCAGACCTGTACTTAAAAAATCTAAATAAAAATAGGCATATTACACAGGTTTAGTAAAAACATTATCCAAGGGTTTACAATGTAACTCCATATACACCAATGAAGCTATTATGTCTGTAAGAACAGAAAAATAACTAATAGGCTACTTTTGTATTTATTTCAAATACGTTTAATGTGAATGTTTTAGGACCAAGTTGGTGGCCTTGTCGTTCATGCTCCACGTCGACTGCAGGTGTAGACGGGCACACTGATACGGAAAATCAGAAACTTTAAATTGTTCCTGGATTCTTCCCTGTCTTCTGCTCGAAAGTAACGTTGAACTATTTCATATCTTCTCGGCTACTGTGGCTACTATTTTCACATCAAAAAATCAAAATATATTCACCAACGGCAATATAAGTAATAAAAATTAGTGCTTCTTTCTGTCACTGAACGAATAAGTCAATATTCAGAAAGGACTAATTTTTTAAAACGCCAGAAATGTTTCTGACTATAGCTATATTTAGCATGTTATTCATAAACAAACCAATTTTTTTTGTAAAATTATTTTATAAAAAAAATCATTGCTATTCAGTACACCCTTCCAGAGACGGTTCTAGTCCAGGGTCGGGGGGGGGGGGGGGAGGGTGAACCCGGGCATCCCAGTTTTTTATGAAATAATTTATAAGTCCTTAATTACTGTTAAATAAATTGTTCATTTATTTTACACAAAAGAACTAATTAATTGAGAGAATTTAATTCATTTACATGCATTATAAAATGTTATATATATTGTGTGTGTTATTTTTAACACGCAGAATATTATAATTATAAATTACATGAAGTGAAATTGACAAATTTAAAAGTAGGTAATTTTCATTTTTTAATTTGCATAATACAGAGTGAGCATTGCTTGAGGCAACCGCGGGACTTGCCGGCAGCGCTATGTCGATGTATATTTCCCCTCCACCAAGCTTCAGTGTAAGTTGAAATATTGCGCAAGTAGCACATGTTTGTTAGGCGACACAATATAGTGTTTTGAGTGAAAGTGTATCAAGTGAACCTCGCCGGCTGACCGGACCCACCCAAACCGGTTGTGGGGAAGATTGTTCACGCCGTACATTCGGTACATACACACTACAAATAGCATTTTTAGATAATTCAGAATTAAAGTACACATTTTTGTCTGAATCTTCCCTCAGTATATTTTCATCTTCTGTATTAGTACTTTGATGCGTTGAGGATTGAAAGGTAGGTTATTGTATAAACAATATAAATGCTCATTTATTCCTCGTGCCTTATATATGATAATATGAAGGATAAACATGTTATATCATTGTTGTGATCTGACCTCTCACTGCACTAAATAACTTCGAATTCCCAATTCATAGTTCTAAATGCATTAAATATCCTTTAAAAAAGCATTTCCATACGTTATTACATATATGTAACTGAACAAATTTACATAAAAATTGTTGTCGATCCTGGTGGTGTAGTGGTAACCATACTTGCTTTCTAAACCCAAGATCGTCGGTCCTGGTGGTGTAGTGGTTACCATACTTGCCTCCTTCACCCATGATCGCGCGTTCGAACCCGGCCAGGACCTTCCCTTCCGAAGGAAGCCATACTTAGCCCTGAATTGAATGGGACGTTGATGATCTGAGATGTTTAAAAGCGTTCATAAATAAACCAAATCAACAACAAACAAAAATTGTTGTGGTAATGCCACCAAAGATATTTTCATAAACATGCTCCCCTTTCTTTCGAATTAAATTTTCCAAAATTCCGTTTCAATCGTGAGTCCCCCAATTTTAAACATCTAGAAACGCAACTGTACACTTCAGAAAAACAGTGGGTAGTAATTAGGTAGTAGTAGGATAAAAAACAGTGGTGGTGATGGTAGTAGTAGAAGGAATAGTAGCACTAGTAATAATAGTAGTAGTAGCAGTAGTAGAAGGCGTAGTAGTAGCAGTAGTAATAATAGGAGAAGTAGTAATTGTAGTAGTAGTAGTAGTAGTAGTAGTAGTAGTAATAGTAGTAGTAATGGTAGTAGTAGTAGTAGTAGTAGCAGTAGTAGAAGGCGTAGTAGTAGCAGTAGTAATAATAGGAAAAAGTAGTAATTGTAGTAGTAGTAGTAGTAATAGTAGTAGTAATGGTAGTAGTAGTAATAGTAGAAGTAGTAGTAGTAGTAGTAGTAGTAGCAGTAGTAGAAGGCGTAGTAGTAGCAGTAGTAATAATAGGAAAAAGTAGTAATTGTAGTAGTAGTAATAGTAGTAGTAATGGTAGTAGTAGTAATAGTAGAAGTAGTAGTAGAAGTAGTAGTAGTAGAAGTAGTAGTAGTAGAAGTAGTAGTAATGGTAGTAGTAGTAGAAGTAGTAGTAGTAGTAGTAGTAGTAGTAGTAGTAGTAGTAGTAGTAGCAGCAATTCTAGAAGCTGTAGTAGCAGAAGTGGTAGAAGTAGCAGCAGCAGTAGTAGTAGTAGTAGTAGTAGTAGTAATAGTAGTAGTAGAAGTAGTAGAACTAGTAGTAGTAGTAATAGGAGTAGTATTAGGATAGGGGTGGTAGTAACAGCAGCAGTAGCAGCAGAAGTAATAGTAATAGTAGTAGTAGTAGTAGTAGTAGTAGTAGTAGGAGGAGGAGGAGGAGGAGGAGGAGGAGGAATATAGTAGTAGTGGGATACTAGTAGTAGTAGGAATGGTGTAGGAGTAATAGTAGTTCTTGTTATAGTAGTAATAATATGAAAGATTGAAATATTTATTTAAAGGTTTCAACATTTATGAGGATGAAGACAATTTAACGTTTGCTAAATTTAGTTAGCAAGCGCGGAATGGATCATGAGCTCTTCTTAGAATTCTTTTTCCCATGGTAGGCGTAACCGCTTTATTGCACTGACTCTCTCCACTCTTTGTGTGCATGTGCATGCTGCCATTTTATATGTAACATTTACAAAGGTCTTTCCTAGAGTATCGACCATATGTCAGCTATATTCGATAAACGGCCGATAAATTTTGTTCAGGGACCTCTTCTTTCTGGTTTGAGGTTCTTTTACATGTCGTAAATCTACAACACGAGGCCTGCAGGCTTTATTTCCTCTTCTAAGGAAGCCATAATTAAGATTTTTATACCAGAAAAAACCCATCAACCCTTGCTGGGGTAGAACGGGACGCATTGCTGTACGTAACATTTGACACCACGTGATTGCACTGCTTGGTAATAAGTTCAGAATTTTTTCTTTTGCAGTCCATGTGGCAATGGAATACATATATACAATTGCTTATAGTATCCCGCTTTGGAAATAAGGTTAAGTAACATTTTGACCACCTGTGAACCACAATAGTAAAAGAGAGCTTTGAACGCTATTATAAAACACATCATCTCCATTTTATTAGATATAATCACATGTTACATATTGTTTAGAATATTTTATCGCATTAAATTATGCACATATTTCACGTGTTAGTTTTAATATACACGAATCTTCAAAAGGAAACATTTCACTTACTGTATCCGAATCGAAGACCAATGTTACGTCATTGTAGTTAACTACTGCTTGAACAGATGAGCGAAACTATAAGCTCTTTCACATTATTTTTTATTACTATTTTCTTCACCCTCGCCTTCTTTATTAATTCTTTGCTATTTTCCACCTCATTTGACATTGCAAATTCATAGTCTGGGCTGTGACTATCTCTACAGCAAGCGGACTGTTTACATTATTGATTCCTGCCCATCGCGTCTGGGAGTTTTGACCCGCGCTTCTAGTTTAATCACCAACTTGGGGGGCGAATATTATAGTTCAGTTGGTTAGGGTGTCTATACGGCAGACCGTAGACAGTGGTTCGAAACCCGGCCGTGACCCAAAATTTTCAAGCCTTATTATTTCTTTCCACTAGTTACCTACACACGGTTCGTGTGAAATAACTATATAAAATACAGTTAAGTTTTGAAAGGGTAAGTTCCAGCAAAAATATAATAGTAAACATTGGATTACCGGATTTTAGTTATATCTTGTCCGCTAAAGCTGTGTTTTACGTCTTGTGCTAAGTGGTCGAAGGTGCATCCTGAAGAGTGCACACAATCTTACCTTTATAAAATTGTCTGTTTTATTTTATATTCTGAAATTAGGGAGAGGTTTTTTGGCTAATGTTGCCAGATTTGCATCAATTTCGTCTACAAATTTAAATATTCTGATTCGACAAATAATAATAATAATAATAATAATAATAATAACAACAGTAATAATAAAAATAAAGTACTTGTGAGCAATGTCTTTTTTTGAATAATGTTTAACGCCCGTTTTTACTACTGAGACACACAGGCGGTGGACACTGATGATACATGAGATGAAATGATAAACTGGGAACAGATATTTTTTTTTTTTTTTAAAGGAAGGAAGCGTTCCAGGCCTAAGTTTGGGGTATCTCCCCGGCATTTGCCAGTTATGAGGACTGAGGAAAACCTGAAAAAACCCAGTCACGGAGAACAGTCCTAGTAGGATTCGAACCCCAGACCTCCCGCTCACGCGTCCGCGCCTTAACGACCTCGGCCACCCGTGGCGGTACAACAATGTCGTGCATTGCAATTGTGGAAAGAGGCTGTTGATTAGGTAAAATTCTAAATAAATTCCGTATTTATCTTGACGAATGAATGTATACTGCCGTGAGAGTGGCAGGAAACATGTAAGAGGACATGACAATGGGGAGGAAGAGGAATTGAAGTGCTGTGGTATGCCTAATACCCCCAGACGTACAAGTTTAAACAGATATGTAAATTCAGTAAAGTTGTATAACTCATGTAATGAATTCCTAATATTAACGCTTTTTATAATTTAAATTATGACTACCGAGGAAAATATTAGGGAAGTTTTATTTTAGTTATCTTTCTAATAGAGAAAACATATTTCCACTTAAGTAACCGCCTTAAGACCGCATCCTTGGTCTAGTGGTTAGCTTTGCTGACTGCTGGCCGGGAGGACCCGGGTTCGATTCTGGTACCTACTTAGGAATTTTTCCAAATAAGGAAGATCTTAAACGAGGCCCACCCAGCCTCGTGAGGATAAATGGTACGCTACCTGATGGAAAGGAAACGTTCTTCGATCTTGGAAGCTACGGGATAGGCGACCGGCGGGGTGCCGACATACTACCTCCTGTCAATGAAGTCGCAAGACGGAGATAGAGGAAGCAAAAGTCGCTGCGGTAGGCCCATGGCCCAATCTCGGGTTTTAGCTCCACAGAAGAACTGCCTCATTGTGATACACAAGATATGTAACTATGTTAAAAGAAAACACAAAAGGTTCTTTTTCTATTACAAGTGTCTTTTAAAAAGAATTTAAAGAGTAAGTGTTATGAGCAATTTCAATACATATCGTACACAACATAGTAACAAATTAAAAAATGGAATACATCCTGGAATGTTTAGTACAAGTCATAAGAACGTCGAGCAAATTTGTTCAGAACTTCATGAGTATTGACAAATGTAATGAATTGGGGCCAACAAACTCATACTCAAGAGTATCCTGTTGTCATAATTAACTGATATTTTACATGCTATTTTCATGGTTACTATCAAGTATATTAAATTAGAAGCAAAATGACATTTAAGGACGGGGCAATTTGTGTTGAGCCTGACGAATTTTGCGTCATATGTAGTACATGTGAGTTGAAAAAGTACTGAGAGTAATATCTGGAAACTAGAACAGAAGTCAAATTAAATACAGGTAATGAGTAGTCAGAAGCTTTCACGGCTGGAGTCAGACTTACAATTACAAGTTTCTTCTGGGCTCTTGATGCACTTTACGTTTTTGTATTCCTTCCCATGAATTCCTTGTATTTTTTTCACAGGTGCATCAGTAAAAGGGTTTAAGAAAATGTTTTAGTTTTGTGAACCTATTATTATCAAATATAATATTGCAACAATGTGTCGTCAAGATTTGATTCGATGTGACAACCCCCGAGTTAAAGCTTACTTTGTAGTAGCTCGGCGATGGTGGATCTTAGAATTACATTCAATTACCACGTTTACGCTTGGGGCTCAAATAGATTTGAATGCGCTTTCCAGGATGAAAATGTGCATGTAAACGGAGGTTCAACAGCCAAATTCGATCTTATTAAGACTAGGAATGGAATGGATTCATTCCGGAATGACATACATGTTAACGGGGATCGTTCTGAAATAGAATTAAATGTGTTGATACACGCTAACTTTTTTATCACTCAATTGTCATTTCATGTTTACCCACGAACTAAGCATGCGTATTGTTTTATTGCTTTTAGCCGTCTGTATCTATTTTATCTTTCCAAAGTTTACCTCTCGAATCAATAATTAACTCGTTGTTTAAACAGATTATCCAGCATAAAAATAAACTAAGACAGGTTAACTAACGTGAAAAATTATATGGAAACATGTTACAGGTTTCAATATGGACTGAAAATCATTATGCCGATTTCTAATTCATTCAGTAAATAGTATTCAAGTCGATTTGAGTACGAAATGTACGAAATGTAAACGTAGTGAATGTGATGTACTTTAGTGCCTATAAGGAAAGATTTATTTCTTCCGGGTGTGTACATAGGCCAGCTGCTTCCTGTCAAATGGATCATTGTGCACTTTCAAATAATTTACCTCCGAGTCCAGAGGTGGATTCAGAAAAATATTAAGGCCAGGGCCAGAATACAATTAACTAGATATACTAAAAAATATAATTTATGGTTTTGAAAAATTATAAATATGGAATACTGTGGGTTTGTACTCACTCGCCCTGAGCAGATTTAATTTCAGTAACTGAAATAATTCACTTCTTTTTTTTTCACACACTAATTAGTCACTTAAATATCCATTGTTTCTCTATCCAATTATAAACTAACCTTATCAATATAATACCAATATACAAAAATTTTCAAATATACTATTAATCGATCAACTTATCTAATATTAAAATAGTTCCTGCAACAATAGATAGATTTTGAAAATGTCAAATTACAAGTTAAAACTAAGAGTGAAGACACAACACATAATAAGATATAACGGAGTTGTAACCGAAGCTGATGTCTCCGTGCAAAAATATCAATGATTTCTCTTGGGGTAATGTCAAAGTCCTCCTGGTGTATATGTAACAGTGTCAAGCCATTTAATCTCTCTTCAGTCATCATTGAACGAAGATAAGCTTTCACTCTTCTAAGAGAAGAAAACGACCGTTCTGCCGAGTATGTAGTTACTGGTAAAATTGCAATTATATGCAGAAGACGTATATTATAATAACAACAATTTCAAGTGAAAGAACCTATCAGCAGCTGCTTTTTGGTTCGTCAATGTCTGACCTAGTTCCCCATTTGTATATGTGCAGATTCCGACTATCTTTATTGTAGGTTGCTAAATTACCGACATTCAAGGGCAGGTTGTCCGGCAATACGCGGCTGCATTACCGACCTTCGGTGGTATATGCATTCCTGCGAAAAAGACCAGCCAGAGAAGGGGCGTTTTTGGGGGGGTTAAATTATTTTCTATGTTTGGGGGTGGTTGTATTCATGTTTTGTTTCAAAGCCTTTTTTTTACCCCGGAATTCCAGTTTTAAAAGCTTTATGCTCTTGGTGGTTGACCTTCGGGGTTTCTTTATTTTATTTAACTCGTTCTTCAGGTGGATTTTACGGTTGTGCATTATTTTGGCGGATAGGTAAGTATAATGTAAAGTTTTTTCGCGTTCGTGTTTTAATAAATATGTAAAGAGAGAGAGAGAGAGAGAGTAAAAACGCAAAAGCTTTCTCTCTCCCAGATATTTTTTACCTGGCATTGTTTCCCCTGGGTCATCCTGTTAAAAGCATTCCCTTGTTTTGTGAATTACTGTCTTAAAAGGCTCTTTCTGCCAACTTTTAGAGAGTCAGGTGTAAAGCCTGCATTATACTGACACACTAATTTTTTTTCTGTAATTATGGATGCCTGTTGCCAAGAGCTATAGAAAGTACGTTTTTGGATGTGTTGTACATGATAAAACTGTTCAAAATAGCAACATTCAGAACTAAATATAACAATTGACTTTTCGATTTCCTGGAGGATCACTTAACATTTGTACCTTTACTTCTTTGGCTCATAATGACAGTTTGTCCTTCATATTGTTAATTACATTACAAAAGAACTAGGTCAAGGTATCTTGATTTACCCTTTTATTTGGGTACTTTTACGTTCTCAACTTTGTCTATTTTTTGGGCATATCTAAAAATTACATGTTCTTTCAGAAGAAGATTACTGTTTCTCAACATTTTTCTAGGTATATTTTGCAATGTGATAAATATTCAGTTTTACAGTTTGCAATATCTCATTACTTTTAAATACATTTTTCAGTTTTAGTAGATATGTGCTGGTTTAGAATGAGGCACCTTCTAAAGACTATCATTACGTTTTCTGTGGAATAAAATAATCTGGTTTTTGACATCAGCAAATTTATAGATTATATATAAACCAGTCCCAAATTTATAAAGATAATTAGAAGAATCTTCTCGGAATTTTGGCTTTCAAAGTTGGGGTCGAGATGAAAGTACAGAAAGTTGTTCAAAACAGAGCAGAATTGTTGCTGGCCTTATTATTGGGCACTGACAGATATTTCTCTAAAAATAATCTCCAATTTCGGGTATATCAAACCATCCCCATTTATATGAAAGTACTAAGTAGGCATGACTTTCACTTCAACTTGTATCTTCCCATTTTATATCTGTTTTTGGTTTGTTTTTGGACACAATATGCGTTGTTTTTTTTTTTGTGATTAAAGGAACAAATTTAATGTCTACGAAAAGACCAATATATGAAATTTAAGGACTTTAGCAAAATTAATATGATTTGCCTTATAGGGAATGATAAAATACCTAGCTTATTTAAGTCATAGTGGGAGTTCATTTTAGAAAAAGCTCTTTGATTTTAGTTTGTATTTACCTTCTCTTTCACATGTTCAACACTGTTACTCTCATGCACATTTAAGCTAATTTTTTTCTTCTAAATCCTCATTAATTTCTTCATGTATACTCTCATTTGTAACAAATAGCTGTTCACCATGATGATTTGTAGGCAATGACGCAATTGCTCTGGCCTCCATGGTACAAACTCATATTAAAACATGGCCTGAAAATGTATTCCAAGACTATGAATGACATATTATCACGTTAACGGGAAGAGGTCCGAGATCGTACCAAACTCTTGAGAATGTAACTCAAGAGCCGGCGGCTCCACCACTTGTCACATTAACGGGAAGAGGTCCGCGATATTACCAAACTGTCAAGAATCTAGCTCTCTACCCGGCGCCTCCACCACTTGTCACGACTAAAGTTGTGACTTAGGGGGTAGCTACTTAGGAAGGTGATGGTAGAGACAAACTCCAACGTGCCATGCCAACTCAATTTGTTATAACGGAGATAAGTCCCCAATCTGTATTGTGATTACAAGTGATAGCCCTGACGGGCCCTTACCTTTTAAGAATCTGTTGCCGTAATGCTGAGAGTGTAGCCGTAGGTCGCTCTCCAAAGACGAGAGGTAGAAAACGAACACCAGAGGCAGACAAAGACCAAAGAGAGAGACCGAGCAGTAGCTCTGTTTTCCCTTATATCATTCTACAATTGCCTAGGGGGGTTTCTGCATTGTGACGTCAACTATACCAAATATGGTGTTCCACCGCCTTAGATTTGAATTATATCAGGCAATAAGAAAGTACTCTGTAAGTGTATGACCCTTTCTAACACTGAGTGACAGATTCAAGCTCAGCACGTTTTGCTTGTTACCAGGCAGAGGTTAACGTCACTATAAAATACCGTGTAAGCAGCCTCTGAAGTGATTGACTGCTACACTGAAATTCCTAAACTCATCACGTTAAAGAAAGACATGAAATATAAAACCCAACGGATTTAGCTTCCAAAAATGTTAATTTGCTACACCCCTCAGCCGTACATGCGACAATATTTCACAGAATAAAATAAATCTTGATGTGATAAAATCACTTCCTCAGTACATGTGAAGGAAATGCTAAGATTTAAGAAAAAAAATTAACAGATCCGAAGAGAATGCATATAAAGTTTACTATCTTGTGCATTGCAAAGAATAAATGATGTTACAGCTTCTGTGTATAAGACGAATTATCAAAATGTTACCATATACAGGCTTAATTACTTTTGGCACTTCAAAGGGTTTAATTAGTAACAGATTCTGTCCTAAAGACTGATAATTATAATTATACTTCACATTAATGATTAGTTTTAAAGTTATGAAAACGTTACTCTATATAATCTAACTGAATGTTGTGAAAATGCTACTCTAAATAATCAATTAGTACATACATTTAAGTACAGGAAAAAATTGCCTATTCTTTTTACCCTTTATCTTGTTTAATTAGCATATATATAGTGTGTTTGTATTTAATAGAGTACTAACATTTTCTTTTTGCACAAAAAGAAAATGAAAGCACCACCAGCACAGAATAAAAAGATTCCTGATGATGTAACAGTGTCTGGCATTGAAAAGGGTAAGACTTACTTCTATACAATTATTTTTGACTCATTTGTTCAGCTTGCCTCTCATTTGTCTGGAAAATAGCAGTTGGATTAATTCAGAATTATTCTTTTCAATTTAGAACTTTTCAATATAATATTTGTTTGTTTCAGTAACCAAGAGGGAAATAGTTTGATCATAGTAATATTTTCTGTGGCACTGTTGGTAGAACTTTATAATTGGTGGGTAATTTATTTATTTTAGCAATATTAAATAACCACTGAATTATTTTCATACTGTGTGTTTAGCATTAACTGCTTGCTGCCTTCATAATATACATATGGTGTAACAGATATATTTGAACCAAATTTGATTGAAAGTTCCTCATATCTTATGTTTCAATTTCTTTCCTTTCCCCTTTTCTGGTCTACTTTGCTTTTCAGGCACTTGTCCCCAGATTTGTCACAGAATGACTTTTCTTGATGTGTATAGTGTACAGTCTGCAGATGCATATTGAGTACTCATTTGTCTCCCAAGCTTAAAATTTTGGCATAGTTGTTTGACATTAAACAATAATGATGTACTAAAAGAATGCCTTATGTACCAAAGAGATGCACTTGGAAGAGAATGTTGGCTTAGATGGTAGGGAAACTATTAAAAGAAATTGGAAAGGGAGATGTATGGCGTTTGATAATGTTTGTGGATTTTGTAAAGAAGTGAGACAGAAAGTAGAAGGCAGACGTAGAGAGGCAAGAGATCTTAGGTATCTTATAAAACAAAAGTTTATTATATATACACAATTTAGTAAAAGAAATGGGGGATGTGGGAAATATATAGATATTTGTGACTAATTTGAAAGAATAGGTTTTGCATGGATGCTTACAGAGGTATTATTCTAATTGTACTAAGACTAAATTTTTAAGAAGGATGCATTATATGCTGGGAAAGTGAAAAGTTGACTCCATTTTTAATTGAATGTGAAATGCTAAAAAGTCGAATGTACCGTATTGGGGATGGAAAATTGGACAAATTCAAATAAGAAATAGTGGCCACAAAAACATTATCAGAAATAACAGTAAAGAAAATGAATAAGATAGGGGAATATTTGGGAAAAGTAAGGGATAAGTGGAGAAGAAGCATAAAGAAGGAGCTCCAGGGCACACATAGTGATGAAAATTTGTAATTTATTGTAGGGGTCCTTTACCATACACACAATTTGGTGGTTGGGATAGGCAAGGACCTCAGTTTTGGTGCTGCTGACTTTTGGAAATTTTGTCTGCTTATGAATTTTTTTAATATAATCCACAATTAAGTTTACAATTTGTTCCAACAATATATCCTCAACTTACGATTACAACTACATCTTTACATACATTATTGACCTACTTTTTTACTCTAGACTCTAGCAGCATCCTCCAAAATACAGTTCCTATCTCGTTAACCACATAGTTGTCTGACTGTAAGAAACCTTCTTTTACACTCTTCCTATTTTGTTCCCACTTCTCCTTTACTTTACCCAAAAACTCTTTCATTTTCTGAAAGTTTTTTACACTCATATAACCTAACATTTTATTTTCTAAATCCTTCTGTAAATTGTCCCATTTATTATCGTAAACTTTTTCTAACACTATTTGACTTTCTCGCATTCCAATAAATAATGGGACACACTGACTTCTCCCCCGCACATACTGCATCCATCATTATTAACTCATCTATATCCTTTCAGGAGTATTACTCCTGTACGCATCCATGCCCAACCCATCCTACCCATTTGATGACAAATTTCAATATATTTCTCTTATCCCCAATTCTGTTTGATTCTTTTATATATATGAACTTTTATCATCTAAACTAGTCCAAATCTCTTGCTTTTCAATATCTTTTATCCTCTGTCTCACTATCTTCCAAAATCCATTAACATTACATTTACCTACTCTCCATGTATTCGCAAACCGATTTCTTCTAGTACCTTTCCCATCTCCCGATACCGCCACGGGCGGCCGAGGTCATTAAGGCGCGGACTCATGAGCAGGAGGTCTGGGTTCGAATACCGCCAGGACCGTCCTACCTGACTGACGTATTTTCCAGGTTTTCTTCAGTCGTCATAAATGGCAAATGTCGGGAAGGTACCCTAAACTTAGGCCTGGGACGATTCCTTTTTTTTTAAAAAATCCCTCCCAATATATCATTTCATCTCATGTATCATCAGTGTCCATCGCCTGTGGTGTCTCTGTAGCAAAAACGGGCGTTAAAAACACCATTCATTCATTCCATCTCCCCATACCATTTCTTTCTTCCCAAAATATCTTTTTGATATTTCGAACATTCCTTTAATATATTTCAGTTGCTAATTTGAGGATATGATACCAATACTTCATTACTCTTCATAAAAGTAAATTCTCCTACTTGATCCTCTCTCAGTCATCCATCACACATTAGTAACCCATTCACTTCACAGAACTCAATCAATTGACTCCCCCCTCTATTATACACCTTACCAAGACTTTTCTTACCTTCTCATCAGTATGCATCCATGCACTTTCATTTTCTAGACCCACCGACCGCATATTGCTTATGTGCTCCCACTCTTGCTCAAAGTCCCATGCTATTATAAACTCCATGTGGAGGTTGGTCCTGATCGTGTAGTGGTAACCATACTTGCCTACTACACCCAAGATCGTGGGTTTAAACCCGGCCAGGATCGATGGATTTTTTCGGGGCGTAAAAATCTTCAGTATGGCTTCCTTCGGAAGGGAAGTAAAGCCGTGGGTCCCGTGTCGTACATTTACGGCACGAAATTAGAACCTCAAGTCCGAAAAAAGAGGCCTCCGAGCAAAATTTGTAGGCCGTTTCACGCCCTAAATTGAATGGGACGCTGATGACCTGAGATGTTAAAGAGCGTACATAAATAAAAAACAAATCAAATAAAATCCATATTGGAATATTTCACACTTATCCCCCAACTTTTTTTTTAACTTCATTGGATATATATTCCATTATGAAATTCTGAAACATCAGGTGGGTTAAACACTATGACTACACATATACATAAGTGAACAATCTTCACTTCACATAACTTCAACCACATTACCTGCACTTCTTCGAACTGCTCTATTTTAGTCACTCTAATTCCAGTATATTTTTTACAAGTACCCCTATAGCACCTGCAATCCTTCCTCTATTACTCCTGCTTAATCCTAGTATACCTATATAATCAAAAATATTCCAGCACTGTTTTCTCGTCCTTGTTTAACCAAGTTTCCACTGATGCAATCATGTAATGTCTGCTTGTGTAAATTATGCTATTTAAATTACAATTGTATCATCCTGTAACTATACTTTATTAAATATATATAATATTAATTATTGGATGAATTCTTATTTATCAAAACAAACGCAACATTGCTCATCTCTTCTTTGACTCCAAACATTGACATAGGGAGAGTTAAGCTCTAACATTTTAAGTTCTAGCCTTTGATAAGCTATATTCAAGAGGATGACTTGAGTATTCAGATCCTTTTTTCTACTGTTTTATCCTAGGTATGGACTTTCATTGTGGATTTGGCACATGATATGCCAAGTCTACAGATAGGTTCAAATAATCAACAGAGTTGATTAAAATAATAGCCATTTTAGACGAAAAAGAATACATAAATAGAGTTGAAACTATGTTAAAAGGAAAAGACTACAAATCAATTGAAAAGAATTCACTCAATAAATGCAATAAAATGTTAAACAAAACATTATATGAAGTCAAAACACTATCCACTACTGAAAAACAGAATATCACACATAGTAATTCAGTATTACCCAGGCTTTATGCACTGCCTAAAATACATAAAAATGATAACAGTATGAGACCAATAATAAACAATATGAATTCATTCACATACCATGTAGCAAAAAAATTGATCAAAGTCTTCAATTCTTGTAAGAGATTCCAAAGTTTGAGCATTAAAAAATCAGTTGATCTTGTCAAAAAATTTAAAAATAGCAGAATTATGGCTACCTATGCTAAAGAAATGGTTAACATCAATAAATGTAAAAACAAAAGAAATAGAAGACTTATTAAAACTTACTTCAGCTTCAACAAAAAATATTACCAACAAGTTTCAGGCCAAACTATGGGAAACCCTTTGTCACCTTTTCTAGCAGAGTAATTCATGAGCTCATTTGAAATACATATCACAAAAGCCTTCCCTGTAATTTTCAAGTCATGGTATAGGTATGTGGATGACATTTTTGCAATAATACCGATGAAACACTCAATAGATGCCCTGAAACTTCTTAATTTACAACATGAATCCATACAATTTACTATAGAAGAAGAAAGAAATGGGTGACTACCATTTTTAGATTTAAAAATTATAAGAAATGGAGATTGTTTGTATTTTAGGATTTACAGAAAAGAAACACACACAGAAAACTACATAAAAATGAGAGTTATAACCCCATTCCACACAAATATGCAGTGTTTCACAGTTTGGCACACAGACTGATGAATATACCACTCACAGAAGCAGAGTACATGAATGAATAGTTTTAAACGCCCGCTTTTGCTACGGAGGCACCACAGGCGATGAATATTAATGATACATGAAGTGAAATCATATATTGGGAAAGGATTTATTTTTAAGGAAGGAAACGTTCCAGGCCTAAGTTTAGGGCACCTCCCCGGCATTTTCCATTTATGAGAACTGAGGAAAACCTGGATAAACCCCCGAGTCACGAAGGACGGTCCTGGCGGGAATCGAACCCCAGACCTCCCGCTCATGAGTTCGCGCCTTAACAACCTCGGCCACCCGTGGCGGTGAGCAGAGTACAAAATAGAATACAAAAACATTATAAAGACAGCTTTAATTAAAGGTTTCAACAAAGACACAGTGATAAAATTTATCAATAAATCTGAAAGATAAAAGGGGATAAGGGAAGTTTCCACACTGAAAAACACAAATTCAAAAGTTTCATCTACCATCCAATTTACCACAACAAGTTCAAGAAAACTTTCAAAGAACATGGGATAATGTTAGCCCCAAAGAACAGATACAACATCAAGAATTTATTAGGTTGCACAGTAAAAGACTCCATACCAACAGAACAGAAATCAGGAATTTACGAAATAAAATGTGCAGATTGTGAACAGAGCTACAAAGGCAAAACAAAGAGAAATTTGGAAATTCAGAGTACAGAACAGTATAGGAATAATCGGTTTAAGCAGGGGGATAAATCAGCAGTAGCATCTCACTTTTGAACCAAAAGTCATGAAATAAAACCGGGAATTGCTGAAACATCTTCACAACCCATTGAGTTATCCACTTGAGTAAAAATTTTCATATTAAAAAACAGAGAAAACCTAATGAAAAACCCGGTTTACTCCTATGGATGAACTCAGTAACTTCCTATTTCAAGCAACAGAGGCCACTACAGGAACATCCGGTTGTCTAGCGTTCGTTTCGAGTAACGGCGGTTCAGTGAGCAACTCAAGATTGGAGAGGTTCTTCAGAAACGCATCTTACATTTATCTAAGTAAATGGAGTTTAGTGTAAAAATGAATACCTAAGTTTAGGATATGTTACCACTCAATTGTTAACAGCTTCGTAAATACAGTATTTATATGCAAGACAAACAAGTCTAGAAGTAAAATTGAACACCCGTTGTTTAGAAAAAATGGCGAATACAGACACGGACAATTTCACAACTTATAACGTAATCCTTAGCAATACAAAACGGGAGATTAAAACATATATACAATTACTAATCAGAAAAAGACACATTGCGGCCAAAATTAACGTCCTTAAATCATGCCTTAAAAGAAAAGTCACACCTATATTCGTGAAAAATACCATTAAAATCAACAATAGCATACACCAGAAGGGGGCAGAAAAAAAAAAGTAATTGAAATTGAAAAGAACTTACAGTACAAAAGACTACATGAAATAGACTTAGATATTTATTATTTGTATTTAAAACTAACGAAAAAACTAGGATTTCACTTATGGGAAAATTTACAGCACCACCTACAACGAAATTCGAAAATCCAGAACTTACAAAAACACTAAATAAAAACAGTTCTAACCTCACGCACACACACAACAGATAAAGTAGTAAAGTAGTAAAGTAGATTTGAGGACTTCTTGGAAGAATTTGCATTGTAGTTGATGAAAAAATTATGAGCTTATTGAAACTGAAACTGGAAGTCCATTTTAGAAAAATTTCCTTATATTAGTCTCTTGCACATTTGTATTTTCTCCCTGTTCTACATGCTCCTCAACATTGTGATTGATACTTTTCCCCTTATAATAGACTTCTGCTAATTTAATGAGCCAAATTACATCAGAGCTGCATTCTTTTCCCAATCCCTCATAAATTCCTGTAAGTATATGACTTTTTCTAATCACTGACGCTAAATTATCTTAAACTTTGTAAGAAAATGCAGTCACACTAAATCTTTGTATGCACATTAAAAGGGATATTTCAAACAGTAAAGTATTGCTTAATGTAATAAAATCATTTGCTCATAGAGTGTGACAGTTATCATGGCTAAGAAAGTCATAAATTATTTGGAAAAATAAATTGATTTGAACAGAATTTCCTATACAAGCTTAACATTTTATGAGCTGAAAAGAATTAAAGACAGAACTGTCTTAAGGAGTGGTTGTCAAAATGTTAACATATACAGGCTTACTACTTCAAACACTCTACAGTAATGCTACTGTATTTTATGTAAGTGGTTAGGTTAGTTTGTTCTGTAACATTTATCATAAATAATCCAATCAGTATATAAAGTATTTATTTGACGCAAAGAAATTTGCCTACTCTCATTATTCTCTCCTTTATTTTTTTTTTAACAGTGTTTAATATAATACCAGTTTTAACCACTGAGACATTGAAACAAGTGGATACTGATTGCACATGAGATGAAATGATAAACTGGAAAAGGATATTTTTTAAAGCAAAAAAGCCTTACAGGCCTAAGTGTTGGCTACTTCAGTAGCATTTGCCATTTTTAAGGTCTGAGGCAAACCTGTAAAACTTTAGTCAGCTCCCTGGCAACCCTGTTAAGAATCAAACTCAAAGCTCCTACTCATATGTCTGTACCTTAATCACCTCAACCACACAGGGTGAGCATACATAGTGGGTGTTATTTAAATAAAATACTAACATTTACATTACAGGTAAAGAAAAAGGCATGGAAAGAAGGAAACTTAAGAAATCCTGGTCTAAAGCATCACTTAGTTCAGATATGGAAATTGGTAAGACTTTTGTTTCTCTATCATTATTGTTGACCCATTTAATCAGCTTTTCTTCCATCTATATGAATGTTAGCCATTGGATTAATTTGGAATCATTCTTTAAAGTTCATTTATTTCGGATATAATATTTTATTGGTTCATTAATTGGAGAAATAATTTTGCTATAGTCATATTATCAATGTAATTGTCTGTATGTATAAAAGAGCATACATACAATGCTGGTTGAACTTGAAAAATTATTTGGTTACTAATATATTATGCAAATATAAATATTTACCAAATTGTTTTTATGCTGTATGTTTTATATTAGCAGCTTACTGCCTACATACTATATATATATATAAATATATATGTATATATGCACATAGTGAAGCAGAAATGTTGGGACAAATTCTGGCTAAAAATTAATCAAACCATGTACTTAAATGCTTTCCTTAACTCTACTTATTTTCTCTGGTTGTATTTTTGAGCAAGTTTCCCCATAGCTATAGCTTTATTATTTGAAACAATGTAATAATTCCTACTGTTCCATGTGTATCATGATTATCCAGTAAATTATTTCACCTGCTCTTAACCAGCATTATTTTTTACAAGGCTCCAGGACAAAGCTATCTCCATTACTTTTTGTGCCATCCTTGGTCCTGAGGCATATTAGCTTTCTTTTAGTTATACACATACCTGGAGCGATCTAAAATGAGCACGTACCACTCCTCCTCATTTCCCATTCAGGTTCCAGACACCCAAATTCATACATATTATAGATATGAGTATGATTTTCATATCTCATATATCAAAATAATCAAAATGCAAAGCTTTTAAACTAAATGAACACAAATAAAGAAAAAACTGATATAATCAGTGTCTACGATAATTTCTGAAATCACTAACTCCAATTAATTCCAATTTGATTCTCTCAGCCCATTGTTCACCAATTCATCAGCAGCTACCTACTGGAATAGCCAGGGGACCAGGCTCTGATGCAACCAAAGAATACCAAAACATAAATAATTTTTAAATTCAAAACAATATTAATTTACATTTATAGCAATAATGAAAATTCATCCTTTTCCAATTAAACCCATTCAGCTAAATTTATATTCTAGAGGGTTGCTTATTCTTTTGGACCTTATAAACAAATGTACAATTAAGTAAACATATTAAAATCAAAGTCTCAGTTCTTGTAAACATAATACTATTAATAAACTTTTCAATCTCCCACTTGTTTACCTTCAATTTATGGAGTTGCATTCTTCCATATTGCATCAGAATTACCGTAGGTTTATTATGTAATGAAAATCTATACACACATTCATATAACTTCAACCACATTACCAGCCATTGTTCCAACTGTTCTATTTCATTCACTATAATTCCAGTACATTTTTTACAAATACCCCTATAGCTACCGAAATCCTCCATCTATTGCTCCTCCTTAATCCAATATACCTATGTAATCGAAAATATTCCACCATTGTTTTCTCGTCCTTGGTTAACCAAGTTTCCACTGATGCAATCATGTAACGTCTGCTTACGTAAATTAAGCTATGTTATTTAAACTATAATTGTATAATTCTCTAACTATACTTTGTTATATATAATATTAATTAATGAAAGAATTCATATATAGCTCAGCAAATGCAACATTGCTCAGCACTTTTATGACTCTAAAAATTGACATAGTGTGACTTAAGCTATAGCATTTTAAGTTCTAGCCACATTTATAAGCCACATTCAAGAGTTTGAATAGAGTATTCAGAACAGCTTTTTTAATGCTTTATCCTAGGTCTGTGTTTTCAAAGTGGATTTGGCACATGATATGCAAATTGTACAGAAAGGTTTAAATATTCAACATAGTTGCTTGCAATTTTTTTATTTTCCTGGTATCCTGTAATGTATCAAAACCGTACAGATGTCCCTAATGATAGGGTCTACAGGGTTTCAACATTTTCATACCAACTTAGCTTTAAATAAAAAAGACGGGCGCATTTGACCATTTTGAATGTCTCAGGGAAGGAAGGTAAATCAAAATTGGTCACATTTCTGACTGAAAAAGAATATAATATATAATATGTATCTTCCAAACAGTACCTGTATTTCTTTCTAGAAGTCCATGTCTGTGGGTTGAGTGTTACCAAATGAGTCAATCGTAAATCAAGTAAGATGAGACAGGACTTTCAACTTTCTGACAAATAATAGTCTCTTTGGGCTTTAAACAAATTATGAAATTTTACAATGTATATCAGTTCTGTGTGTTCAAAGGTGATGTCACAATGTCATCCCTAGTGCCATACATCTACAGTCTGCTTTCATGTTCCATATTGTAGAATTTGCCTCGTTTCATATTCAGTTATTTAATCTTGGAAATTTTTTTGGGCAATATTTCCTTCTACAATGAGCCAACCATACACATATATTTTCCAATGCACCAAACACAAATTAAGAATAATCTCCTCTTCTAGTCTCTCCATTCTATACCAATATTTCGATACTCACTCTATAACCTTGCTCTTATAGCCGAGTTATCATAGTTCCATTAGAGCAACGTCATTAGGTGAATATCCAGGTAACTTGGACAATTCTACAAAATAGTATATTTATTGCATTTATCCCCTTCCAACTTCCATCTGGCCCCCAAATTTCTATTCCATATATAGTTCTGCTCCCCATCAATGAACCACATATTCTCTCGGAACATTTTACTTGCATATTTGGTGTTCCATTTACACAAGATCTAATTATATTCCTGGACATTTTTACTTCTGGTACTCCTTTTCATTCTTGATTGGGCCATTTACCATTACTAGACAATTTAATATATATTATATATTTGGGCGCCCATTATTAATGCTTTAAGAGGACAAATTGTGACTAAAAAAAAAAAAAGAAAAAAAAAAAAGAAATATCAATAGCATTAACTACCAGTAAAATTAAACCATAGAAATTCAGAAATGTTCACATTTAATGTAGCAGTCATAAATGTTAATTGGAACTTAGAACATAATTTTCTGCGCACATATTAATGCATTGTTGTATTCCAAGTAGACATGCAAACTCTTAAAATTTAATCAGCACTAGAGATTGAAACCAAACAGGACATACCTTCCTCATACAATAGATTTTCAATTAAATGTCATATGTTTTTGGCAAAAAATGAAAATTTCATTGTATTTCAATACATTTTCAAGGAATCAACTCAGTCTATGTGCACTTATAATATGTTAATATCGTTGCAAAATTCTGCGTTCCTCTATTAATTTAATATGAAAATGGATAATTGAATTAATGAATTGGAACATAAATTAGCAAAATGAATTAAAGTTATATGAGGCAAAATATTTTATAATTGAACATAAGGAAATAATTTATGCCCCAAATATTATAGGAATGGACTAGACGTTAGGATGCAACAATGTCACAATCTATTCACTAATACCATGAATAATGTTATATTTTCTTCGTTTTTCTGTAATTTCACTAGGCTCCTAATATTTGTAAGTTTTGAGTTTGGCACCTTTCTTGGTAACAATTTATGAAATAGCCAATTTAAACATGTAATATTGCATTTTGACTGTATACTGGGCCAGATGGAATTTTTAATTTTTAATCATGCATGAAATACTGTATTTCACCCTACCGCAAGCGTGCGAAAAGCCCTTGGTGAAGGATTGATTGATTACATTTATTTACGAACGCTCTTTAACATCTCAGGTCATCAGCGTCCCATTCAATTCAGGGCGTGAAACGGCCGACAAATTTTGCTCGGAGGCCTGTTTTTTCGGGTTTGAGGTTCTTTATCGTGCCGTAAACGTACGACACGGGACCAACGGCTTTACTTCCCTTCTGAAGGAAGCCACACTTAGGATTTTTACGCCCGGAAAAATCCATCGCTCCTGGCCAGGATCGAACCCGCGATCTTTGGTGAAGTAGTAACCGTAGGTAGGTTGCATTGAAATTCCATGCCCTTACATGACGTAAAGCCTGCAATAACCCGATACACTAATTTCTATCCGTATTATGGATGCCTGTTGCCCAATTTCGTGGCCTTACATGACATAAAGCCTGCATTAAACTGACACACTAATTTCATTCTGTAATTATGAATGCCTGTGGCCAAGAGCAATAGAAAGTACGTTTTTGGATGGGTTGTATATGATAAAACTCTTCAAAATAGCAACATTCAGTACTAAATATAACATT
Source organism: Metallyticus violacea (assembly GCA_030762175.1). Lineage (NCBI taxonomy): Eukaryota > Metazoa > Arthropoda > Insecta > Mantodea > Metallyticidae > Metallyticus > Metallyticus violacea. The sequence goes on along the minus strand of CM060846.1, from coordinate 106,685,435 downwards.
TGCCTTTCCCATTTTCTGGAGGATCACTTAACATTTTTACCTTCACTTCTTTGGCTCACAATGACAGTTTGTCCCTCATATTGTTAATAAGATTACAAAAGAGCTAGGTCAAGGTATCTTGAGTTCCCTTTTACATGAGTGCTTTTCCGTTCTCAACATTTTTGTTGAGAAAGATGTGCGCTCAAAGTTATGTGCGCACATCTAAAAATTACATGTTCTTTCAGAGGAACATTACTGTTTCTCACCTTTTTTGGCAGATATATTTTGCAAAGTGATAAATATCCAGTTTTACAGTTTGCAATGTCTCATAACTTTATGATCCAATTTGCAGTTTTAGTAGATATGTATTGGTTTAGAACGAGGCACCTTCTAAAGACTATAATCATCTTTTGTGCCCAATAAGAGAATCTTGCTTTTGACATCAGCAAATTTACGCTACATTCTTTTTCTAATTCCTCATTAATTTCTCCACGTATATTCTCATTTGTAACAAGTTTCTGCTCTCCATGATGATTTGCAGGCAATGACTCAATTGCACTGGTCTCCATGAGACAAACTGAAATTAAAACATGGCCTGAAAATGCAGCAATTAATGGCATATTTCAAAGAATAGAATAAATCTTGATTTGATAAATCACTTCCTCGGTACAAGTGAAGGATATGCTAAGAGTTAAGAAAAAAATTAACTGATCCAAAGAGAATGCATATAAAGTTTACTATCTTATGCATTGCAAAGAATTGATGATGTTACAGCTTCAGTGTTTAAGACTGATTATCAAAATGTTACCATATACAGGCTTAATTACCTTTGGCACTTCAAAGGGATTAAATAGTAACAGCTTCTGTCCTAAATACTGATAATTATAATTATACTGCACATTAGTGATTAGGTTTTAATGTCATGAAAATGTTACTCTATATAATGGAACTGAATGTTGCGAAAATCTACTACAAATAGTTAATTAGTACATACATTTATGCACAGGAAAAAAATTTGCTTACTCTTATTTACCTTATTTGCCTTGTTTAATTAGGATATTAATAGTGCGTATGTATTTAATAGAGGACTAAAATTTTCTTTTTAGACAAAAAGAAAATGAAATCAGCAGTAGGGCAGAAGAAAGAGATTCCTCAAGCTGCAACAAAGTCCGGCAGTGAAACAGGTAAGACTTACTTCTATACCATGATTTTTGACTCCTTTGTTCAGCTTGTCTCTCATCTGTATGGAAAGTGGCAATGGGATTAATTTAGAAATATTCTTTATGCTTTAGAACTTTCCAATATAATATTTGTTTGTTTCGGTAACCGAGAGAGAAATAGTTTGATCCTATTAATATTTTCTGCGGCACTGCTGGTAGTACTTGATGAATTGGTAGGTTACTTACAGATTTTACCAATATTAGGTAACCACTGAATTATTTTCATACTTTGTGTTTAGCATGAAAACCTTGCTGCCTTCATAATATGCATATGGCTTAACAGATATATTTGGACCAAATCTGATTTAAAGTTCCTCATAACTTATGTTTCAATATCTTTCCTTGCCCTATTTTCTTGTCCACTTAACTTTTAATGTCTTCATTGAAAGATGTGTACAGTGTCCAGTCTGCAGATGCATACTGAGTACGTTCACAATTAGTTCACCTGCTCAACATGTATTCAGCAAACCTATTTGTTCTAGTACCTTTCCCATCTCCCCATACCATCTCTTCTTTCACAAAAAACCTTTTTGATATTTCAAACATTCTTTTAATATATTTCAGTTATCTATTTTGAGGATATGATATCAACACTTCATTACTCTCTCTCTATAATCAATCCTTTCCTCCCCATCCTTCCTAATTTAGGCAAACTAACCCCACTCGGAGGACGCTTGGGTAATCCCAGCACTTCCTTACAAAATACTCTGTTGACCACATCCATCTTCCTCCACCCCTTTTCAACTACACAAACTACGACTGCATAGAACTTTCTTGCCTGTACCACTGCCTCATATACTCTCTCCAGCCATTTCACCAGGTAACGTTGGAGTCCTATATAAGGTTATTCTGACAGCTCTCATTGCCTGTTTGCCTTTAATTTGTGCACATTTTACCCTCTGCCTCCCATCTTCCATTACTTGCAAATCTCAATCCCAAGTATTCAGATTCCTTCACTACTCCTACTGTTTCATATTATGTATACGATTTCTCATCTTTCCTTAACTTTATGCCTTTTTCAATACCTTTATCTTTGAATTTTCTCCATTTATGCTTTATCCCGCATTCTGCACAATGTCTCATAATCTCATCATTAGCCCCCTGTTGTCCTATTAACATTATTGCTCCTACTATAAAATAATCTGCCAAAAACAATACTGATACTTTCCTATTTCTAACTATCGGAAAATGCCTGTTCCTCTCTATGATCCTTTCAATAATTTCATCTATAAATAAATTGAAGAGTGTTGCGCTCAATTTGCACCCTTGCCTCAATCCAGTTTTATAGGTTGTATTATCTGTGATAATATTTCTTACACACCAAACACAAAACGTAATTGCATCATACAATCTTGGTAATCCCAGCATGAACTTATTACTCACTCCTTTTCGTCTTAACTTACAAACCAAGCCTTCCTATTTATTGTATCAAATGCTTTCTGAAAATCTGAAAAGAAAATGTACGCTCTTACCTTTTCATTTATAACATGTTTATCCATGCTAGTGCAGATCATCCTTATATTATCTAGTATTCCCCTTCCTCTTCTGAAACCTGCCTGAAACTGTGCGCGTTTACCTTCCTTCTCTGCCCATACTTGCTCTTCCCGCCAATATACCAGTATGTATCTTCCCCAAAATGGATAACAAGCTGGGAACCCTATAATCGTTTAGGTTGCTAATATCACCTTTAATTTATACAAGGGTACTATCATGCTGCCTTTCCAGGTTCTAAGCATTCCTTCACCTCCTTTATTTTATTTAGTATCTCCGTTAACAATTTAATACCTCCCTGTATTTCTGTGAATGCTTTCCAGAACTACCCTGGAATTCCATCCACTCCTGGAGCCTTATTCCTTCTCAGTGTTTTAATCTGGTCTCCTAACTCTTTCATATTAAAATCTTTAAACAGACATTCTATCCTATTTAAAGCACTACTCCATTCGGAATCATAATTCTCTACACTGCCAGCTCGTATGAACTTTCTAAAGTAATTAGTCCATTCCTTTACATTTTCTGAATCCCCTTTAATACTGTCCATATAGGATAAATGCGATTATGAATACTATCTTTAGCTGCTGTTGCTCCCTTAATTTTCTCACTGATTCTTTTTTTCTTGCATTAAACATTTATAGCAATTTTTCTGTTTAAATATATTTGCCTATCTATTTCTTATTCTGTCCTTCTCCACCCAATTAATTCCTTTGTCACTTCATGCTTAGCTGATTTGCATTCTTCACCATAACATCCATATCGTTTCTTTTTTTCCCCGATATACCTCCATCTTTTACCCTGCTCACATTACCATGGATTCCAACTTTGATACTACCTCCTCTATCCTACCTGCTCTCAATGCTACCATAAATCCAATATTTCCTTATTACTCTTATTTATAAAAACAAATAAGCCCAGAAGTACGTTTCATACTCAACTCTAAGTTTGTTAACATCTTATGTTTTCCAGTTCTATTTCCTCTAACTGCCTGCTTCCTTCCCCAAGACTCAACCCCATTGTAAATGGAAAATGTGCACTAACCAATACCATATCTAACAATTGAATCCTAATGATACCTAGACTATTCCTGCATTACATAACGAGTAAACAATCACACTCGGCCCATTTACTTTTGTAAAAATAAATTCTGCTACTTGATTCCCTCCCAGTCACCCATTACACATTAGTAACCCATTCACTTCACAGAACTCAATGAATTTATTGCCCCCCTTTATTATCAACTCTTTTCTTACCTTCTCATCAGTTTGCATCCATGCACTTTCATTTTTTAGACCCACGGAGCGCACATTGCTTACTCTCACTTTTCCATTAATACATCCATTTTTTTGACTTAATTGGATATATAAGTTTCCATTTTGAAATTCTGAAACATCAGCTGGGTTAAACACTATGACTACACACATGCATAACTGAACAATCTTCAATTCACATAAATTCACCCACATTAATTGCCATTCTTCGGACAGTTCTATTACATTCACTCTAATTCCAGTATATTTTTTACAAATACCCCTATAGCACCCAGCACCCGAAATCCTTCCTCTATTGCCCCTCCTTAATCCAATTTACCTATGTAATCGAAAATATTCCACCATTGTTTACTCGTCCTTGGTTAACCAATTTTCCACTGATGCAATCATGTAACTTCTGCTTACGTAAATTATGCTATGTTATTTAAACTATAATTGTATAATTCTCTAACTATACTTTGTTATATATATATATATATATATATATATATATATATATATATATATATATATATAATATTAATTAATGAAATAATTCATATATAGCTCGGCAAATGCAACATTGCTCAGCACTTTTATGACTCTAAAAATTGACATAGTGTGAGTTAAGCTGTAGCATTTTAAGTTCTAGCCACATTTATAAGCCACATTCAAGAGTTTGAATAGAGTATTCAGAACAGTTTTTTTAATGCTTTATCCTAGGTCTGTGCTTTCAAAGTGAATTTGGCACATGATATGCAAATTGTACAGAAAGGTTTAAATATTCAATATAGTTGCTTGCAATTTTTTTATTTTCCTGGTATCCTGTAATGTATCAAAATCGTACAGATGTCCCTAATGATAGGGTCTACAGGGTTTCAACATTTTCATACCAACTTAGCTTTAAATAAGAAAGACGGGTGCATTAAGACCATTTTGACTGTCTCAGGGAAGGAAGGTAAATCAAAATTGGTCACATTTCTGATTGAAAAAGAATATAATATGTATCTTCCAAACAGTACCTGTATTTCTTTCTAGAAGTCCATGTCTGTGGGTTGAGTGTTACCAAATGAGTCAATCTTAAATCAAGTAAGATGACACAGGACTTTCAACTTTCTGACAAATAATATTCTCTTTGGGCTTTAACCGAATTATGAAATTTTACAATGTAAATCAGTTCTGTGTGTTCAAAGGTGATGTCACAATGTCATCCCTAGTGCCATACATCTACAGTCTGCTTTCATGTTCCATGTTGTAGAATTTGCCTCGTTTCATATTCTCTTACTTAATCTTTGGAAATTTTTTTGGGCAATATTTCCTTCTGCAATGAGCCAACCATACACATATATTTTCCAATCCACCAAACACAAATTAAGAATAATCTCCTCTTCTAGTCTCTCCATTCTATACCAATATTTCGATACTCACTCTATAACCTTGCTCTTATAGCCGAGTTATCATAGTTCCATTAGAGCAACGTCATTAGGTGAATATCCAGGTAACTTGGACAATTCTACAAAATAGTATATTTATTGCATTTATCCCCTTCCAACTTCCATCTGGCCCCCAAATTTCTATTCCATATATAGTTCTGCTCCCCATCAATGAACCACATATTCTCTCGGAACATTTTACTTGCATATTTGGTGTTCCATTTACACAAGATCTAATTATATTCCTGGACATTTTTACTTCTGGTACTCCTTTTCATTCTTGACTGGTCCATTTCCCATTGCTAGACAATTTAACATATATTATATATTTGGACGCCCATTATTAATGCTTTAAATGGACAAATTGTGACTAAAAAAAAAGAAAGAAATTTCAATAGCATTAACTACCAGTAAAATTAAACCATAGAAATTCTGAAACGTTCACATTTAATGTAGCAGTCATAAATGTTAATTGGAACTTAGAACATAATTTTCTGCGCACATATTAATGCATTGTTGTATTCCAAGTAGACATGCAAACTCTTAAACTTTAATCAGCACTAGAGATGTGAAACCAAATAGGACATACCTTCCTCATACAATAGATTTTCAATTAAATGTCATATGTTTTTGGCAAAAAATGAAAATTTCATTGTATTTCAATACATTTTCAAGGAATCAACTCAGTCTATGTGCACTTATAATATGTTAATATCGTTGCAAAATTCTGCGTTCCTCTATTAATTTAATATGAAAATGGATAATTGAATTAATGAATTGGAACATAAATTGCCCAGAAATTAGCAAAATGAATTAAAGTTATATGAGGCAAAATATTTTATAATTGAACTTAAGGAAATAATATATGCCCCAAATATTATAGGAATGGACTAGACGTTAGGATGCAACAATGTCACAATCTATTCACTAATGCCATGAATAATGTTATATTTTCTTCGTTTTTCTGTAATTTCACTAGGCTCCTAATATTTGTAGGTTTTGAGTTTGGCACCTTTCTTGGTAACAATTTATGAAATAGCCAATTTAAACATGTAATATTGCATTTTGACTGTATACTGGGCCAGATGGAATTTTTAATTTTTAATCATGCATGAAATACTGTATTTCACCCTACCGCAAGCGTGCGAAAAGCCCTTGGTGAAGGATTGATTGATTACATTTATTTACGAACGCTCTTTAACATCTCAGGTCATCAGCGTCCCATTCAATTCAGGGCGTGAAACGGCCGACAAATTTTGCTCGGAGGCCTCTTTTTTCGGGTTTGAGGTTCTTTATCGTGCCGTAAACGTACGACACGGGACCAACGGCTTTACTTCCCTTCTGAAGGAAGCCACACTTAGGATTTTTACGCCCGGAAAAATCCATCGCTCCTGGCCAGGATCGAACCCGCGATCTTTGGTGAAGTAGTAACCGTAGGTAGGTTGCATTGAAATTCCATGCCCTTACATGACGTAAAGCCTGCAATAACCCGATACACTAATTTCTATCCGTATTATGGATGCCTGTTGCCCAATTCCGTGGCCTTACATGACATAAAGCCTGCATTAAACTGACACACTAATTTCATTCTGTAATTATGAATGCCTGTGGCCAAGAGCAATAGAAAGTACGTTTTTGGATGGGTTGTATATGATAAAACTCTTCACAATAGCAACATTCAGTACTAAATATAACATTTGCCTTTCCCATTTTCTGGAGGATCACTTAACATTTTTACCTTCACTTCTTTGGCTCACAATGACAGTTTGTCCCTCATATTGTTAATAAGATTACAAAAGAGCTAGGTCAAGGTATCTTGAGTTCCCTTTTACATGAGTGCTTTTCCGTTCTCAACATTTTTGTTGAGAAAGATGTGCGCTCAAAGTTATGTGCGCACATCTAAAAATTACATGTTCTTTCAGAGGAACATTACTGTTTCTCACCTTTTTTGGCAGATATATTTTGCAAAGTGATAAATATCCAGTTTTACAGTTTGCAATGTCTCATAACTTTATGATCCAATTTGCAGTTTTAGTAGATATGTATTGGTTTAGAACGAGGCACCTTCTAAAGACTATAATCATCTTTTGTGTCCAATAAGAGAATCTTGCTTTTGACATCAGCAAATTTACGCTACATTCTTTTTCTAATTCCTCATTAATTTCTCCACGTATATTCTCATTTGTAACAAGTTTCTGCTCTCCATGATGATTTGCAGGCAATGACTCAATTGCACTGGTCTCCATGAGACAAACTGAAATTAAAACATGGCCTGAAAATGCAGCAATTAATGGCATATTTCAAAGAATAGAATAAATCTTGATTTGATAAATCACTTCCTCGGTACAAGTGAAGGATATGCTAAGAGTTAAGAAAAAAATTAACTGATCCAAAGAGAATGCATATAAAGTTTACTATCTTATGCATTGCAAAGAATTGATGATGTTACAGCTTCAGTGTTTAAGACTGATTATCAAAATGTTACCATATACAGGCTTAATTACCTTTGGCACTTCAAAGGGATTAAATAGTAACAGCTTCTGTCCTAAATACTGATAATTATAATTATACTGCACATTAGTGATTAGGTTTTAATGTCATGAAAATGTTACTCTATATAATGGAACTGAATGTTGAGAAAATCTACTACAAATAGTTAATTAGTACATACATTTATGCACAGGAAAAAAATTTGCTTACTCTTATTTACTTTATTTGCCTTGTTTAATTAGGATATTAATAGTGCGTATGTATTTAATAGAGGACTAAAATTTTCTTTTTAGACAAAAAGAAAATGAAATCAGCAGTAGGGCAGAAGAAAGAGATTCCTGAAGCTGCAACAAAGTCCGGCAGTGAAACAGGTAAGACTTACTTCTATACCATGATTTTTGACTCCTTTGTTCAGCTTGTCTCTCATCTGTATGGAAAGTGGCAATGGGATTAATTTAGAAATATTCTTTATGCTTTAGAACTTTCCAATATAATATTTGTTTGTTTCGGTAACCGAGAGAGAAATAGTTTGATCCTATTAATATTTTCTGCGGCACTGCTGGTAGTACTTGATGAATTGGTAGGTTACTTACAGATTTTACCAATATTAGGTAACCACTGAATTATTTTCATACTTTGTGTTTAGCATGAAAACCTTGCTGCCTTCATAATATGCATATGGCTTAACAGATATATTTGGACCAAATCTGATTTAAAGTTCCTCATAACTTATGTTTCAATATCTTTCCTTGCCCTATTTTCTTGTCCACTTAACTTTTAATGTCTTCATTGAAAGATGTGTACAGTGTCCAGTCTGCAGATGCATACTGAGTACGTTCACAATTAGTTCACCTGCTCAACATGTATTCAGCAAACCTATTTGTTCTAGTACCTTTCCCATCTCCCCATACCATCTCTTCTTTCACAAAAAACCTTTTTGATATTTCAAACATTCTTTTAATATATTTCAGTTATCTATTTTGAGGATATGATATCAACACTTCATTACTCTCTCTCTATAATCAATCCTTTCCTCCCCATCCTTCCTAATTTAGGCAAACTAACCCCACTCGGAGGACGCTTGGGTAATCCCAGCACTTCCTTACAAAATACTCTGTTGACCACATCCATCTTCCTCCACCCCTTTTCAACTACACAAACTACGACTGCATAGAACTTTCTTGCCTGTACCACTGCCTCATATACTCTCTCCAGCCATTTCACCAGGTAACGTTGGAGTCCTATATAAGGTTATTCTGACAGCTCTCATTGCCTGTTTGCCTTTAATTTGTGCACATTTTACCCTCTGCCTCCCATCTTCCATTACTTGCAAATCTCAATCCCAAGTATTCAGATTCCTTCACTACTCCTACTGTTTCATATTATGTATACGATTTCTCATCTTTCCTTAACTTTATGCCTTTTTCAATACCTTTATCTTTGAATTTTCTCCATTTATGCTTTATCCCGCATTCTGCACAATGTCTCATAATCTCATCATTAGCCCCCTTTTGTCCTATTAACATTATTGCTCCTACTATAAAATAATCTGCCAAAAACAATACTGATACTTTCCTATTTCTAACTATCGGAAAATGCCTGTTCCTCTCTATGATCCTTTCAATAATTTCATCTATAAATAAATTGAAGAGTGTTGCGCTCAATTTGCACCCTTGCCTCAATCCAGTTTTATAGGTTGTATTATCTGTGATAATATTTCTTACACACCAAACACAAAACGTAATTGCATCATACAATCTTGGTAATCCCAGCATGAACTTATTACTCACTCCTTTTCGTCTTAACTTACAAACCAAGCCTTCCTATTTATTGTATCAAATGCTTTCTGAAAATCTGAAAAGAAAATGTACGCTCTTACCTTTTCATTTATAACATGTTTATCCATGCTAGTGCAGATCATCCTTATATTATCTAGTATTCCCCTTCCTCTTCTGAAACCTGCCTGAAACTGTGCGCGTTTACCTTCCTTCTCTGCCCATACTTGCTCTTCCCGCCAATATACCAGTATGTATCTTCCCCAAAATGGATAACAAGCTGGGAACCCTATAATCGTTTAGGTTGCTAATATCACCTTTAATTTATACAAGGGTACTATCATGCTGCCTTTCCAGGTTCTAAGCATTCCTTCACCTCCTTTATTTTATTTAGTATCTCCGTTAACAATTTAATACCTCCCTGTATTTCTGTGAATGCTTTCCAGAACTACCCTGGAATTCCATCCACTCCTGGAGCCTTATTCCTTCTCAGTGTTTTAATCTGGTCTCCTAACTCTTTCATATTAAAATCTTTAAACAGACATTCTATCCTATTTAAAGCACTACTCCATTCGGAATCATAATTCTCTACACTGCCAGCTCGTATGAACTTTCTAAAGTAATTAGTCCATTCCTTTACATTTTCTGAATCCCCTTTAATACTGTCCATATAGGATAAATGCGATTATGAATACTATCTTTAGCTGCTGTTGCTCCCTTAATTTTCTCACTGATTCTTTTTTTCTTGCATTAAACATTTATAGCAATTTTTCTGTTTAAATATATTTGCCTATCTATTTCTTATTCTGTCCTTCTCCACCCAATTAATTCCTTTGTCACTTCATGCTTAGCTGATTTGCATTCTTCACCATAACATCCATATCGTTTCTTTTTTTCCCCGATATACCTCCATCTTTTACCCTGCTCACATTACCATGGATTCCAACTTTGATACTACCTCCTCTATCCTACCTGCTCTCAATGCTACCATAAATCCAATATTTCCTTATTACTCTTATTGATAAAAACAAATAAGCCCAGAAGTACGTTTCATACTCAACTCTAAGTTTGTTAACATCTTATGTTTTCCAGTTCTATTTCCTCTAACTGCCTGCTTCCTTCCCCAAGACTCAACCCCATTGTAAATGGAAAATGTGCACTAACCAATACCATATCTAACAATTGAATCCTAATGATACCTAGACTATTCCTGCATTACATAACGAGTAAACAATCACACTCGGCCCATTTACTTTTGTAAAAATAAATTCTGCTACTTGATTCCCTCCCAGTCACCCATTACACATTAGTAACCCATTCACTTCACAGAACTCAATGAATTTACTGCCCCCCTTTATTATCAACTCTTTTCTTACCTTCTCATCAGTTTGCATCCATGCACTTTCATTTTTTAGACCCACGGAGCGCACATTGCTTACTCTCACTTTTCCATTAATACATCCATTTTTTTGACTTAATTGGATATATAAGTTTCCATTTTGAAATTCTGAAACATCAGCTGGGTTAAACACTATGACTACACACATACATAACTGAACAATCTTCAATTCACATAAATTCACCCACATTAATTGCCATTCTTCGGACAGTTCTATTACATTCACTCTAATTCCAGTATATTTTTTACAAATACCCCTATAGCACCCAGCACCCGAAATCCTTCCTCTATTGCCCCTCCTTAATCCAATTTACCTATGTAATCGAAAATATTCCACCATTGTTTACACGTCCTTGGTTAACCAATTTTCCACTGATGCAATCATGTAACTTCTGCTTACGTAAATTATGCTATGTTATTTAAACTATAATTGTATAATTCTCTAACTATACTTTGTTATATATATATATATATATATATATATATATATATATATATATATATATATATAATATTAATTAATGAAATAATTCATATATAGCTCGGCAAATGCAACATTGCTCAGCACTTTTATGACTCTAAAAATTGACATAGTGTGAGTTAAGCTGTAGCATTTTAAGTTCTAGCCACATTTATAAGCCACATTCAAGAGTTTGAATAGAGTATTCAGAACAGTTTTTTTAATGCTTTATCCTAGGTCTGTGCTTTCAAAGTGAATTTGGCACATGATATGCAAATTGTACAGAAAGGTTTAAATATTCAACATAGTTGCTTGCAATTTTTTTATTTTCCTGGTATCCTGTAATGTATCAAAATCGTACAGATGTCCCTAATGATAGGGTCTACAGGGTTTCAACATTTTCATACCAACTTAGCTTTAAATAAGAAAGACGGGTGCATTAAGACCATTTTGACTGTCTCAGGGAAGGAAGGTAAATCAAAATTGGTCACATTTCTGACTGAAAAAGAATATAATATGTATCTTCCAAACAGTACCTGTATTTCTTTCTAGAAGTCCATGTCTGTGGGTTGAGTGTTACCAAATGAGTCAATCTTAAATCAAGTAAGATGACACAGGACTTTCAACTTTCTGACAAATAATATTCTCTTTGGGCTTTAACCGAATTATGAAATTTTACAATGTAAATCAGTTCTGTGTGTTCAAAGGTGATGTCACAATGTCATCCCTAGTGCCATACATCTACAGTCTGCTTTCATGTTCCATGTTGTAGAATTTGCCTCGTTTCATATTCTCTTACTTAATCTTTGGAAATTTTTTTGGGCAATATTTCCTTCTGCAATGAGCCAACCATACACATATATTTTCCAATCCACCAAACACAAATTAAGAATAATCTCCTCTTCTAGTCTCTCCATTCTATACCAATATTTCGATACTCACTCTATAACCTTGCTCTTATAGCCGAGTTATCATAGTTCCATTAGAGCAACGTCATTAGGTGAATATCCAGGTAACTTGGACAATTCTACAAAATAGTATATTTATTGCATTTATCCCCTTCCAACTTCCATCTGGGCCCCAAATTTCTATTCCATATATAGTTCTGCTCCCCATCAATGAACCACATATTCTCTCGGAACATTTTACTTGCATATTTGGTGTTCCATTTACACAAGATCTAATTATATTCCTGGACATTTTTACTTCTGGTACTCCTTTTCATTCTTGACTGGTCCATTTCCCATTACTAGACAATTTAACATATATTATATATTTGGACGCCCATTATTAATGCTTTAAATGGACAAATTGTGACTAAAAAAAAAGAAAGAAATTTCAATAGCATTAACTACCAGTAAAATTAAACCATAGAAATTCTGAAACGTTCACATTTAATGTAGCAGTCATAAATGTTAATTGGAACTTAGAACATAATTTTCTGCGCACATATTAATGCATTGTTGTATTCCAAGTAGACATGCAAACTCTTAAACTTTAATCAGCACTAGAGATGTGAAACCAAATAGGACATACCTTCCTCATACAATAGATTTTCAATTAAATGTCATATGTTTTTGGCAAAAAATGAAAATTTCATTGTATTTCAATACATTTTCAAGGAATCAACTCAGTCTATGTGCACTTATAATATGTTAATATCGTTGCAAAATTCTGCGTTCCTCTATTAATTTAATATGAAAATGGATAATTGAATTAATGAATTGGAACATAAATTGCCCAGAAATTAGCAAAATGAATTAAAGTTATATGAGGCAAAATATTTTATAATTGAACTTAAGGAAATAATATATGCCCCAAATATTATAGGAATGGACTAGACGTTAGGATGCAACAATGTCACAATCTATTCACTAATGCCATGAATAATGTTATATTTTCTTCGTTTTTCTGTAATTTCACTAGGCTCCTAATATTTGTAGGTTTTGAGTTTGGCACCTTTCTTGGTAACAATTTATGAAATAGCCAATTTAAACATGTAATATTGCATTTTGACTGTATACTGGGCCAGATGGAATTTTTAATTTTTAATCATGCATGAAATACTGTATTTCACCCTACCGCAAGCGTGCGAAAAGCCCTTGGTGAAGGATTGATTGATTACATTTATTTACGAACGCTCTTTAACATCTCAGGTCATCAGCGTCCCATTCAATTCAGGGCGTGAAACGGCCGACAAATTTTGCTCGGAGGCCTCTTTTTTCGGGTTTGAGGTTCTTTATCGTGCCGTAAACGTACGACACGGGACCAACGGCTTTACTTCCCTTCTGAAGGAAGCCACACTTAGGATTTTTACGCCCGGAAAAATCCATCGCTCCTGGCCAGGATCGAACCCGCGATCTTTGGTGAAGTAGTAACCGTAGGTAGGTTGCATTGAAATTCCATGCCCTTACATGACGTAAAGCCTGCAATAACCCGATACACTAATTTCTATCCGTATTATGGATGCCTGTTGCCCAATTCCGTGGCCTTACATGACATAAAGCCTGCATTAAACTGACACACTAATTTCATTCTGTAATTATGAATGCCTGTGGCCAAGAGCAATAGAAAGTACGTTTTTGGATGGGTTGTATATGATAAAACTCTTCACAATAGCAACATTCAGTACTAAATATAACATTTGCCTTTCCCATTTTCTGGAGGATCACTTAACATTTTTACCTTCACTTCTTTGGCTCACAATGACAGTTTGTCCCTCATATTGTTAATAAGATTACAAAAGAGCTAGGTCAAGGTATCTTGAGTTCCCTTTTACATGAGTGCTTTTCCGTTCTCAACATTTTTGTTGAGAAAGATGTGCGCTCAAAGTTATGTGCGCACATCTAAAAATTACATGTTCTTTCAGAGGAACATTACTGTTTCTCACCTTTTTTGGCAGATATATTTTGCAAAGTGATAAATATCCAGTTTTACAGTTTGCAATGTCTCATAACTTTATGATCCAATTTGCAGTTTTAGTAGATATGTATTGGTTTAGAACGAGGCACCTTCTAAAGACTATAATCATCTTTTGTGTCCAATAAGAGAATCTTGCTTTTGACATCAGCAAATTTACGCTACATTCTTTTTCTAATTCCTCATTAATTTCTCCACGTATATTCTCATTTGTAACAAGTTTCTGCTCTCCATGATGATTTGCAGGCAATGACTCAATTGCACTGGTCTCCATGAGACAAACTGAAATTAAAACATGGCCTGAAAATGCAGCAATTAATGGCATATTTCAAAGAATAGAATAAATCTTGATTTGATAAATCACTTCCTCGGTACAAGTGAAGGATATGCTAAGAGTTAAGAAAAAAATTAACTGATCCAAAGAGAATGCATATAAAGTTTACTATCTTATGCATTGCAAAGAATTGATGATGTTACAGCTTCAGTGTTTAAGACTGATTATCAAAATGTTACCATATACAGGCTTAATTACCTTTGGCACTTCAAAGGGATTAAATAGTAACAGCTTCTGTCCTAAATACTGATAATTATAATTATACTGCACATTAGTGATTAGGTTTTAATGTCATGAAAATGTTACTCTATATAATGGAACTGAATGTTGCGAAAATCTACTACAAATAGTTAATTAGTACATACATTTATGCACAGGAAAAAAATTTGCTTACTCTTATTTACCTTATTTGCCTTGTTTAATTAGGATATTAATAGTGCGTATGTATTTAATAGAGGACTAAAATTTTCTTTTTAGACAAAAAGAAAATGAAATCAGCAGTAGGGCAGAAGAAAGAGATTCCTGAAGCTGCAACAAAGTCCGGCAGTGAAACAGGTAAGACTTACTTCTATACCATGATTTTTGACTCCTTTGTTCAGCTTGTCTCTCATCTGTATGGAAAGTGGCAATGGGATTAATTTAGAAATATTCTTTATGCTTTAGAACTTTCCAATATAATATTTGTTTGTTTCGGTAACCGAGAGAGAAATAGTTTGATGCTATTAATATTTTCTGCGGCACTGCTGGTAGTACTTGATGAATTGGTAGGTTACTTA
Source organism: Metallyticus violacea (assembly GCA_030762175.1). Taxonomy (NCBI): domain Eukaryota; kingdom Metazoa; phylum Arthropoda; class Insecta; order Mantodea; family Metallyticidae; genus Metallyticus; species Metallyticus violacea. Next base: position 106,669,909 of record CM060846.1, on the reverse strand, counting down.
CAGATTTTACCAATATTAGGTAACCACTGAATTATTTTCATACTTTGTGTTTAGCATGAAAACCTTGCTGCCTTCATAATATGCATATGGCTTAACAGATATATTTGGACCAAATCTGATTTAAAGTTCCTCATAACTTATGTTTCAATATCTTTCCTTGCCCTATTTTCTTGTCCACTTAACTTTTAATGTCTTCATTGAAAGATGTGTACAGTGTCCAGTCTGCAGATGCATACTGAGTACGTTCACAATTAGTTCACCTGTATTCAGCAAACCTATTTGTTCTAGTACCTTTCCCATCTCCCCATACCATCTCTTCTTTCACAAAAAACCTTTTTGATATTTCAAACATTCTTTTAATATATTTCAGTTATCTATTTTGAGGATATGATATCAACACTTCATTACTCTCTCTCTATAATCAATCCTTTCCTCCCCATCCTTCCTAATTTAGGCAAACTAACCCCACTCGGAGGACGCTTGGGTAATCCCAGCACTTCCTTACAAAATACTCTGTTGACCACATCCATCTTCCTCCACCCCTTTTCAACTACACAAACTACGACTGCATAGAACTTTCTTGCCTGTACCACTGCCTCATATACTCTCTCCAGCCATTTCACCAGGTAACGTTGGAGTCCTATATAAGGTTATTCTGACAGCTCTCATTGCCTGTTTGCCTTTAATTTGTGCACATTTTACCCTCTGCCTCCCATCTTCCATTACTTGCAAATCTCAATCCCAAGTATTCAGATTCCTTCACTACTCCTACTGTTTCATATTATGTATACGATTTCTCATCTTTCCTTAACTTTATGCCTTTTTCAATACCTTTATCTTTGAATTTTCTCCATTTATGCTTTATCCCGCATTCTGCACAATGTCTCATAATCTCATCATTAGCCCCCTTTTGTCCTATTAACATTATTGCTCCTACTATAAAATAATCTGCCAAAAACAATACTGATACTTTCCTATTTCTAACTATCGGAAAATGCCTGTTCCTCTCTATGATACTTTCAATAATTTCATCTATAAATAAATTGAAGAGTGTTGCGCTCAATTTGCACCCTTGCCTCAATCCAGTTTTATAGGTTGTATTATCTGTGATAATATTTCTTACACACCAAACACAAAACGTAATTGCATCATACAATCTTGGTAATCCCAGCATGAACTTATTACTCACTCCTTTTCGTCTTAACTTACAAACCAAGCCTTCCTATTTATTGTATCAAATGCTTTCTGAAAATCTGAAAAGAAAATGTACGCTCTTACCTTTTCATTTATAACATGTTTATCCATGCTAGTGCAGATCATCCTTATATTATCTAGTATTCCCCTTCCTCTTCTGAAACCTGCCTGAAACTGTGCGCGTTTACCTTCCTTCTCTGCCCATACTTGCTCTTCCCGCCAATATACCAGTATGTATCTTCCCCAAAATGGATAACAAGCTGGGAACCCTATAATCGTTTAGGTTGCTAATATCACCTTTAATTTATACAAGGGTACTATCATGCTGCCTTTCCAGGTTCTAAGCATTCCTTCACCTCCTTTATTTTATTTAGTATCTCCGTTAACAATTTAATACCTCCCTGTATTTCTGTGAATGCTTTCCAGAACTACCCTGGAATTCCATCCACTCCTGGAGCCTTATTCCTTCTCAGTGTTTTAATCTGGTCTCCTAACTCTTTCATATTAAAATCTTTAAACAGACATTCTATCCTATTTAAAGCACTACTCCATTCGGAATCATAATTCTCTACACTGCCAGCTCGTATGAACTTTCTAAAGTAATTAGTCCATTCCTTTACATTTTCTGAATCCCCTTTAATACTGTCCATATAGGATAAATGCGATTATGAATACTATCTTTAGCTGCTGTTGCTCCCTTAATTTTCTCCCTGATTCTTTTTTTCTTGCATTAAACATTTATAGCAATTTTTCTGTTTAAATATATTTGCCTATCTATTTCTTATTCTGTCCTTCTCCACCCAATTAATTCCTTTGTCACTTCATGCTTAGCTGATTTGCATTCTTCACCATAACATCCATATCGTTTCTTTTTTTCCCCGATATACCTCCATCTTTTACCCTGCTCACATTACCATGGATTCCAACTTTGATACTACCTCCTCTATCCTACCTGCTCTCAATGCTACCATAAATCCAATATTTCCTTATTACTCTTATTGATAAAAACAAATAAGCCCAGAAGTACGTTTCATACTCAACTCTAAGTTTGTTAACATCTTATGTTTTCCAGTTCTATTTCCTCTAACTGCCTGCTTCCTTCCCCAAGACTCAACCCCATTGTAAATGGAAAATGTGCACTAACCAATACCATATCTAACAATTGAATCCTAATGATACCTAGACTATTCCTGCATTACATAACGAGTAAACAATCACACTCGGCCCATTTACTTTTGTAAAAATAAATTCTGCTACTTGATTCCCTCCCAGTCACCCATTACACATTAGTAACCCATTCACTTCACAGAACTCAATGAATTTACTGCCCCCCTTTATTATCAACTCTTTTCTTACCTTCTCATCAGTTTGCATCCATGCACTTTCATTTTTTAGACCCACGGAGCGCACATTGCTTACTCTCACTTTTCCATTAATACATCCATTTTTTTGACTTAATTGGATATATAAGTTTCCATTTTGAAATTATGAAACATCAGCTGGGTTAAACACTATGACTACACACATACATAACTGAACAATCTTCAATTCACATAAATTCACCCACATTAATTGCCATTCTTCGGACAGTTCTATTACATTCACTCTAATTCCAGTATATTTTTTACAAATACCCCTATAGCACCCAGCACCCGAAATCCTTCCTCTATTGCCACTCCTTAATCCAATTTACCTATGTAATCGAAAATATTCCACCATTGTTTACTCGTCCTTGGTTAACCAATTTTCCACTGATGCAATCATGTAACTTATGCTTACGTAAATTATGCTATGTTATTTAAACTATAATTGTATAATTCTCTAACTATACTTTGTTATATATATATATATATATATATAATATTAATTAATGAAATAATTCACATATAGCTCGGCAAATGCAACATTGCTCAGCACTTTTATGACTCTAAAAATTGACATAGTGTGAGTTAAGCTGTAGCATTTTAAGTTCTAGCCACATTTATAAGCCACATTCAAGAGTTTGAATAGAGTATTCAGAACAGTTTTTTTAATGCTTTATCCTAGGTCTGTGCTTTCAAAGTGAATTTGGCACATGATATGCAAATTGTACAGAAAGGTTTAAATATTCAACATAGTTGCTTGCAATTTTTTTATTTTCCTGGTATCCTGTAATGTATCAAAACCGTACAGATGTCCCTAATGATAGGGTCTACAGGGTTTCAACATTTTCATACCAACTTAGCTTTAAATAAGAAAGACGGGTGCATTAAGACCATTTTGACTGTCTCAGGGAAGGAAGGTAAATCAAAATTGGTCACATTTCTGACTGAAAAAGAATATAATATGTATCTTCCAAACAGTACCTGTATTTCTTTCTAGAAGTCCATGTCTGTGGGTTGAGTGTTACCAAATGAGTCAATCTTAAATCAAGTAAGATGACACAGGACTTTCAACTTTCTGACAAATAATATTCTCTTTGGGCTTTAACCGAATTATGAAATTTTACAATGTAAATCAGTTCTGTGTGTTCAAAGGTGATGTCACAATGTCATCCCTAGTGCCATACATCTACAGTCTGCTTTCATGTTCCATGTTGTAGAATTTGCCTCGTTTCATATTCTCTTACTTAATCTTTGGAAATTTTTTTGGGCAATATTTCCTTCTGCAATGAGCCAACCATACACATATATTTTCCAATGCACCAAACACAAATTAAGAATAATCTCCTCTTCTAGTCTCTCCATTCTATACCAATATTTCGATACTCACTCTATAACCTTGCTCTTATAGCCGAGTTATCATAGTTCCATTAGAGCAACGTCATTAGGTGAATATCCAGGTAACTTGGACAATTCTACAAAATAGTATATTTATTGCATTTATCCCCTTCCAACTTCCATCTGGCCCCCAAATTTCTATTCCATATATAGTTCTGCTCCCCATCAATGAACCACATATTCTCTCGGAACATTTTACTTGCATATTTGGTGTTCCATTTACACAAGATCTAATTATATTCCTGGACATTTTTACTTCTGGTACTCCTTTTCATTCTTGACTGGTCCATTTCCCATTACTAGACAATTTAACATATATTATATATTTGGACGCCCATTATTAATGCTTTAAATGGACAAATTGTGACTAAAAAAAAAGAAAAAAAAAAAAAAGAAAGAAATTTCAATAGCATTAACTACCAGTAAAATTAAACCATAGAAATTCTGAAACGTTCACATTTAATGTAGCAGTCATGAATGTTAATTGGAACTTAGAACATAATTTTCTGCGCACATATTAATGCATTGTTGTATTCCAAGTAGACATGCAAACTCTTAAACTTTAATCAGCACTAGAGATGTGAAACCAAATAGGACATACCTTCCTCATACAATAGATTTTCAATTAAATGTCATATGTTTTTGGCAAAAAATGAAAATTTCATTGTATTTCAATACATTTTCAAGGAATCAACTCAGTCTATGTGCACTTATAATATGTTAATATCGTTGCAAAATTCTGTGTTCCTCTATTAATTTAATATGAAAATGGATAATTGAATTAATGAATTGGAACATAAATTGCCCAGAAATTAGCAAAATGAATTAAAGTTATATGAGGCAAAATATTTTATAATTGAACATAAGGAAATAATTTATGCCCCAAATATTATAGGAATGGACTAGACGTTAGGATGCAACAATGTCACAATCTATTCACTAATGCCATGAATAATGTTATATTTTCTTCGTTTTTCTGTAATTTCACTAGGCTCCTAATATTTGTAGGTTTTGAGTTTGGCACCTTTCTTGGTAACAATTTATGAAATAGCCAATTTAAACATGTAATATTGCATTTTGACTGTATACTGGGCCAGATGGAATTTTTAATTTTTAATCATGCATGAAATACTGTATTTCACCCTACCGCAAGCGTGCGAAAAGCCCTTGGTGAAGGATTGATTGATTACATTTATTTACGAACGCTCTTTAACATCTCAGGTCATCAGCGTCCCATTCAATTCAGGGCGTGAAACGGCCGACAAATTTTGCTCGGAGGCCTCTTTTTTCGGGTTTGAGGTTCTTTATCGTGCCGTAAACGTACGACACGGGACCAACGGCTTTACTTCCCTTCTGAAGGAAGCCACACTTAGGATTTTTACGCCCGGAAAAATCCATCGCTCCTGGCCAGGATCGAACCCGCGATCTTTGGTGAAGTAGTAACCGTAGGTAGGTTGCATTGAAATTCCATGCCCTTACATGACGTAAAGCCTGCAATAACCCGATACACTAATTTCTATCCGTATTATGGATGCCTGTTGCCCAATTCCGTGGCCTTACATGACATAAAGCCTGCATTAAACTGACACACTAATTTCATTCTGTAATTATGAATGCCTGTGGCCAAGAGCAATAGAAAGTACGTTTTTGGATGGGTTGTATATGATAAAACTCTTCACAATAGCAACATTCAGTACTAAATATAACATTTGCCTTTCCCATTTTCTGGAGGATCACTTAACATTTTTACCTTCACTTCTTTGGCTCACAATGACAGTTTGTCCCTCATATTGTTAATAAGATTACAAAAGAGCTAGGTCAAGGTATCTTGAGTTCCCTTTTACATGAGTGCTTTTCCGTTCTCAACATTTTTGTTGAGAAAGATGTGCGCTCAAAGTTATGTGCGCACATCTAAAAATTACATGTTCTTTCAGAGGAACATTACTGTTTCTCACCTTTTTTGGCAGATATATTTTGCAAAGTGATAAATATCCAGTTTTACAGTTTGCAATGTCTCATAACTTTATGATCCAATTTGCAGTTTTAGTAGATATGTATTGGTTTAGAACGAGGCACCTTCTAAAGACTATAATCATCTTTTGTGTCCAATAAGAGAATCTTGCTTTTGACATCAGCAAATTTACGCTACATTCTTTTTCTAATTCCTCATTAATTTCTCCACGTATATTCTCATTTGTAACAAGTTTCTGCTCTCCATGATGATTTGCAGGCAATGACTCAATTGCACTGGTCTCCATGAGACAAACTGAAATTAAAACATGGCCTGAAAATGCAGCAATTAATGGCATATTTCAAAGAATAGAATAAATCTTGATTTGATAAATCACTTCCTCGGTACAAGTGAAGGATATGCTAAGAGTTAAGAAAAAAATTAACTGATCCAAAGAGAATGCATATAAAGTTTACTATCTTATGCATTGCAAAGAATTGATGATGTTACAGCTTCAGTGTTTAAGACTGATTATCAAAATGTTACCATATACAGGCTTAATTACCTTTGGCACTTCAAAGGGATTAAATAGTAACAGCTTCTGTCCTAAATACTGATAATTATAATTATACTGCACATTAGTGATTAGGTTTTAATGTCATGAAAATGTTACTCTATATAATGGAACTGAATGTTGCGAAAATCTACTACAAATAGTTAATTAGTACATACATTTATGCACAGGAAAAAAATTTGCTTACTCTTATTTACCTTATTTGCCTTGTTTAATTAGGATATTAATAGTGCGTATGTATTTAATAGAGGACTAAAATTTTCTTTTTAGACAAAAAGAAAATGAAATCAGCAGTAGGGCAGAAGAAAGAGATTCCTGAAGCTGCAACAAAGTCCGGCAGTGAAACAGGTAAGACTTACTTCTATACCATGATTTTTGACTCCTTTGTTCAGCTTGTCTCTCATCTGTATGGAAAGTGGCAATGGGATTAATTTAGAAATATTCTTTATGCTTTAGAACTTTCCAATATAATATTTGTTTGTTTCGGTAACCGAGAGAGAAATAGTTTGATGCTATTAATATTTTCTGCGGCACTGCTGGTAGTACTTGATGAATTGGTAGGTTACTTACAGATTTTACCAATATTAGGTAACCACTGAATTATTTTCATACTTTGTGTTTAGCATGAAAACCTTGCTGCCTTCATAATATGCATATGGCTTAACAGATATATTTGGACCAAATCTGATTTAAAGTTCCTCATAACTTATGTTTCAATATCTTTCCTTGCCCTATTTTCTTGTCCACTTAACTTTTAATGTCTTCATTGAAAGATGTGTACAGTGTCCAGTCTGCAGATGCATACTGAGTACGTTCGCAATTAGTTCACCTGCTCAACATGTATTCAGCAAACCTATTTGTTCTAGTACCTTTCCCATCTCCCCATACCATCTCTTCTTTCACAAAAAACCTTTTTGATATTTCAAACATTCTTTTAATATATTTCAGTTATCTATTTTGAGGATATGATATCAACACTTCATTACTCTCTCTCTATAATCAATCCTTTCCTCCCCATCCTTCCTAATTTAGGCAAACTAACCCCACTCGGAGGACGCTTGGATAATCCCAGCACTTCCTTACAAAATACTCTGTTGACCACATCCATCTTCCTCCACCCCTTTTCAACTACACAAACTACGACTGCATAGAACTTTCTTGCCTGTACCACTGCCTCATATACTCTCTCCAGCCATTTCACCAGGTAACGTTGGAGTCCTATATAAGGTTATTCTGACAGCTCTCATTGCCTGTTTGCCTTTAATTTGTGCACATTTTACCCTCTGCCTCCCATCTTCCATTACTTGCAAATCTCAATCCCAAGTATTCAGATTCCTTCACTACTCCTACTGTTTCATATTATGTATACGATTTCTCATCTTTCCTTAACTTTATGCCTTTTTCAATACCTTTATCTTTGAATTTTCTCCATTTATGCTTTATCCCGCATTCTGCACAATGTCTCATAATCTCATCATTAGCCCCCTTTTGTCCTATTAACATTATTGCTCCTACTATAAAATAATCTGCCAAAAACAATACTGATACTTTCCTATTTCTAACTATCGGAAAATGCCTGTTCCTCTCTATGATACTTTCAATAATTTCATCTATAAATAAATTGAAGAGTGTTGCGCTCAATTTGCACCCTTGCCTCAATCCAGTTTTATAGGTTGTATTATCTGTGATAATATTTCTTACACACCAAACACAAAACGTAATTGCATCATACAATCTTGGTAATCCCAGCATGAACTTATTACTCACTCCTTTTCGTCTTAACTTACAAACCAAGCCTTCCTATTTATTGTATCAAATGCTTTCTGAAAATCTGAAAAGAAAATGTACGCTCTTACCTTTTCATTTATAACATGTTTATCCATGCTAGTGCAGATCATCCTTATATTATCTAGTATTCCCCTTCCTCTTCTGAAACCTGCCTGAAACTGTGCGCGTTTACCTTCCTTCTCCGCCCATACTTGCTCTTCCCGCCAATATACCAGTAAGTATCTTCCCCAAAATGGATAACAAGCTGGGAACCCTATAATCGTTTAGGTTGCTAATATCACCTTTAATTTATACAAGGGTACTATCATGCTGCCTTTCCAGGTTCTAAGCATTCCTTCACCTCCTTTATTTTATTTAGTATCTCCGTTAACAATTTAATACCTCCCTGTATTTCTGTGAATGCTTTCCAGAACTACCCTGGAATTCCATCCACTCCTGGAGCCTTATTCCTTCTCAGTGTTTTAATCTGGTCTCCTAACTCTTTCATATTAAAATCTTTAAACAGACATTCTATCCTATTTAAAGCACTACTCCATTCGGAATCATAATTCTCTACACTGCCAGCTCGTATGAACTTTCTAAAGTAATTAGTCCATTCCTTTACATTTTCTGAATCCCCTTTAATACTGTCCATATAGGATAAATGCGATTATGAATACTATCTTTAGCTGCTGTTGCTCCCTTAATTTTCTCACTGATTCTTTTTTTCTTGCATTAAACATTTATAGCAATTTTTCTGTTTAAATATATTTGCCTATCTATTTCTTATTCTGTCCTTCTCCACCCAATTAATTCCTTTGTCACTTCATGCTTAGCTGATTTGCATTCTTCACCATAACATCCATATCGTTTCTTTTTTTCCCCGATATACCTCCATCTTTTACCCTGCTCACATTACCATGGATTCCAACTTTGATACTACCTCCTCTATCCTACCTGCTCTCAATGCTACCATAAATCCAATATTTCCTTATTACTCTTATTGATAAAAACAAATAAGCCCAGAAGTACGTTTCATACTCAACTCTAAGTTTGTTAACATCTTATGTTTTCCAGTTCTATTTCCTCTAACTGCCTGCTTCCTTCCCCAAGACTCAACCCCATTGTAAATGGAAAATGTGCACTAACCAATACCATATCTAACAATTGAATCCTAATGATACCTAGACTATTCCTGCATTACATAACGAGTAAACAATCACACTCGGCCCATTTACTTTTGTAAAAATAAATTCTGCTACTTGATTCCCTCCCAGTCACCCATTACACATTAGTAACCCATTCACTTCACAGAACTCAATGAATTTACTGCCCCCCTTTATTATCAACTCTTTTCTTACCTTCTCATCAGTTTGCATCCATGCACTTTCATTTTTTAGACCCACGGAGCGCACATTGCTTACTCTCACTTTTCCATTAATACATCCATTTTTTTGACTTAATTGGATATATAAGTTTCCATTTTGAAATTCTGAAACATCAGCTGGGTTAAACACTATGACTACACACATACATAACTGAACAATCTTCAATTCACATAAATTCACCCACATTAATTGCCATTCTTCGGACAGTTCTATTACATTCACTCTAATTCCAGTATATTTTTTACAAATACCCCTATAGCACCCAGCACCCGAAATCCTTCCTCTATTGCCCCTCCTTAATCCAATTTACCTATGTAATCGAAAATATTCCACCATTGTTTACACGTCCTTGGTTAACCAATTTTCCACTGATGCAATCATGTAACTTCTGCTTACGTAAATTATGCTATGTTATTTAAACTATAATTGTATAATTCTCTAACTATACTTTGTTATATATATATATATATATATAATATTAATTAATGAAATAATTCATATATAGCTCGGCAAATGCAACATTGCTCAGCACTTTTATGACTCTAAAAATTGACATAGTGTGAGTTAAGCTGTAGCATTTTAAGTTCTAGCCACATTTATAAGCCACATTCAAGAGTTTGAATAGAGTATTCAGAACAGTTTTTTTAAGGCTTTATCCTAGGTCTGTGCTTTCAAAGTGAATTTGGCACATGATATGCAAATTGTACAGAAAGGTTTAAATATTCAACATAGTTGCTTGCAATTTTTTTATTTTCCTGGTATCCTGTAATGTATCAAAACCGTACAGATGTCCCTAATGATAGGGTCTACAGGGTTTCAACATTTTCATACCAACTTAGCTTTAAATAATAAAGACGGGCGCATTTGACCATTTTGAATGTCTCAGGGAAGGAAGGTAAATCAAAATTGGTCACATTTCTGACTGAAAAAGAATATAATATATAATATGTATCTTCCAAACAGTACCTGTATTTCTTTCTAGAAGTCCATGTCTGTGGGTTGAGTGTTACCAAATGAGTCAATCGTAAATCAAGTAAGATGAGACAGGACTTTCAACTTTCTGACAAATAATAGTCTCTTTGGGCTTTAAACAAATTATGAAATTTTACAATGTATATCAGTTCTGTGTGTTCAAAGGTGATGTCACAATGTCATCCCTAGTGCCATACATCTACAGTCTGCTTTCATGTTCCATATTGTAGAATTTGCCTCGTTTCATATTCAGTTATTTAATCTTGGAAATTTTTTTGGGCAATATTTCCTTCTACAATGAGCCAACCATACACATATATTTTCCAATGCACCAAACACAAATTAAGAATAATCTCCTCTTCTAGTCTCTCCATTCTATACCAATATTTCGATACTCACTCTATAACCTTGCTCTTATAGCCGAGTTATCATAGTTCCATTAGAGCAACGTCATTAGGTGAATATCCAGGTAACTTGGACAATTCTACAAAATAGTATATTTATTGCATTTATCCCCTTCCAACTTCCATCTGGCCCCCAAATTTCTATTCCATATATAGTTCTGCTCCCCATCAATGAACCACATATTCTCTCGGAACATTTTACTTGCATATTTGGTGTTCCATTTACACAAGATCTAATTATATTCCTGGACATTTTTACTTCTGGTACTCCTTTTCATTCTTGACTGGTCCATTTCCCATTACTAGACAATTTAACATATATTATATATTTGGACGCCCATTATTAATGCTTTAAATGGACAAATTGTGACTAAAAAAAAAGAAAGAAATTTCAATAGCATTAACTACCAGTAAAATTAAACCATAGAAATTCTGAAACGTTCACATTTAATGTAGCAGTCATAAATGTTAATTGGAACTTAGAACATAATTTTCTGCGCACATATTAATGCATTGTTGTATTCCAAGTAGACATGCCAACTCTTAAACTTTAATCAGCACTAGAGATGTGAAACCAAATAGGACATACCTTCCTCATACAATAGATTTTCAATTAAATGTCATATGTTTTTGGCAAAAAATGAAAATTTCATTGTATTTCAATACATTTTCAAGGAATCAACTCAGTCTATGTGCACTTATAATATGTTAATATCGTTGCAAAATTCTGTGTTCCTCTATTAATTTAATATGAAAATGGATAATTGAATTAATGAATTGGAACATAAATTGCCCAGAAATTAGCAAAATGAATTAAAGTTATATGAGGCAAAATATTTTATAATTGAACATAAGGAAATAATTTATGCCCCAAATATTATAGGAATGGACTAGACGTTAGGATGCAACAATGTCACAATCTATTCACTAATGCCATGAATAATGTTATATTTTCTTCGTTTTTCTGTAATTTCACTAGGCTCCTAATATTTGTAGGTTTTGAGTTTGGCACCTTTCTTGGTAACAATTTATGAAATAGCCAATTTAAACATGTAATATTGCATTTTGACTGTATACTGGGCCAGATGGAATTTTTAATTTTTAATCATGCATGAAATACTGTATTTCACCCTACCGCAAGCGTGCGAAAAGCCCTTGGTGAAGGATTGATTGATTACATTTATTTACGAACGCTCTTTAACATCTCAGGTCATCAGCGTCCCATTCAATTCAGGGCGTGAAACGGCCGACAAATTTTGCTCGGAGGCCTCTTTTTTCGGGTTTGAGGTTCTTTATCGTGCCGTAAACGTACGACACGGGACCAACGGCTTTACTTCCCTTCTGAAGGAAGCCACACTTAGGATTTTTACGCCCGGAAAAATCCATCGCTCCTGGCCAGGATCGAACCCGCGATCTTTGGTGAAGTAGTAACCGTAGGTAGGTTGCATTGAAATTCCATGCCCTTACATGACGTAAAGCCTGCAATAACCCGATACACTAATTTCTATCCGTATTATGGATGCCTGTTGCCCAATTCCGTGGCCTTACATGACATAAAGCCTGCATTAAACTGACACACTAATTTCATTCTGTAATTATGAATGCCTGTGGCCAAGAGCAATAGAAAGTACGTTTTTGGATGGGTTGTATATGATAAAACTCTTCACAATAGCAACATTCAGTACTAAATATAACATTTGCCTTTCCCATTTTCTGGAGGATCACTTAACATTTTTACCTTCACTTCTTTGGCTCACAATGACAGTTTGTCCCTCATATTGTTAATAAGATTACAAAAGAGCTAGGTCAAGGTATCTTGAGTTCCCTTTTACATGAGTGCTTTTCCGTTCTCAACATTTTTGTTGAGAAAGATGTGCGCTCAAAGTTATGTGCGCACATCTAAAAATTACATGTTCTTTCAGAGGAACATTACTGTTTCTCACCTTTTTTGGCAGATATATTTTGCAAAGTGATAAATATCCAGTTTTACAGTTTGCAATGTCTCATAACTTTATGATCCAATTTGCAGTTTTAGTAGATATGTATTGGTTTAGAACGAGGCACCTTCTAAAGACTATAATCATCTTTTGTGTCCAATAAGAGAATCTTGCTTTTGACATCAGCAAATTTACGCTACATTCTTTTTCTAATTCCTCATTAATTTCTCCACGTATATTCTCATTTGTAACAAGTTTCTGCTCTCCATGATGATTTGCAGGCAATGACTCAATTGCACTGGTCTCCATGAGACAAACTGAAATTAAAACATGGCCTGAAAATGCAGCAATTAATGGCATATTTCAAAGAATAGAATAAATCTTGATTTGATAAATCACTTCCTCGGTACAAGTGAAGGATATGCTAAGAGTTAAGAAAAAAATTAACTGATCCAAAGAGAATGCATATAAAGTTTACTATCTTATGCATTGCAAAGAATTGATGATGTTACAGCTTCAGTGTTTAAGACTGATTATCAAAATGTTACCATATACAGGCTTAATTACCTTTGGCACTTCAAAGGGATTAAATAGTAACAGCTTCTGTCCTAAATACTGATAATTATAATTATACTGCACATTAGTGATTAGGTTTTAATGTCATGAAAATGTTACTCTATATAATGGAACTGAATGTTGCGAAAATCTACTACAAATAGTTAATTAGTACATACATTTATGCACAGGAAAAAAATTTGCTTACTCTTATTTACCTTATTTGCCTTGTTTAATTAGGATATTAATAGTGCGTATGTATTTAATAGAGGACTAAAATTTTCTTTTTAGACAAAAAGAAAATGAAATCAGCAGTAGGGCAGAAGAAAGAGATTCCTGAAGCTGCAACAAAGTCCGGCAGTGAAACAGGTAAGACTTACTTCTATACCATGATTTTTGACTCCTTTGTTCAGCTTGTCTCTCATCTGTATGGAAAGTGGCAATGGGATTAATTTAGAAATATTCTTTATGCTTTAGAACTTTCCAATATAATATTTGTTTGTTTCGGTAACCGAGAGAGAAATAGTTTGATCCTATTAATATTTTCTGCGGCACTGCTGGTAGTACTTGATGAATTGGTAGGTTACTTACAGATTTTACCAATATTAGGTAACCACTGAATTATTTTCATACTTTGTGTTTAGCATGAAAACCTTGCTGCCTTCATAATATGCATATGGCTTAACAGATATATTTGGACCAAATCTGATTTAAAGTTCCTCATAACTTATGTTTCAATATCTTTCCTTGCCCTATTTTCTTGTCCACTTAACTTTTAATGTCTTCATTGAAAGATGTGTACAGTGTCCAGTCTGCAGATGCATACTGAGTACGTTCACAATTAGTTCACCTGTATTCAGCAAACCTATTTGTTCTAGTACCTTTCCCATCTCCCCATACCATCTCTTCTTTCACAAAAAACCTTTTTGATATTTCAAACATTCTTTTAATATATTTCAGTTATCTATTTTGAGGATATGATATCAACACTTCATTACTCTCTCTCTATAATCAATCCTTTCCTCCCCATCCTTCCTAATTTAGGCAAACTAACCCCACTCGGAGGACGCTTGGGTAATCCCAGCACTTCCTTACAAAATACTCTGTTGACCACATCCATCTTCCTCCACCCCTTTTCAACTACACAAACTACGACTGCATAGAACTTTCTTGCCTGTACCACTGCCTCATATACTCTCTCCAGCCATTTCACCAGGTAACGTTGGAGTCCTATATAAGGTTATTCTGACAGCTCTCATTGCCTGTTTGCCTTTAATTTGTGCACATTTTACCCTCTGCCTCCCATCTTCCATTACTTGCAAATCTCAATCCCAAGTATTCAGATTCCTTCACTACTCCTACTGTTTCATATTATGTATACGATTTCTCATCTTTCCTTAACTTTATGCCTTTTTCAATACCTTTATCTTTGAATTTTCTCCATTTATGCTTTATCCCGCATTCTGCACAATGTCTCATAATCTCATCATTAGCCCCCTGTTGTCCTATTAACATTATTGCTCCTACTATAAAATAATCTGCCAAAAACAATACTGATACTTTCCTATTTCTAACTATCGGAAAATGCCTGTTCCTCTCTATGATCCTTTCAATAATTTCATCTATAAATAAATTGAAGAGTGTTGCGCTCAATTTGCACCCTTGCCTCAATCCAGTTTTATAGGTTGTATTATCTGTGATAATATTTCTTACACACCAAACACAAAACGTAATTGCATCATACAATCTTGGTAATCCCAGCATGAACTTATTACTCACTCCTTTTCGT
Organism: Metallyticus violacea; assembly: GCA_030762175.1. NCBI lineage: Eukaryota > Metazoa > Arthropoda > Insecta > Mantodea > Metallyticidae > Metallyticus > Metallyticus violacea. Next base: position 106,654,619 of record CM060846.1, on the reverse strand, counting down.
CTTAACTTACAAACCAAGCCTTCCTATTTATTGTATCAAATGCTTTCTGAAAATCTGAAAAGAAAATGTACGCTCTTACCTTTTCATTTCTAACATGTTTATCCATGCTAGTGCAGATCATCCTTATATTATCTAGTATTCCCCTTCCTCTTCTGAAACCTGCCTGAAACTGTGCGCGTTTACCTTCCTTCTCTGCCCATACTTGCTCTTCCCGCCAATATACCAGTATGTATCTTCCCCAAAATGGATAACAAGCTGGGAACCCTATAATCGTTTAGGTTGCTAATATCACCTTTAATTTATACAAGGGTACTATCATGCTGCCTTTCCAGGTTCTAAGCATTCCTTCACCTCCTTTATTTTATTTAGTATCTCCGTTAACAATTTAATACCTCCCTGTATTTCTGTGAATGCTTTCCAGAACTACCCTGGAATTCCATCCACTCCTGGAGCCTTATTCCTTCTCAGTGTTTTAATCTGGTCTCCTAACTCTTTCATATTAAAATCTTTAAACAGACATTCTATCCTATTTAAAGCACTACTCCATTCGGAATCATAATTCTCTACACTGCCAGCTCGTATGAACTTTCTAAAGTAATTAGTCCATTCCTTTACATTTTCTGAATCCCCTTTAATACTGTCCATATAGGATAAATGCGATTATGAATACTATCTTTAGCTGCTGTTGCTCCCTTAATTTTCTCACTGATTCTTTTTTTCTTGCATTAAACATTTATAGCAATTTTTCTGTTTAAATATATTTGCCTATCTATTTCTTATTCTGTCCTTCTCCACCCAATTAATTCCTTTGTCACTTCATGCTTAGCTGATTTGCATTCTTCACCATAACATCCATATCGTTTCTTTTTTTCCCCGATATACCTCCATCTTTTACCCTGCTCACATTACCATGGATTCCAACTTTGATACTACCTCCTCTATCCTACCTGCTCTCAATGCTACCATAAATCCAATATTTCCTTATTACTCTTATTGATAAAAACAAATAAGCCCAGAAGTACGTTTCATACTCAACTCTAAGTTTGTTAACATCTTATGTTTTCCAGTTCTATTTCCTCTAACTGCCTGCTTCCTTCCCCAAGACTCAACCCCATTGTAAATGGAAAATGTGCACTAACCAATACCATATCTAACAATTGAATCCTAATGATACCTAGACTATTCCTGCATTACATAACGAGTAAACAATCACACTCGGCCCATTTACTTTTGTAAAAATAAATTCTGCTACTTGATTCCCTCCCAGTCACCCATTACACATTAGTAACCCATTCACTTCACAGAACTCAATGAATTTACTGCCCCCCTTTATTATCAACTCTTTTCTTACCTTCTCATCAGTTTGCATCCATGCACTTTCATTTTTTAGACCCACGGAGCGCACATTGCTTACTCTCACTTTTCCATTAATACATCCATTTTTTTGACTTAATTGGATATATAAGTTTCCATTTTGAAATTCTGAAACATCAGCTGGGTTAAACACTATGACTACACACATTCATAACTGAACAATCTTCAATTCACATAAATTCACCCACATTAATTGCCATTCTTCGGACAGTTCTATTACATTCACTCTAATTCCAGTATATTTTTTACAAATACCCCTATAGCACCCAGCACCCGAAATCCTTCCTCTATTGCCCCTCCTTAATCCAATTTACCTATGTAATCGAAAATATTCCACCATTGTTTACTCGTCCTTGGTTAACCAATTTTCCACTGATGCAATCATGTAACTTCTGCTTACGTAAATTATGCTATGTTATTTAAACTATAATTGTATAATTCTCTAACTATACTTTGTTATATATATATATATATATATATATATAATATTAATTAATGAAATAATTCATATATAGCTCGGCAAATGCAACATTGCTCAGCACTTTTATGACTCTAAAAATTGACATAGTGTGAGTTAAGCTGTAGCATTTTAAGTTCTAGCCACATTTATAAGCCACATTCAAGAGTTTGAATAGAGTATTCAGAACAGTTTTTTTAATGCTTTATCCTAGGTCTGTGCTTTCAAAGTGAATTTGGCACATGATATGCAAATTGTACAGAAAGGTTTAAATATTCAACATAGTTGCTTGCAATTTTTTTATTTTCCTGGTATCCTGTAATGTATCAAAATCGTACAGATGTCCCTAATGATAGGGTCTACAGGGTTTCAACATTTTCATACCAACTTAGCTTTAAATAAGAAAGACGGGTGCATTAAGACCATTTTGACTGTCTCAGGGAAGGAAGGTAAATCAAAATTGGTCACATTTCTGACTGAAAAAGAATATAATATGTATCTTCCAAACAGTACCTGTATTTCTTTCTAGAAGTCCATGTCTGTGGGTTGAGTGTTACGAAATGAGTCAATCTTAAATCAAGTAAGATGACACAGGACTTTCAACTTTCTGACAAATAATATTCTCTTTGGCATTTAACCGAATTATGAAATTTTACAATGTAAATCAGTTCTGTGTGTTCAAAGGTGATGTCACAATGTCATCCCTAGTGCCATACATCTACAGTCTGCTTTCATGTTCCATGTTGTAGAATTTGCCTCGTTTCATATTCTCTTACTTAATCTTTGGAAATTTTTTTGGGCAATATTTCCTTCTGCAATGAGCCAACCATACACATATATTTTCCAATCCACCAAACACAAATTAAGAATAATCTCCTCTTCTAGTCTCTCCATTCTATACCAATATTTCGATACTCACTCTATAACCTTGCTCTTATAGCCGAGTTATCATAGTTCCATTAGAGCAACGTCATTAGGTGAATATCCAGGTAACTTGGACAATTCTACAAAATAGTATATTTATTGCATTTATCCCCTTCCAACTTCCATCTGGCCCCCAAATTTCTATTCCATATATAGTTCTGCTCCCCATCAATGAACCACATATTCTCTCGGAACATTTTACTTGCATATTTGGTGTTCCATTTACACAAGATCTAATTATATTCCTGGACATTTTTACTTCTGGTACTCCTTTTCATTCTTGACTGGTCCATTTCCCATTACTAGACAATTTAACATATATTATATATTTGGACGCCCATTATTAATGCTTTAAATGGACAAATTGTGACTAAAAAAAAAGAAAAAAAAAAAAAAAAGAAAGAAATTTCAATAGCATTAACTACCAGTAAAATTAAACCATAGAAATTCTGAAACGTTCACATTTAATGTAGCAGTCATAAATGTTAATTGGAACTTAGAACATAATTTTCTGCGCACATATTAATGCATTGTTGTATTCCAAGTAGACATGCAAACTCTTAAACTTTAATCAGCACTAGAGATGTGAAACCAAATAGGACATACCTTCCTCATACAATAGATTTTCAATTAAATGTCATATGTTTTTGGCAAAAAATGAAAATTTCATTGTATTTCAATACATTTTCAAGGAATCAACTCAGTCTATGTGCACTTATAATATGTTAATATCGTTGCAAAATTCTGTGTTCCTCTATTAATTTAATATGAAAATGGATAATTGAATTAATGAATTGGAACATAAATTGCCCAGAAATTAGCAAAATGAATTAAAGTTATATGAGGCAAAATATTTTATAATTGAACATAAGGAAATAATTTATGCCCCAAATATTATAGGAATGGACTAGACGTTAGGATGCAACAATGTCACAATCTATTCACTAATGCCATGAATAATGTTATATTTTCTTCGTTTTTCTGTAATTTCACTAGGCTCCTAATATTTGTAGGTTTTGAGTTTGGCACCTTTCTTGGTAACAATTTATGAAATAGCCAATTTAAACATGTAATATTGCATTTTGACTGTATACTGGGCCAGATGGAATTTTTAATTTTTAATCATGCATGAAATACTGTATTTCACCCTACCGCAAGCGTGCGAAAAGCCCTTGGTGAAGGATTGATTGATTACATTTATTTACGAACGCTCTTTAACATCTCAGGTCATCAGCGTCCCATTCAATTCAGGGCGTGAAACGGCCGACAAATTTTGCTCGGAGGCCTCTTTTTTCGGGTTTGAGGTTCTTTATCGTGCCGTAAACGTACGACACGGGACCAACGGCTTTACTTCCCTTCTGAAGGAAGCCACACTTAGGATTTTTACGCCCGGAAAAATCCATCGCTCCTGGCCAGGATCGAACCCGCGATCTTTGGTGAAGTAGTAACCGTAGGTAGGTTGCATTGAAATTCCATGCCCTTACATGACGTAAAGCCTGCAATAACCCGATACACTAATTTCTATCCGTATTATGGATGCCTGTTGCCCAATTCCGTGGCCTTACATGACATAAAGCCTGCATTAAACTGACACACTAATTTCATTCTGTAATTATGAATGCCTGTGGCCAAGAGCAATAGAAAGTACGTTTTTGGATGGGTTGTATATGATAAAACTCTTCACAATAGCAACATTCAGTACTAAATATAACATTTGCCTTTCCCATTTTCTGGAGGATCACTTAACATTTTTACCTTCACTTCTTTGGCTCACAATGACAGTTTGTCCCTCATATTGTTAATAAGATTACAAAAGAGCTAGGTCAAGGTATCTTGAGTTCCCTTTTACATGAGTGCTTTTCCGTTCTCAACATTTTTGTTGAGAAAGATGTGCGCTCAAAGTTATGTGCGCACATCTAAAAATTACATGTTCTTTCAGAGGAACATTACTGTTTCTCACCTTTTTTGGCAGATATATTTTGCAAAGTGATAAATATCCAGTTTTACAGTTTGCAATGTCTCATAACTTTATGATCCAATTTGCAGTTTTAGTAGATATGTATTGGTTTAGAACGAGGCACCTTCTAAAGACTATAATCATCTTTTGTGTCCAATAAGAGAATCTTGCTTTTGACATCAGCAAATTTACGCTACATTCTTTTTCTAATTCCTCATTAATTTCTCCACGTATATTCTCATTTGTAACAAGTTTCTGCTCTCCATGATGATTTGCAGGCAATGACTCAATTGCACTGGTCTCCATGAGACAAACTGAAATTAAAACATGGCCTGAAAATGCAGCAATTAATGGCATATTTCAAAGAATAGAATAAATCTTGATTTGATAAATCACTTCCTCGGTACAAGTGAAGGATATGCTAAGAGTTAAGAAAAAAATTAACTGATCCAAAGAGAATGCATATAAAGTTTACTATCTTATGCATTGCAAAGAATTGATGATGTTACAGCTTCAGTGTTTAAGACTGATTATCAAAATGTTACCATATACAGGCTTAATTACCTTTGGCACTTCAAAGGGATTAAATAGTAACAGCTTCTGTCCTAAATACTGATAATTATAATTATACTGCACATTAGTGATTAGGTTTTAATGTCATGAAAATGTTACTCTATATAATGGAACTGAATGTTGCGAAAATCTACTACAAATAGTTAATTAGTACATACATTTATGCACAGGAAAAAAATTTGCTTACTCTTATTTACCTTATTTGCCTTGTTTAATTAGGATATTAATAGTGCGTATGTATTTAATAGAGGACTAAAATTTTCTTTTTAGACAAAAAGAAAATGAAATCAGCAGTAGGGCAGAAGAAAGAGATTCCTGAAGCTGCAACAAAGTCCGGCAGTGAAACAGGTAAGACTTACTTCTATACCATGATTTTTGACTCCTTTGTTCAGCTTGTCTCTCATCTGTATGGAAAGTGGCAATGGGATTAATTTAGAAATATTCTTTGTGCTTTAGAACTTTCCAATATAATATTTGTTTGTTTCGGTAACCGAGAGAGAAATAGTTTGATGCTATTAATATTTTCTGCGGCACTGCTGGTAGTACTTGATGAATTGGTAGGTTACTTACAGATTTTACCAATATTAGGTAACCACTGAATTATTTTCATACTTTGTGTTTAGCATGAAAACCTTGCTGCCTTCATAATATGCATATGGCTTAACAGATATATTTGGACCAAATCTGATTTAAAGTTCCTCATAACTTATGTTTCAATATCTTTCCTTGCCCTATTTTCTTGTCCACTTAACTTTTAATGTCTTCATTGAAAGATGTGTACAGTGTCCAGTCTGCAGATGCATACTGAGTACGTTCGCAATTAGTTCACCTGCTCAACATGTATTCAGCAAACCTATTTGTTCTAGTACCTTTCCCATCTCCCCATACCATCTCTTCTTTCACAAAAAACCTTTTTGATATTTCAAACATTCTTTTAATATATTTCAGTTATCTATTTTGAGGATATGATATCAACACTTCATTACTCTCTCTCTATAATCAATCCTTTCCTCCCCATCCTTCCTAATTTAGGCAAACTAACCCCACTCGGAGGACGCTTGGGTAATCCCAGCACTTCCTTACAAAATACTCTGTTGACCACATCCATCTTCCTCCACCCCTTTTCAACTACACAAACTACGACTGCATAGAACTTTCTTGCCTGTACCACTGCCTCATATACTCTCTCCAGCCATTTCACCAGGTAACGTTGGAGTCCTATATAAGGTTATTCTGACAGCTCTCATTGCCTGTTTGCCTTTAATTTGTGCACATTTTACCCTCTGCCTCCCATCTTCCATTACTTGCAAATCTCAATCCCAAGTATTCAGATTCCTTCACTACTCCTACTGTTTCATATTATGTATACGATTTCTCATCTTTCCTTAACTTTATGCCTTTTTCAATACCTTTATCTTTGAATTTTCTCCATTTATGCTTTATCCCGCATTCTGCACAATGTCTCATAATCTCATCATTAGCCCCCTGTTGTCCTATTAACATTATTGCTCCTACTATAAAATAATCTGCCAAAAACAATACTGATACTTTCCTATTTCTAACTATCGGAAAATGCCTGTTCCTCTCTATGATCCTTTCAATAATTTCATCTATAAATAAATTGAAGAGTGTTGCGCTCAATTTGCACCCTTGCCTCAATCCAGTTTTATAGGTTGTATTATCTGTGATAATATTTCTTACACACCAAACACAAAACGTAATTGCATCATACAATCTTGGTAATCCCAGCATGAACTTATTACTCACTCCTTTTCGTCTTAACTTACAAACCAAGCCTTCCTATTTATTGTATCAAATGCTTTCTGAAAATCTGAAAAGAAAATGTACGCTCTTACCTTTTCATTTCTAACATGTTTATCCATGCTAGTGCAGATCATCCTTATATTATCTAGTATTCCCCTTCCTCTTCTGAAACCTGCCTGAAACTGTGCGCGTTTACCTTCCTTCTCCGCCCATACTTGCTCTTCCCGCCAATATACCAGTAAGTATCTTCCCCAAAATGGATAACAAGCTGGGAACCCTATAATCGTTTAGGTTGCTAATATCACCTTTAATTTATACAAGGGTACTATCATGCTGCCTTTCCAGGTTCTAAGCATTCCTTCACCTCCTTTATTTTATTTAGTATCTCCGTTAACAATTTAATACCTCCCTGTATTTCTGTGAATGCTTTCCAGAACTACCCTGGAATTCCATCCACTCCTGGAGCCTTATTCCTTCTCAGTGTTTTAATCTGGTCTCCTAACTCTTTCATATTAAAATCTTTAAACAGACATTCTATCCTATTTAAAGCACTACTCCATTCGGAATCATAATTCTCTACACTGCCAGCTCGTATGAACTTTCTAAAGTAATTAGTCCATTCCTTTACATTTTCTGAATCCCCTTTAATACTGTCCATATAGGATAAATGCGATTATGAATACTATCTTTAGCTGCTGTTGCTCCCTTAATTTTCTCACTGATTCTTTTTTTCTTGCATTAAACATTTATAGCAATTTTTCTGTTTAAATATATTTGCCTATCTATTTCTTATTCTGTCCTTCTCCACCCAATTAATTCCTTTGTCACTTCATGCTTAGCTGATTTGCATTCTTCACCATAACATCCATATCGTTTCTTTTTTTCCCCGATATACCTCCATCTTTTACCCTGCTCACATTACCATGGATTCCAACTTTGATACTACCTCCTCTATCCTACCTGCTCTCAATGCTACCATAAATCCAATATTTCCTTATTACTCTTATTGATAAAAACAAATAAGCCCAGAAGTACGTTTCATACTCAACTCTAAGTTTGTTAACATCTTATGTTTTCCAGTTCTATTTCCTCTAACTGCCTGCTTCCTTCCCCAAGACTCAACCCCATTGTAAATGGAAAATGTGCACTAACCAATACCATATCTAACAATTGAATCCTAATGATACCTAGACTATTCCTGCATTACATAACGAGTAAACAATCACACTCGGCCCATTTACTTTTGTAAAAATAAATTCTGCTACTTGATTCCCTCCCAGTCACCCATTACACATTAGTAACCCATTCACTTCACAGAACTCAATGAATTTACTGCCCCCCTTTATTATCAACTCTTTTCTTACCTTCTCATCAGTTTGCATCCATGCACTTTCATTTTTTAGACCCACGGAGCGCACATTGCTTACTCTCACTTTTCCATTAATACATCCATTTTTTTGACTTAATTGGATATATAAGTTTCCATTTTGAAATTCTGAAACATCAGCTGGGTTAAACACTATGACTACACACATACATAACTGAACAATCTTCAATTCACATAAATTCACCCACATTAATTGCCATTCTTCGGACAGTTCTATTACATTCACTCTAATTCCAGTATATTTTTTACAAATACCCCTATAGCACCCAGCACCCGAAATCCTTCCTCTATTGCCCCTCCTTAATCCAATTTACCTATGTAATCGAAAATATTCCACCATTGTTTACTCGTCCTTGGTTAACCAATTTTCCACTGATGCAATCATGTAACTTCTGCTTACGTAAATTATGCTATGTTATTTAAACTATAATTGTATAATTCTCTAACTATACTTTGTTATATATATATATATATATATATATATAATATTAATTAATGAAATAATTCATATATAGCTCGGCAAATGCAACATTGCTCAGCACTTTTATGACTCTAAAAATTGACATAGTGTGAGTTAAGCTGTAGCATTTTAAGTTCTAGCCACATTTATAAGCCACATTCAAGAGTTTGAATAGAGTATTCAGAACAGTTTTTTTAATGCTTTATCCTAGGTCTGTGCTTTCAAAGTGAATTTGGCACATGATATGCAAATTGTACAGAAAGGTTTAAATATTCAACATAGTTGCTTGCAATTTTTTTATTTTCCTGGTATCCTGTAATGTATCAAAATCGTACAGATGTCCCTAATGATAGGGTCTACAGGGTTTCAACATTTTCATACCAACTTAGCTTTAAATAAGAAAGACGGGTGCATTAAGACCATTTTGACTGTCTCAGGGAAGGAAGGTAAATCAAAATTGGTCACATTTCTGACTGAAAAAGAATATAATATGTATCTTCCAAACAGTACCTGTATTTCTTTCTAGAAGTCCATGTCTGTGGGTTGAGTGTTACGAAATGAGTCAATCTTAAATCAAGTAAGATGACACAGGACTTTCAACTTTCTGACAAATAATATTCTCTTTGGCATTTAACCGAATTATGAAATTTTACAATGTAAATCAGTTCTGTGTGTTCAAAGGTGATGTCACAATGTCATCCCTAGTGCCATACATCTACAGTCTGCTTTCATGTTCCATGTTGTAGAATTTGCCTCGTTTCATATTCTCTTACTTAATCTTTGGAAATTTTTTTGGGCAATATTTCCTTCTGCAATGAGCCAACCATACACATATATTTTCCAATCCACCAAACACAAATTAAGAATAATCTCCTCTTCTAGTCTCTCCATTCTATACCAATATTTCGATACTCACTCTATAACCTTGCTCTTATAGCCGAGTTATCATAGTTCCATTAGAGCAACGTCATTAGGTGAATATCCAGGTAACTTGGACAATTCTACAAAATAGTATATTTATTGCATTTATCCCCTTCCAACTTCCATCTGGCCCCCAAATTTCTATTCCATATATAGTTCTGCTCCCCATCAATGAACCACATATTCTCTCGGAACATTTTACTTGCATATTTGGTGTTCCATTTACACAAGATCTAATTATATTCCTGGACATTTTTACTTCTGGTACTCCTTTTCATTCTTGACTGGTCCATTTCCCATTACTAGACAATTTAACATATATTATATATTTGGACGCCCATTATTAATGCTTTAAATGGACAAATTGTGACTAAAAAAAAAGAAAAAAAAAAAAAAAAGAAAGAAATTTCAATAGCATTAACTACCAGTAAAATTAAACCATAGAAATTCTGAAACGTTCACATTTAATGTAGCAGTCATAAATGTTAATTGGAACTTAGAACATAATTTTCTGCGCACATATTAATGCATTGTTGTATTCCAAGTAGACATGCAAACTCTTAAACTTTAATCAGCACTAGAGATGTGAAACCAAATAGGACATACCTTCCTCATACAATAGATTTTCAATTAAATGTCATATGTTTTTGGCAAAAAATGAAAATTTCATTGTATTTCAATACATTTTCAAGGAATCAACTCAGTCTATGTGCACTTATAATATGTTAATATCGTTGCAAAATTCTGTGTTCCTCTATTAATTTAATATGAAAATGGATAATTGAATTAATGAATTGGAACATAAATTGCCCAGAAATTAGCAAAATGAATTAAAGTTATATGAGGCAAAATATTTTATAATTGAACATAAGGAAATAATTTATGCCCCAAATATTATAGGAATGGACTAGACGTTAGGATGCAACAATGTCACTATCTATTCACTAATGCCATGAATAATGTTATATTTTCTTCGTTTTTCTGTAATTTCACTAGGCTCCTAATATTTGTAGGTTTTGAGTTTGGCACCTTTCTTGGTAACAATTTATGAAATAGCCAATTTAAACATGTAATATTGCATTTTGACTGTATACTGGGCCAGATGGAATTTTTAATTTTTAATCATGCATGAAATACTGTATTTCACCCTACCGCAAGCGTGCGAAAAGCCCTTGGTGAAGGATTGATTGATTACATTTATTTACGAACGCTCTTTAACATCTCAGGTCATCAGCGTCCCATTCAATTCAGGGCGTGAAACGGCCGACAAATTTTGCTCGGAGGCCTCTTTTTTCGGGTTTGAGGTTCTTTATCGTGCCGTAAACGTACGACACGGGACCAACGGCTTTACTTCCCTTCTGAAGGAAGCCACACTTAGGATTTTTACGCCCGGAAAAATCCATCGCTCCTGGCCAGGATCGAACCCGCGATCTTTGGTGAAGTAGTAACCGTAGGTAGGTTGCATTGAAATTCCATGCCCTTACATGACGTAAAGCCTGCAATAACCCGATACACTAATTTCTATCCGTATTATGGATGCCTGTTGCCCAATTCCGTGGCCTTACATGACATAAAGCCTGCATTAAACTGACACACTAATTTCATTCTGTAATTATGAATGCCTGTGGCCAAGAGCAATAGAAAGTACGTTTTTGGATGGGTTGTATATGATAAAACTCTTCACAATAGCAACATTCAGTACTAAATATAACATTTGCCTTTCCCATTTTCTGGAGGATCACTTAACATTTTTACCTTCACTTCTTTGGCTCACAATGACAGTTTGTCCCTCATATTGTTAATAAGATTACAAAAGAGCTAGGTCAAGGTATCTTGAGTTCCCTTTTACATGAGTGCTTTTCCGTTCTCAACATTTTTGTTGAGAAAGATGTGCGCTCAAAGTTATGTGCGCACATCTAAAAATTACATGTTCTTTCAGAGGAACATTACTGTTTCTCACCTTTTTTGGCAGATATATTTTGCAAAGTGATAAATATCCAGTTTTACAGTTTGCAATGTCTCATAACTTTATGATCCAATTTGCAGTTTTAGTAGATATGTATTGGTTTAGAACAAGGCACCTTCTAAAGACTATAATCATCTTTTGTGTCCAATAAGAGAATCTTGCTTTTGACATCAGCAAATTTACGCTACATTCTTTTTCTAATTCCTCATTAATTTCTCCACGTATATTCTCATTTGTAACAAGTTTCTGCTCTCCATGATGATTTGCAGGCAATGACTCAATTGCACTGGTCTCCATGAGACAAACTGAAATTAAAACATGGCCTGAAAATGCAGCAATTAATGGCATATTTCAAAGAATAGAATAAATCTTGATTTGATAAATCACTTCCTCGGTACAAGTGAAGGATATGCTAAGAGTTAAGAAAAAAATTAACTGATCCAAAGAGAATGCATATAAAGTTTACTATCTTATGCATTGCAAAGAATTGATGATGTTACAGCTTCAGTGTTTAAGACTGATTATCAAAATGTTACCATATACAGGCTTAATTACCTTTGGCACTTCAAAGGGATTAAATAGTAGCAGCTTCTGTCCTAAATACTGATAATTATAATTATACTGCACATTAGTGATTAGGTTTTAATGTCATGAAAATGTTACTCTATATAATGGAACTGAATGTTGCGAAAATCTACTACAAATAGTTAATTAGTACATACATTTATGCACAGGAAAAAAATTTGCTTACTCTTATTTACCTTATTTGCCTTGTTTAATTAGGATATTAATAGTGCGTATGTATTTAATAGAGGACTAAAATTTTCTTTTTAGACAAAAAGAAAATGAAATCAGCAGTAGGGCAGAAGAAAGAGATTCCTGAAGCTGCAACAAAGTCCGGCAGTGAAACAGGTAAGACTTACTTCTATACCATGATTTTTGACTCCTTTGTTCAGCTTGTCTCTCATCTGTATGGAAAGTGGCAATGGGATTAATTTAGAAATATTCTTTATGCTTTAGAACTTTCCAATATAATATTTGTTTGTTTCGGTAACCGAGAGAGAAATAGTTTGATCCTATTAATATTTTCTGCGGCACTGCTGGTAGTACTTGATGAATTGGTAGGTTACTTACAGATTTTACCAATATTAGGTAACCACTGAATTATTTTCATACTTTGTGTTTAGCATGAAAACCTTGCTGCCTTCATAATATGCATATGGCTTAACAGATATATTTGGACCAAATCTGATTTAAAGTTCCTCATAACTTATGTTTCAATATCTTTCCTTGCCCTATTTTCTTGTCCACTTAACTTTTAATGTCTTCATTGAAAGATGTGTACAGTGTCCAGTCTGCAGATGCATACTGAGTACGTTCGCAATTAGTTCACCTGCTCAACATGTATTCAGCAAACCTATTTGTTCTAGTACCTTTCCCATCTCCCCATACCATCTCTTCTTTCACAAAAAACCTTTTTGATATTTCAAACATTCTTTTAATATATTTCAGTTATCTATTTTGAGGATATGATATCAACACTTCATTACTCTCTCTCTATAATCAATCCTTTCCTCCCCATCCTTCCTAATTTAGGCAAACTAACCCCACTCGGAGGACGCTTGGGTAATCCCAGCACTTCCTTACAAAATACTCTGTTGACCACATCCATCTTCCTCCACCCCTTTTCAACTACACAAACTACGACTGCATAGAACTTTCTTGCCTGTACCACTGCCTCATATACTCTCTCCAGCCATTTCACCAGGTAACGTTGGAGTCCTATATAAGGTTATTCTGACAGCTCTCATTGCCTGTTTGCCTTTAATTTGTGCACATTTTACCCTCTGCCTCCCATCTTCCATTACTTGCAAATCTCAATCCCAAGTATTCAGATTCCTTCACTACTCCTACTGTTTCATATTATGTATACGATTTCTCATCTTTCCTTAACTTTATGCCTTTTTCAATACCTTTATCTTTGAATTTTCTCCATTTATGCTTTATCCCGCATTCTGCACAATGTCTCATAATCTCATCATTAGCCCCCTGTTGTCCTATTAACATTATTGCTCCTACTATAAAATAATCTGCCAAAAACAATACTGATACTTTCCTATTTCTAACTATCGGAAAATGCCTGTTCCTCTCTATGATCCTTTCAATAATTTCATCTATAAATAAATTGAAGAGTGTTGCGCTCAATTTGCACCCTTGCCTCAATCCAGTTTTATAGGTTGTATTATCTGTGATAATATTTCTTACACACCAAACACAAAACGTAATTGCATCATACAATCTTGGTAATCCCAGCATGAACTTATTACTCACTCCTTTTCGTCTTAACTTACAAACCAAGCCTTCCTATTTATTGTATCAAATGCTTTCTGAAAATCTGAAAAGAAAATGTACGCTCTTACCTTTTCATTTCTAACATGTTTATCCATGCTAGTGCAGATCATCCTTATATTATCTAGTATTCCCCTTCCTCTTCTGAAACCTGCCTGAAACTGTGCGCGTTTACCTTCCTTCTCCGCCCATACTTGCTCTTCCCGCCAATATACCAGTAAGTATCTTCCCCAAAATGGATAACAAGCTGGGAACCCTATAATCGTTTAGGTTGCTAATATCACCTTTAATTTATACAAGGGTACTATCATGCTGCCTTTCCAGGTTCTAAGCATTCCTTCACCTCCTTTATTTTATTTAGTATCTCCGTTAACAATTTAATACCTCCCTGTATTTCTGTGAATGCTTTCCAGAACTACCCTGGAATTCCATCCACTCCTGGAGCCTTATTCCTTCTCAGTGTTTTAATCTGGTCTCCTAACTCTTTCATATTAAAATCTTTAAACAGACATTCTATCCTATTTAAAGCACTACTCCATTCGGAATCATAATTCTCTACACTGCCAGCTCGTATGAACTTTCTAAAGTAATTAGTCCATTCCTTTACATTTTCTGAATCCCCTTTAATACTGTCCATATAGGATAAATGCGATTATGAATACTATCTTTAGCTGCTGTTGCTCCCTTAATTTTCTCACTGATTCTTTTTTTCTTGCATTAAACATTTATAGCAATTTTTCTGTTTAAATATATTTGCCTATCTATTTCTTATTCTGTCCTTCTCCACCCAATTAATTCCTTTGTCACTTCATGCTTAGCTGATTTGCATTCTTCACCATAACATCCATATCGTTTCTTTTTTTCCCCGATATACCTCCATCTTTTACCCTGCTCACATTACCATGGATTCCAACTTTGATACTACCTCCTCTATCCTACCTGCTCTCAATGCTACCATAAATCCAATATTTCCTTATTACTCTTATTGATAAAAACAAATAAGCCCAGAAGTACGTTTCATACTCAACTCTAAGTTTGTTAACATCTTATGTTTTCCAGTTCTATTTCCTCTAACTGCCTGCTTCCTTCCCCAAGACTCAACCCCATTGTAAATGGAAAATGTGCACTAACCAATACCATATCTAACAATTGAATCCTAATGATACCTAGACTATTCCTGCATTACATAACGAGTAAACAATCACACTCGGCCCATTTACTTTTGTAAAAATAAATTCTGCTACTTGATTCCCTCCCAGTCACCCATTACACATTAGTAACCCATTCACTTCACAGAACTCAATGAATTTACTGCCCCCCTTTATTATCCACTCTTTTCTTACCTTCTCATCAGTTTGCATCCATGCACTTTCATTTTTTAGACCCACGGAGCGCACATTGCTTACTCTCACTTTTCCATTAATACATCCATTTTTTTGACTTAATTGGATATATAAGTTTCCATTTTGAAATTCTGAAACATCAGCTGGGTTAAACACTATGACTACACACATACATAACTGAACAATCTTCAATTCACATAAATTCACCCACATTAATTGCCATTCTTCGGACAGTTCTATTACATTCACTCTAATTCCAGTATATTTTTTACAAATACCCCTATAGCACCCAGCACCCGAAATCCTTCCTCTATTGCCCCTCCTTAATCCAATTTACCTATGTAATCGAAAATATTCCACCATTGTTTACACGTCCTTGGTTAACCAATTTTCCACTGATGCAATCATGTAACTTCTGCTTACGTAAATTATGCTATGTTATTTAAACTATAATTGTATAATTCTCTAACTATACTTTGTTATATATATATATATATATATAATATTAATTAATGAAATAATTCATATATAGCTCGGCAAATGCAACATTGCTCAGCACTTTTATGACTCTAAAAATTGACATAGTGTGAGTTAAGCTGTAGCATTTTAAGTTCTAGCCACATTTATAAGCCACATTCAAGAGTTTGAATAGAGTATTCAGAACAGTTTTTTTAAGGCTTTATCCTAGGTCTGTGCTTTCAAAGTGAATTTGGCACATGATATGCAAATTGTACAGAAAGGTTTAAATATTCAACATAGTTGCTTGCAATTTTTTTATTTTCCTGGTATCCTGTAATGTATCAAAACCGTACAGATGTCCCTAATGATAGGGTCTACAGGGTTTCAACATTTTCATACCAACTTAGCTTTAAATAATAAAGACGGGCGCATTTGACCATTTTGAATGTCTCAGGGAAGGAAGGTAAATCAAAATTGGTCACATTTCTGACTGAAAAAGAATATAATATATAATATGTATCTTCCAAACAGTACCTGTATTTCTTTCTAGAAGTCCATGTCTGTGGGTTGAGTGTTACCAAATGAGTCAATCGTAAATCAAGTAAGATGAGACAGGACTTTCAACTTTCTGACAAATAATAGTCTCTTTGGGCTTTAAACAAATTATGAAATTTTACAATGTATATCAGTTCTGTGTGTTCAAAGGTGATGTCACAATGTCATCCCTAGTGCCATACATCTACAGTCTGCTTTCATGTTCCATATTGTAGAATTTGCCTCGTTTCATATTCAGTTATTTAATCTTGGAAATTTTTTTGGGCAATATTTCCTTCTACAATGAGCCAACCATACACATATATTTTCCAATGCACCAAACACAAATTAAGAATAATCTCCTCTTCTAGTCTCTCCATTCTATACCAATATTTCGATACTCACTCTATAACCTTGCTCTTATAGCCGAGTTATCATAGTTCCATTAGAGCAACGTCATTAGGTGAATATCCAGGTAACTTGGACAATTCTACAAAATAGTATATTTATTGCATTTATCCCCTTCCAACTTCCATCTGGCCCCCAAATTTCTATTCCATATATAGTTCTGCTCCCCATCAATGAACCACATATTCTCTCGGAACATTTTACTTGCATATTTGGTGTTCCATTTACACAAGATCTAATTATATTCCTGGACATTTTTACTTCTGGTACTCCTTTTCATTCTTGACTGGTCCATTTCCCATTACTAGACAATTTAACATATATTATATATTTGGACGCCCATTATTAATGCTTTAAATGGACAAATTGTGACTAAAAAAAAAGAAAGAAATTTCAATAGCATTAACTACCAGTAAAATTAAACCATAGAAATTCTGAAACGTTCACATTTAATGTAGCAGTCATAAATGTTAATTGGAACTTAGAACATAATTTTCTGCGCACATATTAATGCATTGTTGTATTCCAAGTAGACATGCCAACTCTTAAACTTTAATCAGCACTAGAGATGTGAAACCAAATAGGACATACCTTCCTCATACAATAGATTTTCAATTAAATGTCATATGTTTTTGGCAAAAAATGAAAATTTCATTGTATTTCAATACATTTTCAAGGAATCAACTCAGTCTATGTGCACTTATAATATGTTAATATCGTTGCAAAATTCTGTGTTCCTCTATTAATTTAATATGAAAATGGATAATTGAATTAATGAATTGGAACATAAATTGCCCAGAAATTAGCAAAATGAATTAAAGTTATATGAGGCAAAATATTTTATAATTGAACATAAGGAAATAATTTATGCCCCAAATATTATAGGAATGGACTAGACGTTAGGATGCAACAATGTCACAATCTATTCACTAATGCCATGAATAATGTTATATTTTCTTCGTTTTTCTGTAATTTCACTAGGCTCCTAATATTTGTAGGTTTTGAGTTTGGCACCTTTCTTGGTAACAATTTATGAAATAGCCAATTTAAACATGTAATATTGCATTTTGACTGTATACTGGGCCAGATGGAATTTTTAATTTTTAATCATGCATGAAATACTGTATTTCACCCTACCGCAAGCGTGCGAAAAGCCCTTGGTGAAGGATTGATTGATTACATTTATTTACGAACGCTCTTTAACATCTCAGGTCATCAGCGTCCCATTCAATTCAGGGCGTGAAACGGCCGACAAATTTTGCTCGGAGGCCTCTTTTTTCGGGTTTGAGGTTCTTTATCGTGCCGTAAACGTACGACACGGGACCAACGGCTTTACTTCCCTTCTGAAGGAAGCCACACTTAGGATTTTTACGCCCGGAAAAATCCATCGCTCCTGGCCAGGATCGAACCCGCGATCTTTGGTGAAGTAGTAACCGTAGGTAGGTTGCATTGAAATTCCATGCCCTTACATGACGTAAAGCCTGCAATAACCCGATACACTAATTTCTATCCGTATTATGGATGCCTGTTGCCCAATTCCGTGGCCTTACATGACATAAAGCCTGCATTAAACTGACACACTAATTTCATTCTGTAATTATGAATGCCTGTGGCCAAGAGCAATAGAAAGTACGTTTTTGGATGGGTTGTATATGATAAAACTCTTCACAATAGCAACATTCAGTACTAAATATAACATTTGCCTTTCCCATTTTCTGGAGGATCACTTAACATTTTTACCTTCACTTCTTTGGCTCACAATGACAGTTTGTCCCTCATATTGTTAATAAGATTACAAAAGAGCTAGGTCAAGGTATCTTGAGTTCCCTTTTACATGAGTGCTTTTCCGTTCTCAACATTTTTGTTGAGAAAGATGTGCGCTCAAAGTTATGTGCGCACATCTAAAAATTACATGTTCTTTCAGAGGAACATTACTGTTTCTCACCTTTTTTGGCAGATATATTTTGCAAAGTGATAAATATCCAGTTTTACAGTTTGCAATGTCTCATAACTTTATGATCCAATTTGCAGTTTTAGTAGATATGTATTGGTTTAGAACGAGGCACCTTCTAAAGACTATAATCATCTTTTGTGTCCAATAAGAGAATCTTGCTTTTGACATCAGCAAATTTACGCTACATTCTTTTTCTAATTCCTCATTAATTTCTCCACGTATATTCTCATTTGTAACAAGTTTCTGCTCTCCATGATGATTTGCAGGCAATGACTCAATTGCACTGGTCTCCATGAGACAAACTGAAATTAAAACATGGCCTGAAAATGCAGCAATTAATGGCATATTTCAAAGAATAGAATAAATCTTGATTTGATAAATCACTTCCTCGGTACAAGTGAAGGATATGCTAAGAGTTAAGAAAAAAATTAACTGATCCAAAGAGAATGCATATAAAGTTTACTATCTTATGCATTGCAAAGAATTGATGATGTTACAGCTTCAGTGTTTAAGACTGATTATCAAAATGTTACCATATACAGGCTTAATTACCTTTGGCACTTCAAAGGGATTAAATAGTAACAGCTTCTGTCCTAAATACTGATAATTATAATTATACTGCACATTAGTGATTAGGTTTTAATGTCATGAAAATGTTACTCTATATAATGGAACTGAATGTTGCGAAAATCTACTACAAATAGTTAATTAGTACATACATTTATGCACAGGAAAAAAATTTGCTTACTCTTATTTACCTTATTTGCCTTGTTTAATTAGGATATTAATAGTGCGTATGTATTTAATAGAGGACTAAAATTTTCTTTTTAGACAAAAAGAAAATGAAATCAGCAGTAGGGCAGAAGAAAGAGATTCCTGAAGCTGCAACAAAGTCCGGCAGTGAAACAGGTAAGACTTACTTCTATACCATGATTTTTGACTCCTTTGTTCAGCTTGTCTCTCATCTGTATGGAAAGTGGCAATGGGATTAATTTAGAAATATTCTTTATGCTTTAGAACTTTCCAATATAATATTTGTTTGTTTCGGTAACCGAGAGAGAAATAGTTTGATCCTATTAATATTTTCTGCGGCACTGCTGGTAGTACTTGATGAATTGGTAGGTTACTTACAGATTTTACCAATATTAGGTAACCACTGAATTATTTTCATACTTTGTGTTTAGCATGAAAACCTTGCTGCCTTCATAATATGCATATGGCTTAACAGATATATTTGGACCAAATCTGATTTAAAGTTCCTCATAACTTATGTTTCAATATCTTTCCTTGCCCTATTTTCTTGTCCACTTAACTTTTAATGTCTTCATTGAAAGATGTGTACAGTGTCCAGTCTGCAGATGCATACTGAGTAAGTTCACAATTAGTTCACCTGTATTCAGCAAACCTATTTGTTCTAGTACCTTTCCCATCTCCCCATACCATCTCTTCTTTCACAAAAAACCTTTTTGATATTTCAAACATTCTTTTAATATATTTCAGTTATCTATTTTGAGGATATGATATCAACACTTCATTACTCTCTCTCTATAATCAATCCTTTCCTCCCCATCCTTCCTAATTTAGGCAAACTAACCCCACTCGGAGGACGCTTGGGTAATCCCAGCACTTCCTTACAAAATACTCTGTTGACCACATCCATCTTCCTCCACCCCTTTTCAACTACACAAACTACGACTGCATAGAACTTTCTTGCCTGTACCACTGCCTCATATACTCTCTCCAGCCATTTCACCAGGTAACGTTGGAGTCCTATATAAGGTTATTCTGACAGCTCTCATTGCCTGTTTGCCTTTAATTTGTGCACATTTTACCCTCTGCCTCCCATCTTCCATTACTTGCAAATCTCAATCCCAAGTATTCAGATTCCTTCACTACTCCTACTGTTTCATATTATGTATACGATTTCTCATCTTTCCTTAACTTTATGCCTTTTTCAATACCTTTATCTTTGAATTTTCTCCATTTATGCTTTATCCCGCATTCTGCACAATGTCTCATAATCTCATCATTAGCCCCCTGTTGTCCTATTAACATTATTGCTCCTACTATAAAATAATCTGCCAAAAACAATACTGATACTTTCCTATTTCTAACTATCGGAAAATGCCTGTTCCTCTCTATGATCCTTTCAATAATTTCATCTATAAATAAATTGAAGAGTGTTGCGCTCAATTTGCACCCTTGCCTCAATCCAGTTTTATAGGTTGTATTATCTGTGATAATATTTCTTACACACCAAACACAAAACGTAATTGCATCATACAATCTTGGTAATCCCAGCATGAACTTATTACTCACTCCTTTTCGTCTTAACTTACAAACCAAGCCTTCCTATTTATTGTATCAAATGCTTTCTGAAAATCTGAAAAGAAAATGTACGCTCTTACCTTTTCATTTATAACATGTTTATCCATGCTAGTGCAGATCATCCTTATATTATCTAGTATTCCCCTTCCTCTTCTGAAACCTGCCTGAAACTGTGCGCGTTTACCTTCCTTCTCTGCCCATACTTGCTCTTCCCGCCAATATACCAGTATGTATCTTCCCCAAAATGGATAACAAGCTGGGAACCCTATAATCGTTTAGGTTGCTAATATCACCTTTAATTTATACAAGGGTACTATCATGCTGCCTTTCCAGGTTCTAAGCATTCCTTCACCTCCTTTATTTTATTTAGTATCTCCGTTAACAATTTAATACCTCCCTGTATTTCTGTGAATGCTTTCCAGAACTACCCTGGAATTCCATCCACTCCTGGAGCCTTATTCCTTCTCAGTGTTTTAATCTGGTCTCCTAACTCTTTCATATTAAAATCTTTAAACAGACATTCTATCCTATTTAAAGCACTACTCCATTCGGAATCATAATTCTCTACACTGCCAGCTCGTATGAACTTTCTAAAGTAATTAGTCCATTCCTTTACATTTTCTGAATCCCCTTTAATACTGTCCATATAGGATAAATGCGATTATGAATACTATCTTTAGCTGCTGTTGCTCCCTTAATTTTCTCACTGATTCTTTTTTTCTTGCATTAAACATTTATAGCAATTTTTCTGTTTAAATATATTTGCCTATCTATTTCTTATTCTGTCCTTCTCCACCCAATTAATTCCTTTGTCACTTCATGCTTAGCTGATTTGCATTCTTCACCATAACATCCATATCGTTTCTTTTTTTCCCCGATATACCTCCATCTTTTACCCTGCTCACATTACCATGGATTCCAACTTTGATACTACCTCCTCTATCCTACCTGCTCTCAATGCTACCATAAATCCAATATTTCCTTATTACTCTTATTGATAAAAACAAATAAGCCCAGAAGTACGTTTCATACTCAACTCTAAGTTTGTTAACATCTTATGTTTTCCAGTTCTATTTCCTCTAACTGCCTGCTTCCTTCCCCAAGACTCAACCCCATTGTAAATGGAAAATGTGCACTAACCAATACCATATCTAACAATTGAATCCTAATGATACCTAGACTATTCCTGCATTACATAACGAGTAAACAATCACACTCGGCCCATTTACTTTTGTAAAAATAAATTCTGCTACTTGATTCCCTCCCAGTCACCCATTACACATTAGTAACCCATTCACTTCACAGAACTCAATGAATTTACTGCCCCCCTTTATTATCAACTCTTTTCTTACCTTCTCATCAGTTTGCATCCATGCACTTTCATTTTTTAGACCCACGGAGCGCACATTGCTTACTCTCACTTTTCCATTAATACATCCATTTTTTTGACTTAATTGGATATATAAGTTTCCATTTTGAAATTCTGAAACATCAGCTGGGTTAAACACTATGACTACACACATGCATAACTGAACAATCTTCAATTCACATAAATTCACCCACATTAATTGCCATTCTTTGGACAGTTCTATTACATTCACTCTAATTCCAGTATATTTTTTACAAATACCCCTATAGCACCCAGCACCCGAAATCCTTCCTCTATTGCCCCTCCTTAATCCAATTTACCTATGTAATCGAAAATATTCCACCATTGTTTACTCGTCCTTGGTTAACCAATTTTCCACTGATGCAATCATGTAACTTCTGCTTACGTAAATTATGCTATGTTATTTAAACTATAATTGTATAATTCTCTAACTATACTTTGTTATATATATATATATATATATATATAATATTAATTAATGAAATAATTCATATATAGCTCGGCAAATGCAACATTGCTCAGCACTTTTATGACTCTAAAAATTGACATAGTGTGAGTTAAGCTGTAGCATTTTAAGTTCTAGCCACATTTATAAGCCACATTCAAGAGTTTGAATAGAGTATTCAGAACAGTTTTTTTAAGGCTTTATCCTAGGTCTGTGCTTTCAAAGTGAATTTGGCACATGATATGCAAATTGTACAGAAAGGTTTAAATATTCAACATAGTTGCTTGCAATTTTTTTATTTTCCTGGTATCCTGTAATGTATCAAAACCGTACAGATGTCCCTAATGATAGGGTCTACAGGGTTTCAACATTTTCATACCAACTTAGCTTTAAATAAAAAAGACGGGCGCATTTGACCATTTTGAATGTCTCAGGGAAGGAAGGTAAATCAAAATTGGTCACATTTCTGACTGAAAAAGAATATAATATATAATATGTATCTTCCAAACAGTACCTGTATTTCTTTCTAGAAGTCCATGTCTGTGGGTTGAGTGTTACCAAATGAGTCAATCGTAAATCAAGTAAGATGAGACAGGACTTTCAACTTTCTGACAAATAATAGTCTCTTTGGGCTTTAAACAAATTATGAAATTTTACAATGTATATCAGTTCTGTGTGTTCAAAGGTGATGTCACAATGTCATCCCTAGTGCCATACATCTACAGTCTGCTTTCATGTTCCATATTGTAGAATTTGCCTCGTTTCATATTCAGTTATTTAATCTTGGAAATTTTTTTGGGCAATATTTCCTTCTACAATGAGCCAACCATACACATATATTTTCCAATGCACCAAACACAAATTAAGAATAATCTCCTCTTCTAGTCTCTCCATTCTATACCAATATTTCGATACTCACTCTATAACCTTGCTCTTATAGCCGAGTTATCATAGTTCCATTAGAGCAACGTCATTAGGTGAATATCCAGGTAACTTGGACAATTCTACAAAATAGTATATTTATTGCATTTATCCCCTTCCAACTTCCATCTGGCCCCCAAATTTCTATTCCATATATAGTTCTGCTCCCCATCAATGAACCACATATTCTCTCGGAACATTTTACTTGCATATTTGGTGTTCCATTTACACAAGATCTAATTATATTCCTGGACATTTTTACTTCTGGTACTCCTTTTCATTCTTGACTGGTCCATTTCCCATTACTAGACAATTTAACATATATTATATATTTGGACGCCCATTATTAATGCTTTAAATGGACAAATTGTGACTAAAAAAAAAGAAAGAAATTTCAATAGCATTAACTACCAGTAAAATTAAACCATAGAAATTCTGAAACGTTCACATTTAATGTAGCAGTCATAAATGTTAATTGGAACTTAGAACATAATTTTCTGCGCACATATTAATGCATTGTTGTATTCCAAGTAGACATGCCAACTCTTAAACTTTAATCAGCACTAGAGATGTGAAACCAAATAGGACATACCTTCCTCATACAATAGATTTTCAATTAAATGTCATATGTTTTTGGCAAAAAATGAAAATTTCATTGTATTTCAATACATTTTCAAGGAATCAACTCAGTCTATGTGCACTTATAATATGTTAATATCGTTGCAAAATTCTGTGTTCCTCTATTAATTTAATATGAAAATGGATAATTGAATTAATGAATTGGAACATAAATTGCCCAGAAATTAGCAAAATGAATTAAAGTTATATGAGGCAAAATATTTTATAATTGAACATAAGGAAATAATTTATGCCCCAAATATTATAGGAATGGACTAGACGTTAGGATGCAACAATGTCACAATCTATTCACTAATGCCATGAATAATGTTATATTTTCTTCGTTTTTCTGTAATTTCACTAGGCTCCTAATATTTGTAGGTTTTGAGTTTGGCACCTTTCTTGGTAACAATTTATGAAATAGCCAATTTAAACATGTAATATTGCATTTTGACTGTATACTGGGCCAGATGGAATTTTTAATTTTTAATCATGCATGAAATACTGTATTTCACCCTACCGCAAGCGTGCGAAAAGCCCTTGGTGA
The DNA here is from genome assembly GCA_030762175.1 of Metallyticus violacea. Lineage (NCBI taxonomy): Eukaryota > Metazoa > Arthropoda > Insecta > Mantodea > Metallyticidae > Metallyticus > Metallyticus violacea. The sequence goes on along the minus strand of CM060846.1, from coordinate 106,629,540 downwards.
AGGATTGATTGATTACATTTATTTACGAACGCTCTTTAACATCTCAGGTCATCAGCGTCCCATTCAATTCAGGGCGTGAAACGGCCGACAAATTTTGCTCGGAGGCCTCTTTTTTCGGGTTTGAGGTTCTTTATCGTGCCGTAAACGTACGACACGGGACCAACGGCTTTACTTCCCTTCTGAAGGAAGCCACACTTAGGATTTTTACGCCCGGAAAAATCCATCGCTCCTGGCCAGGATCGAACCCGCGATCTTTGGTGAAGTAGTAACCGTAGGTAGGTTGCATTGAAATTCCATGCCCTTACATGACGTAAAGCCTGCAATAACCCGATACACTAATTTCTATCCGTATTATGGATGCCTGTTGCCCAATTCCGTGGCCTTACATGACATAAAGCCTGCATTAAACTGACACACTAATTTCATTCTGTAATTATGAATGCCTGTGGCCAAGAGCAATAGAAAGTACGTTTTTGGATGGGTTGTATATGATAAAACTCTTCACAATAGCAACATTCAGTACTAAATATAACATTTGCCTTTCCCATTTTCTGGAGGATCACTTAACATTTTTACCTTCACTTCTTTGGCTCACAATGACAGTTTGTCCCTCATATTGTTAATAAGATTACAAAAGAGCTAGGTCAAGGTATCTTGAGTTCCCTTTTACATGAGTGCTTTTCCGTTCTCAACATTTTTGTTGAGAAAGATGTGCGCTCAAAGTTATGTGCGCACATCTAAAAATTACATGTTCTTTCAGAGGAACATTACTGTTTCTCACCTTTTTTGGCAGATATATTTTGCAAAGTGATAAATATCCAGTTTTACAGTTTGCAATGTCTCATAACTTTATGATCCAATTTGCAGTTTTAGTAGATATGTATTGGTTTAGAACGAGGCACCTTCTAAAGACTATAATCATCTTTTGTGTCCAATAAGAGAATCTTGCTTTTGACATCAGCAAATTTACGCTACATTCTTTTTCTAATTCCTCATTAATTTCTCCACGTATATTCTCATTTGTAACAAGTTTCTGCTCTCCATGATGATTTGCAGGCAATGACTCAATTGCACTGGTCTCCATGAGACAAACTGAAATTAAAACATGGCCTGAAAATGCAGCAATTAATGGCATATTTCAAAGAATAGAATAAATCTTGATTTGATAAATCACTTCCTCGGTACAAGTGAAGGATATGCTAAGAGTTAAGAAAAAAATTAACTGATCCAAAGAGAATGCATATAAAGTTTACTATCTTATGCATTGCAAAGAATTGATGATGTTACAGCTTCAGTGTTTAAGACTGATTATCAAAATGTTACCATATACAGGCTTAATTACCTTTGGCACTTCAAAGGGATTAAATAGTAACAGCTTCTGTCCTAAATACTGATAATTATAATTATACTGCACATTAGTGATTAGGTTTTAATGTCATGAAAATGTTACTCTATATAATGGAACTGAATGTTGCGAAAATCTACTACAAATAGTTAATTAGTACATACATTTATGCACAGGAAAAAAATTTGCTTACTCTTATTTACCTTATTTGCCTTGTTTAATTAGGATATTAATAGTGCGTATGTATTTAATAGAGGACTAAAATTTTCTTTTTAGACAAAAAGAAAATGAAATCAGCAGTAGGGCAGAAGAAAGAGATTCCTGAAGCTGCAACAAAGTCCGGCAGTGAAACAGGTAAGACTTACTTCTATACCATGATTTTTGACTCCTTTGTTCAGCTTGTCTCTCATCTGTATGGAAAGTGGCAATGGGATTAATTTAGAAATATTCTTTATGCTTTAGAACTTTCCAATATAATATTTGTTTGTTTCGGTAACCGAGAGAGAAATAGTTTGATCCTATTAATATTTTCTGCGGCACTGCTGGTAGTACTTGATGAATTGGTAGGTTACTTACAGATTTTACCAATATTAGGTAACCACTGAATTATTTTCATACTTTGTGTTTAGCATGAAAACCTTGCTGCCTTCATAATATGCATATGGCTTAACAGATATATTTGGACCAAATCTGATTTAAAGTTCCTCATAACTTATGTTTCAATATCTTTCCTTGCCCTATTTTCTTGTCCACTTAACTTTTAATGTCTTCATTGAAAGATGTGTACAGTGTCCAGTCTGCAGATGCATACTGAGTACGTTCACAATTAGTTCACCTGTATTCAGCAAACCTATTTGTTCTAGTACCTTTCCCATCTCCCCATACCATCTCTTCTTTCACAAAAAACCTTTTTGATATTTCAAACATTCTTTTAATATATTTCAGTTATCTATTTTGAGGATATGATATCAACACTTCATTACTCTCTCTCTATAATCAATCCTTTCCTCCCCATCCTTCCTAATTTAGGCAAACTAACCCCACTCGGAGGACGCTTGGGTAATCCCAGCACTTCCTTACAAAATACTCTGTTGACCACATCCATCTTCCTCCACCCCTTTTCAACTACACAAACTACGACTGCATAGAACTTTCTTGCCTGTACCACTGCCTCATATACTCTCTCCAGCCATTTCACCAGGTAACGTTGGAGTCCTATATAAGGTTATTCTGACAGCTCTCATTGCCTGTTTGCCTTTAATTTGTGCACATTTTACCCTCTGCCTCCCATCTTCCATTACTTGCAAATCTCAATCCCAAGTATTCAGATTCCTTCACTACTCCTACTGTTTCATATTATGTATACGATTTCTCATCTTTCCTTAACTTTATGCCTTTTTCAATACCTTTATCTTTGAATTTTCTCCATTTATGCTTTATCCCGCATTCTGCACAATGTCTCATAATCTCATCATTAGCCCCCTGTTGTCCTATTAACATTATTGCTCCTACTATAAAATAATCTGCCAAAAACAATACTGATACTTTCCTATTTCTAACTATCGGAAAATGCCTGTTCCTCTCTATGATCCTTTCAATAATTTCATCTATAAATAAATTGAAGAGTGTTGCGCTCAATTTGCACCCTTGCCTCAATCCAGTTTTATAGGTTGTATTATCTGTGATAATATTTCTTACACACCAAACACAAAACGTAATTGCATCATACAATCTTGGTAATCCCAGCATGAACTTATTACTCACTCCTTTTCGTCTTAACTTACAAACCAAGCCTTCCTATTTATTGTATCAAATGCTTTCTGAAAATCTGAAAAGAAAATGTACGCTCTTACCTTTTCATTTCTAACATGTTTATCCATGCTAGTGCAGATCATCCTTATATTATCTAGTATTCCCCTTCCTCTTCTGAAACCTGCCTGAAACTGTGCGCGTTTACCTTCCTTCTCTGCCCATACTTGCTCTTCCCGCCAATATACCAGTATGTATCTTCCCCAAAATGGATAACAAGCTGGGAACCCTATAATCGTTTAGGTTGCTAATATCACCTTTAATTTATACAAGGGTACTATCATGCTGCCTTTCCAGGTTCTAAGCATTCCTTCACCTCCTTTATTTTATTTAGTATCTCCGTTAACAATTTAATACCTCCCTGTATTTCTGTGAATGCTTTCCAGAACTACCCTGGAATTCCATCCACTCCTGGAGCCTTATTCCTTCTCAGTGTTTTAATCTGGTCTCCTAACTCTTTCATATTAAAATCTTTAAACAGACATTCTATCCTATTTAAAGCACTACTCCATTCGGAATCATAATTCTCTACACTGCCAGCTCGTATGAACTTTCTAAAGTAATTAGTCCATTCCTTTACATTTTCTGAATCCCCTTTAATACTGTCCATATAGGATAAATGCGATTATGAATACTATCTTTAGCTGCTGTTGCTCCCTTAATTTTCTCACTGATTCTTTTTTTCTTGCATTAAACATTTATAGCAATTTTTCTGTTTAAATATATTTGCCTATCTATTTCTTATTCTGTCCTTCTCCACCCAATTAATTCCTTTGTCACTTCATGCTTAGCTGATTTGCATTCTTCACCATAACATCCATATCGTTTCTTTTTTTCCCCGATATACCTCCATCTTTTACCCTGCTCACATTACCATGGATTCCAACTTTGATACTACCTCCTCTATCCTACCTGCTCTCAATGCTACCATAAATCCAATATTTCCTTATTACTCTTATTGATAAAAACAAATAAGCCCAGAAGTACGTTTCATACTCAACTCTAAGTTTGTTAACATCTTATGTTTTCCAGTTCTATTTCCTCTAACTGCCTGCTTCCTTCCCCAAGACTCAACCCCATTGTAAATGGAAAATGTGCACTAACCAATACCATATCTAACAATTGAATCCTAATGATACCTAGACTATTCCTGCATTACATAACGAGTAAACAATCACACTCGGCCCATTTACTTTTGTAAAAATAAATTCTGCTACTTGATTCCCTCCCAGTCACCCATTACACATTAGTAACCCATTCACTTCACAGAACTCAATGAATTTACTGCCCCCCTTTATTATCAACTCTTTTCTTACCTTCTCATCAGTTTGCATCCATGCACTTTCATTTTTTAGACCCACGGAGCGCACATTGCTTACTCTCACTTTTCCATTAATACATCCATTTTTTTGACTTAATTGGATATATAAGTTTCCATTTTGAAATTCTGAAACATCAGCTGGGTTAAACACTATGACTACACACATTCATAACTGAACAATCTTCAATTCACATAAATTCACCCACATTAATTGCCATTCTTCGGACAGTTCTATTACATTCACTCTAATTCCAGTATATTTTTTACAAATACCCCTATAGCACCCAGCACCCGAAATCCTTCCTCTATTGCCCCTCCTTAATCCAATTTACCTATGTAATCGAAAATATTCCACCATTGTTTACTCGTCCTTGGTTAACCAATTTTCCACTGATGCAATCATGTAACTTCTGCTTACGTAAATTATGCTATGTTATTTAAACTATAATTGTATAATTCTCTAACTATACTTTGTTATATATATATATATATATATAATATTAATTAATGAAATAATTCATATATAGCTCGGCAAATGCAACATTGCTCAGCACTTTTATGACTCTAAAAATTGACATAGTGTGAGTTAAGCTGTAGCATTTTAAGTTCTAGCCACATTTATAAGCCACATTCAAGAGTTTGAATAGAGTATTCAGAACAGTTTTTTTAATGCTTTATCCTAGGTCTGTGCTTTCAAAGTGAATTTGGCACATGATATGCAAATTGTACAGAAAGGTTTAAATATTCAACATAGTTGCTTGCAATTTTTTTATTTTCCTGGTATCCTGTAATGTATCAAAATCGTACAGATGTCCCTAATGATAGGGTCTACAGGGTTTCAACATTTTCATACCAACTTAGCTTTAAATAAGAAAGACGGGTGCATTAAGACCATTTTGACTGTCTCAGGGAAGGAAGGTAAATCAAAATTGGTCACATTTCTGACTGAAAAAGAATATAATATGTATCTTCCAAACAGTACCTGTATTTCTTTCTAGAAGTCCATGTCTGTGGGTTGAGTGTTACGAAATGAGTCAATCTTAAATCAAGTAAGATGACACAGGACTTTCAACTTTCTGACAAATAATATTCTCTTTGGCATTTAACCGAATTATGAAATTTTACAATGTAAATCAGTTCTGTGTGTTCAAAGGTGATGTCACAATGTCATCCCTAGTGCCATACATCTACAGTCTGCTTTCATGTTCCATGTTGTAGAATTTGCCTCGTTTCATATTCTCTTACTTAATCTTTGGAAATTTTTTTGGGCAATATTTCCTTCTGCAATGAGCCAACCATACACATATATTTTCCAATCCACCAAACACAAATTAAGAATAATCTCCTCTTCTAGTCTCTCCATTCTATACCAATATTTCGATACTCACTCTATAACCTTGCTCTTATAGCCGAGTTATCATAGTTCCATTAGAGCAACGTCATTAGGTGAATATCCAGGTAACTTGGACAATTCTACAAAATAGTATATTTATTGCATTTATCCCCTTCCAACTTCCATCTGGCCCCCAAATTTCTATTCCATATATAGTTCTGCTCCCCATCAATGAACCACATATTCTCTCGGAACATTTTACTTGCATATTTGGTGTTCCATTTACACAAGATCTAATTATATTCCTGGACATTTTTACTTCTGGTACTCCTTTTCATTCTTGACTGGTCCATTTCCCATTACTAGACAATTTAACATATATTATATATTTGGACGCCCATTATTAATGCTTTAAATGGACAAATTGTGACTAAAAAAAAAGAAAAAAAAAAAAAAAGAAAGAAATTTCAATAGCATTAACTACCAGTAAAATTAAACCATAGAAATTCTGAAACGTTCACATTTAATGTAGCAGTCATAAATGTTAATTGGAACTTAGAACATAATTTTCTGCGCACATATTAATGCATTGTTGTATTCCAAGTAGACATGCAAACTCTTAAACTTTAATCAGCACTAGAGATGTGAAACCAAATAGGACATACCTTCCTCATACAATAGATTTTCAATTAAATGTCATATGTTTTTGGCAAAAAATGAAAATTTCATTGTATTTCAATACATTTTCAAGGAATCAACTCAGTCTATGTGCACTTATAATATGTTAATATCGTTGCAAAATTCTGTGTTCCTCTATTAATTTAATATGAAAATGGATAATTGAATTAATGAATTGGAACATAAATTGCCCAGAAATTAGCAAAATGAATTAAAGTTATATGAGGCAAAATATTTTATAATTGAACATAAGGAAATAATTTATGCCCCAAATATTATAGGAATGGACTAGACGTTAGGATGCAACAATGTCACAATCTATTCACTAATGCCATGAATAATGTTATATTTTCTTCGTTTTTCTGTAATTTCACTAGGCTCCTAATATTTGTAGGTTTTGAGTTTGGCACCTTTCTTGGTAACAATTTATGAAATAGCCAATTTAAACATGTAATATTGCATTTTGACTGTATACTGGGCCAGATGGAATTTTTAATTTTTAATCATGCATGAAATACTGTATTTCACCCTACCGCAAGCGTGCGAAAAGCCCTTGGTGAAGGATTGATTGATTACATTTATTTACGAACGCTCTTTAACATCTCAGGTCATCAGCGTCCCATTCAATTCAGGGCGTGAAACGGCCGACAAATTTTGCTCGGAGGCCTCTTTTTTCGGGTTTGAGGTTCTTTATCGTGCCGTAAACGTACGACACGGGACCAACGGCTTTACTTCCCTTCTGAAGGAAGCCACACTTAGGATTTTTACGCCCGGAAAAATCCATCGCTCCTGGCCAGGATCGAACCCGCGATCTTTGGTGAAGTAGTAACCGTAGGTAGGTTGCATTGAAATTCCATGCCCTTACATGACGTAAAGCCTGCAATAACCCGATACACTAATTTCTATCCGTATTATGGATGCCTGTTGCCCAATTCCGTGGCCTTACATGACATAAAGCCTGCATTAAACTGACACACTAATTTCATTCTGTAATTATGAATGCCTGTGGCCAAGAGCAATAGAAAGTACGTTTTTGGATGGGTTGTATATGATAAAACTCTTCACAATAGCAACATTCAGTACTAAATATAACATTTGCCTTTCCCATTTTCTGGAGGATCACTTAACATTTTTACCTTCACTTCTTTGGCTCACAATGACAGTTTGTCCCTCATATTGTTAATAAGATTACAAAAGAGCTAGGTCAAGGTATCTTGAGTTCCCTTTTACATGAGTGCTTTTCCGTTCTCAACATTTTTGTTGAGAAAGATGTGCGCTCAAAGTTATGTGCGCACATCTAAAAATTACATGTTCTTTCAGAGGAACATTACTGTTTCTCACCTTTTTTGGCAGATATATTTTGCAAAGTGATAAATATCCAGTTTTACAGTTTGCAATGTCTCATAACTTTATGATCCAATTTGCAGTTTTAGTAGATATGTATTGGTTTAGAACGAGGCACCTTCTAAAGACTATAATCATCTTTTGTGTCCAATAAGAGAATCTTGCTTTTGACATCAGCAAATTTACGCTACATTCTTTTTCTAATTCCTCATTAATTTCTCCACGTATATTCTCATTTGTAACAAGTTTCTGCTCTCCATGATGATTTGCAGGCAATGACTCAATTGCACTGGTCTCCATGAGACAAACTGAAATTAAAACATGGCCTGAAAATGCAGCAATTAATGGCATATTTCAAAGAATAGAATAAATCTTGATTTGATAAATCACTTCCTCGGTACAAGTGAAGGATATGCTAAGAGTTAAGAAAAAAATTAACTGATCCAAAGAGAATGCATATAAAGTTTACTATCTTATGCATTGCAAAGAATTGATGATGTTACAGCTTCAGTGTTTAAGACTGATTATCAAAATGTTACCATATACAGGCTTAATTACCTTTGGCACTTCAAAGGGATTAAATAGTAACAGCTTCTGTCCTAAATACTGATAATTATAATTATACTGCACATTAGTGATTAGGTTTTAATGTCATGAAAATGTTACTCTATATAATGGAACTGAATGTTGCGAAAATCTACTACAAATAGTTAATTAGTACATACATTTATGCACAGGAAAAAAATTTGCTTACTCTTATTTACCTTATTTGCCTTGTTTAATTAGGATATTAATAGTGCGTATGTATTTAATAGAGGACTAAAATTTTCTTTTTAGACAAAAAGAAAATGAAATCAGCAGTAGGGCAGAAGAAAGAGATTCCTGAAGCTGCAACAAAGTCCGGCAGTGAAACAGGTAAGACTTACTTCTATACCATGATTTTTGACTCCTTTGTTCAGCTTGTCTCTCATCTGTATGGAAAGTGGCAATGGGATTAATTTAGAAATATTCTTTGTGCTTTAGAACTTTCCAATATAATATTTGTTTGTTTCGGTAACCGAGAGAGAAATAGTTTGATGCTATTAATATTTTCTGCGGCACTGCTGGTAGTACTTGATGAATTGGTAGGTTACTTACAGATTTTACCAATATTAGGTAACCACTGAATTATTTTCATACTTTGTGTTTAGCATGAAAACCTTGCTGCCTTCATAATATGCATATGGCTTAACAGATATATTTGGACCAAATCTGATTTAAAGTTCCTCATAACTTATGTTTCAATATCTTTCCTTGCCCTATTTTCTTGTCCACTTAACTTTTAATGTCTTCATTGAAAGATGTGTACAGTGTCCAGTCTGCAGATGCATACTGAGTACGTTCGCAATTAGTTCACCTGCTCAACATGTATTCAGCAAACCTATTTGTTCTAGTACCTTTCCCATCTCCCCATACCATCTCTTCTTTCACAAAAAACCTTTTTGATATTTCAAACATTCTTTTAATATATTTCAGTTATCTATTTTGAGGATATGATATCAACACTTCATTACTCTCTCTCTATAATCAATCCTTTCCTCCCCATCCTTCCTAATTTAGGCAAACTAACCCCACTCGGAGGACGCTTGGGTAATCCCAGCACTTCCTTACAAAATACTCTGTTGACCACATCCATCTTCCTCCACCCCTTTTCAACTACACAAACTACGACTGCATAGAACTTTCTTGCCTGTACCACTGCCTCATATACTCTCTCCAGCCATTTCACCAGGTAACGTTGGAGTCCTATATAAGGTTATTCTGACAGCTCTCATTGCCTGTTTGCCTTTAATTTGTGCACATTTTACCCTCTGCCTCCCATCTTCCATTACTTGCAAATCTCAATCCCAAGTATTCAGATTCCTTCACTACTCCTACTGTTTCATATTATGTATACGATTTCTCATCTTTCCTTAACTTTATGCCTTTTTCAATACCTTTATCTTTGAATTTTCTCCATTTATGCTTTATCCCGCATTCTGCACAATGTCTCATAATCTCATCATTAGCCCCCTGTTGTCCTATTAACATTATTGCTCCTACTATAAAATAATCTGCCAAAAACAATACTGATACTTTCCTATTTCTAACTATCGGAAAATGCCTGTTCCTCTCTATGATCCTTTCAATAATTTCATCTATAAATAAATTGAAGAGTGTTGCGCTCAATTTGCACCCTTGCCTCAATCCAGTTTTATAGGTTGTATTATCTGTGATAATATTTCTTACACACCAAACACAAAACGTAATTGCATCATACAATCTTGGTAATCCCAGCATGAACTTATTACTCACTCCTTTTCGTCTTAACTTACAAACCAAGCCTTCCTATTTATTGTATCAAATGCTTTCTGAAAATCTGAAAAGAAAATGTACGCTCTTACCTTTTCATTTCTAACATGTTTATCCATGCTAGTGCAGATCATCCTTATATTATCTAGTATTCCCCTTCCTCTTCTGAAACCTGCCTGAAACTGTGCGCGTTTACCTTCCTTCTCTGCCCATACTTGCTCTTCCCGCCAATATACCAGTATGTATCTTCCCCAAAATGGATAACAAGCTGGGAACCCTATAATCGTTTAGGTTGCTAATATCACCTTTAATTTATACAAGGGTACTATCATGCTGCCTTTCCAGGTTCTAAGCATTCCTTCACCTCCTTTATTTTATTTAGTATCTCCGTTAACAATTTAATACCTCCCTGTATTTCTGTGAATGCTTTCCAGAACTACCCTGGAATTCCATCCACTCCTGGAGCCTTATTCCTTCTCAGTGTTTTAATCTGGTCTCCTAACTCTTTCATATTAAAATCTTTAAACAGACATTCTATCCTATTTAAAGCACTACTCCATTCGGAATCATAATTCTCTACACTGCCAGCTCGTATGAACTTTCTAAAGTAATTAGTCCATTCCTTTACATTTTCTGAATCCCCTTTAATACTGTCCATATAGGATAAATGCGATTATGAATACTATCTTTAGCTGCTGTTGCTCCCTTAATTTTCTCACTGATTCTTTTTTTCTTGCATTAAACATTTATAGCAATTTTTCTGTTTAAATATATTTGCCTATCTATTTCTTATTCTGTCCTTCTCCACCCAATTAATTCCTTTGTCACTTCATGCTTAGCTGATTTGCATTCTTCACCATAACATCCATATCGTTTCTTTTTTTCCCCGATATACCTCCATCTTTTACCCTGCTCACATTACCATGGATTCCAACTTTGATACTACCTCCTCTATCCTACCTGCTCTCAATGCTACCATAAATCCAATATTTCCTTATTACTCTTATTTATAAAAACAAATAAGCCCAGAAGTACGTTTCATACTCAACTCTAAGTTTGTTAACATCTTATGTTTTCCAGTTCTATTTCCTCTAACTGCCTGCTTCCTTCCCCAAGACTCAACCCCATTGTAAATGGAAAATGTGCACTAACCAATACCATATCTAACAATTGAATCCTAATGATACCTAGACTATTCCTGCATTACATAACGAGTAAACAATCACACTCGGCCCATTTACTTTTGTAAAAATAAATTCTGCTACTTGATTCCCTCCCAGTCACCCATTACACATTAGTAACCCATTCACTTCACAGAACTCAATGAATTTACTGCCCCCCTTTATTATCAACTCTTTTCTTACCTTCTCATCAGTTTGCATCCATGCACTTTCATTTTTTAGACCCACGGAGCGCACATTGCTTACTCTCACTTTTCCATTAATACATCCATTTTTTTGACTTAATTGGATATATAAGTTTCCATTTTGAAATTCTGAAACATCAGCTGGGTTAAACACTATGACTACACACATACATAACTGAACAATCTTCAATTCACATAAATTCACCCACATTAATTGCCATTCTTCGGACAGTTCTATTACATTCACTCTAATTCCAGTATATTTTTTACAAATACCCCTATAGCACCCAGCACCCGAAATCCTTCCTCTATTGCCCCTCCTTAATCCAATTTACCTATGTAATCGAAAATATTCCACCATTGTTTACTCGTCCTTGGTTAACCAATTTTCCACTGATGCAATCATGTAACTTCTGCTTACGTAAATTATGCTATGTTATTTAAACTATAATTGTATAATTCTCTAACTATACTTTGTTATATATATATATATATATATATATATATAATATTAATTAATGAAATAATTCATATATAGCTCGGCAAATGCAACATTGCTCAGCACTTTTATGACTCTAAAAATTGACATAGTGTGAGTTAAGCTGTAGCATTTTAAGTTCTAGCCACATTTATAAGCCACATTCAAGAGTTTGAATAGAGTATTCAGAACAGTTTTTTTAATGCTTTATCCTAGGTCTGTGCTTTCAAAGTGAATTTGGCACATGATATGCAAATTGTACAGAAAGGTTTAAATATTCAACATAGTTGCTTGCAATTTTTTTATTTTCCTGGTATCCTGTAATGTATCAAAATCGTACAGATGTCCCTAATGATAGGGTCTACAGGGTTTCAACATTTTCATACCAACTTAGCTTTAAATAAGAAAGACGGGTGCATTAAGACCATTTTGACTGTCTCAGGGAAGGAAGGTAAATCAAAATTGGTCACATTTCTGACTGAAAAAGAATATAATATGTATCTTCCAAACAGTACCTGTATTTCTTTCTAGAAGTCCATGTCTGTGGGTTGAGTGTTACGAAATGAGTCAATCTTAAATCAAGTAAGATGACACAGGACTTTCAACTTTCTGACAAATAATATTCTCTTTGGCATTTAACCGAATTATGAAATTTTACAATGTAAATCAGTTCTGTGTGTTCAAAGGTGATGTCACAATGTCATCCCTAGTGCCATACATCTACAGTCTGCTTTCATGTTCCATGTTGTAGAATTTGCCTCGTTTCATATTCTCTTACTTAATCTTTGGAAATTTTTTTGGGCAATATTTCCTTCTGCAATGAGCCAACCATACACATATATTTTCCAATCCACCAAACACAAATTAAGAATAATCTCCTCTTCTAGTCTCTCCATTCTATACCAATATTTCGATACTCACTCTATAACCTTGCTCTTATAGCCGAGTTATCATAGTTCCATTAGAGCAACGTCATTAGGTGAATATCCAGGTAACTTGGACAATTCTACAAAATAGTATATTTATTGCATTTATCCCCTTCCAACTTCCATCTGGCCCCCAAATTTCTATTCCATATATAGTTCTGCTCCCCATCAATGAACCACATATTCTCTCGGAACATTTTACTTGCATATTTGGTGTTCCATTTACACAAGATCTAATTATATTCCTGGACATTTTTACTTCTGGTACTCCTTTTCATTCTTGACTGGTCCATTTCCCATTACTAGACAATTTAACATATATTATATATTTGGACGCCCATTATTAATGCTTTAAATGGACAAATTGTGACTAAAAAAAAAGAAAAAAAAAAAAAAAAGAAAGAAATTTCAATAGCATTAACTACCAGTAAAATTAAACCATAGAAATTCTGAAACGTTCACATTTAATGTAGCAGTCATAAATGTTAATTGGAACTTAGAACATAATTTTCTGCGCACATATTAATGCATTGTTGTATTCCAAGTAGACATGCAAACTCTTAAACTTTAATCAGCACTAGAGATGTGAAACCAAATAGGACATACCTTCCTCATACAATAGATTTTCAATTAAATGTCATATGTTTTTGGCAAAAAATGAAAATTTCATTGTATTTCAATACATTTTCAAGGAATCAACTCAGTCTATGTGCACTTATAATATGTTAATATCGTTGCAAAATTCTGTGTTCCTCTATTAATTTAATATGAAAATGGATAATTGAATTAATGAATTGGAACATAAATTGCCCAGAAATTAGCAAAATGAATTAAAGTTATATGAGGCAAAATATTTTATAATTGAACATAAGGAAATAATTTATGCCCCAAATATTATAGGAATGGACTAGACGTTAGGATGCAACAATGTCACTATCTATTCACTAATGCCATGAATAATGTTATATTTTCTTCGTTTTTCTGTAATTTCACTAGGCTCCTAATATTTGTAGGTTTTGAGTTTGGCACCTTTCTTGGTAACAATTTATGAAATAGCCAATTTAAACATGTAATATTGCATTTTGACTGTATACTGGGCCAGATGGAATTTTTAATTTTTAATCATGCATGAAATACTGTATTTCACCCTACCGCAAGCGTGCGAAAAGCCCTTGGTGAAGGATTGATTGATTACATTTATTTACGAACGCTCTTTAACATCTCAGGTCATCAGCGTCCCATTCAATTCAGGGCGTGAAACGGCCGACAAATTTTGCTCGGAGGCCTCTTTTTTCGGGTTTGAGGTTCTTTATCGTGCCGTAAACGTACGACACGGGACCAACGGCTTTACTTCCCTTCTGAAGGAAGCCACACTTAGGATTTTTACGCCCGGAAAAATCCATCGCTCCTGGCCAGGATCGAACCCGCGATCTTTGGTGAAGTAGTAACCGTAGGTAGGTTGCATTGAAATTCCATGCCCTTACATGACGTAAAGCCTGCAATAACCCGATACACTAATTTCTATCCGTATTATGGATGCCTGTTGCCCAATTCCGTGGCCTTACATGACATAAAGCCTGCATTAAACTGACACACTAATTTCATTCTGTAATTATGAATGCCTGTGGCCAAGAGCAATAGAAAGTACGTTTTTGGATGGGTTGTATATGATAAAACTCTTCACAATAGCAACATTCAGTACTAAATATAACATTTGCCTTTCCCATTTTCTGGAGGATCACTTAACATTTTTACCTTCACTTCTTTGGCTCACAATGACAGTTTGTCCCTCATATTGTTAATAAGATTACAAAAGAGCTAGGTCAAGGTATCTTGAGTTCCCTTTTACATGAGTGCTTTTCCGTTCTCAACATTTTTGTTGAGAAAGATGTGCGCTCAAAGTTATGTGCGCACATCTAAAAATTACATGTTCTTTCAGAGGAACATTACTGTTTCTCACCTTTTTTGGCAGATATATTTTGCAAAGTGATAAATATCCAGTTTTACAGTTTGCAATGTCTCATAACTTTATGATCCAATTTGCAGTTTTAGTAGATATGTATTGGTTTAGAACAAGGCACCTTCTAAAGACTATAATCATCTTTTGTGTCCAATAAGAGAATCTTGCTTTTGACATCAGCAAATTTACGCTACATTCTTTTTCTAATTCCTCATTAATTTCTCCACGTATATTCTCATTTGTAACAAGTTTCTGCTCTCCATGATGATTTGCAGGCAATGACTCAATTGCACTGGTCTCCATGAGACAAACTGAAATTAAAACATGGCCTGAAAATGCAGCAATTAATGGCATATTTCAAAGAATAGAATAAATCTTGATTTGATAAATCACTTCCTCGGTACAAGTGAAGGATATGCTAAGAGTTAAGAAAAAAATTAACTGATCCAAAGAGAATGCATATAAAGTTTACTATCTTATGCATTGCAAAGAATTGATGATGTTACAGCTTCAGTGTTTAAGACTGATTATCAAAATGTTACCATATACAGGCTTAATTACCTTTGGCACTTCAAAGGGATTAAATAGTAGCAGCTTCTGTCCTAAATACTGATAATTATAATTATACTGCACATTAGTGATTAGGTTTTAATGTCATGAAAATGTTACTCTATATAATGGAACTGAATGTTGCGAAAATCTACTACAAATAGTTAATTAGTACATACATTTATGCACAGGAAAAAAATTTGCTTACTCTTATTTACCTTATTTGCCTTGTTTAATTAGGATATTAATAGTGCGTATGTATTTAATAGAGGACTAAAATTTTCTTTTTAGACAAAAAGAAAATGAAATCAGCAGTAGGGCAGAAGAAAGAGATTCCTGAAGCTGCAACAAAGTCCGGCAGTGAAACAGGTAAGACTTACTTCTATACCATGATTTTTGACTCCTTTGTTCAGCTTGTCTCTCATCTGTATGGAAAGTGGCAATGGGATTAATTTAGAAATATTCTTTATGCTTTAGAACTTTCCAATATAATATTTGTTTGTTTCGGTAACCGAGAGAGAAATAGTTTGATCCTATTAATATTTTCTGCGGCACTGCTGGTAGTACTTGATGAATTGGTAGGTTACTTACAGATTTTACCAATATTAGGTAACCACTGAATTATTTTCATACTTTGTGTTTAGCATGAAAACCTTGCTGCCTTCATAATATGCATATGGCTTAACAGATATATTTGGACCAAATCTGATTTAAAGTTCCTCATAACTTATGTTTCAATATCTTTCCTTGCCCTATTTTCTTGTCCACTTAACTTTTAATGTCTTCATTGAAAGATGTGTACAGTGTCCAGTCTGCAGATGCATACTGAGTACGTTCGCAATTAGTTCACCTGCTCAACATGTATTCAGCAAACCTATTTGTTCTAGTACCTTTCCCATCTCCCCATACCATCTCTTCTTTCACAAAAAACCTTTTTGATATTTCAAACATTCTTTTAATATATTTCAGTTATCTATTTTGAGGATATGATATCAACACTTCATTACTCTCTCTCTATAATCAATCCTTTCCTCCCCATCCTTCCTAATTTAGGCAAACTAACCCCACTCGGAGGACGCTTGGGTAATCCCAGCACTTCCTTACAAAATACTCTGTTGACCACATCCATCTTCCTCCACCCCTTTTCAACTACACAAACTACGACTGCATAGAACTTTCTTGCCTGTACCACTGCCTCATATACTCTCTCCAGCCATTTCACCAGGTAACGTTGGAGTCCTATATAAGGTTATTCTGACAGCTCTCATTGCCTGTTTGCCTTTAATTTGTGCACATTTTACCCTCTGCCTCCCATCTTCCATTACTTGCAAATCTCAATCCCAAGTATTCAGATTCCTTCACTACTCCTACTGTTTCATATTATGTATACGATTTCTCATCTTTCCTTAACTTTATGCCTTTTTCAATACCTTTATCTTTGAATTTTCTCCATTTATGCTTTATCCCGCATTCTGCACAATGTCTCATAATCTCATCATTAGCCCCCTGTTGTCCTATTAACATTATTGCTCCTACTATAAAATAATCTGCCAAAAACAATACTGATACTTTCCTATTTCTAACTATCGGAAAATGCCTGTTCCTCTCTATGATCCTTTCAATAATTTCATCTATAAATAAATTGAAGAGTGTTGCGCTCAATTTGCACCCTTGCCTCAATCCAGTTTTATAGGTTGTATTATCTGTGATAATATTTCTTACACACCAAACACAAAACGTAATTGCATCATACAATCTTGGTAATCCCAGCATGAACTTATTACTCACTCCTTTTCGTCTTAACTTACAAACCAAGCCTTCCTATTTATTGTATCAAATGCTTTCTGAAAATCTGAAAAGAAAATGTACGCTCTTACCTTTTCATTTCTAACATGTTTATCCATGCTAGTGCAGATCATCCTTATATTATCTAGTATTCCCCTTCCTCTTCTGAAACCTGCCTGAAACTGTGCGCGTTTACCTTCCTTCTCTGCCCATACTTGCTCTTCCCGCCAATATACCAGTATGTATCTTCCCCAAAATGGATAACAAGCTGGGAACCCTATAATTGTTTAGGTTGCTAATATCACCTTTAATTTATACAAGGGTACTATCATGCTGCCTTTCCAGGTTCTAAGCATTCCTTCACCTCCTTTATTTTATTTAGTATCTCCGTTAACAATTTAATACCTCCCTGTATTTCTGTGAATGCTTTCCAGAACTACCCTGGAATTCCATCCACTCCTGGAGCCTTATTCCTTCTCAGTGTTTTAATCTGGTCTCCTAACTCTTTCATATTAAAATCTTTAAACAGACATTCTATCCTATTTAAAGCACTACTCCATTCGGAATCATAATTCTCT
Source organism: Metallyticus violacea (assembly GCA_030762175.1). Lineage (NCBI taxonomy): Eukaryota > Metazoa > Arthropoda > Insecta > Mantodea > Metallyticidae > Metallyticus > Metallyticus violacea. The sequence goes on along the minus strand of CM060846.1, from coordinate 106,611,737 downwards.
ATACTGCCAGCTCGTATGAACTTTCTAAAGTAATTAGTCCATTCCTTTACATTTTCTGAATCCCCTTTAATACTGTCCATATAGGATAAATGTGATTATGAATACTATCTTTAGCTGCTGTTGCTCCCTTAATTTTCTCACTGATTCTTTTTTTCTTGCATTAAACATTTATAGCAATTTTTCTGTTTAAATATATTTGCCTATCTATTTCTTATTCTGTCCTTCTCCACCCAATTAATTCCTTTGTCACTTCATGCTTAGCTGATTTGCATTCTTCACCATAACATCCATATCGTTTCTTTTTTTCCCCGATATACCTCCATCTTTTACCCTGCTCACATTACCATGGATTCCAACTTTGATACTACCTCCTCTATCCTACCTGCTCTCTATGCTACCATAAATCCAATATTTCCTTATTACTCTTATTTATAAAAACAAATAAGCCCAGAAGTACGTTTCATACTCAACTCTAAGTTTGTTAACATCTTATGTTTTCCAGTTCTATTTCCTCTAACTGCCTGCTTCCTTCCCCAAGACTCAACCCCATTGTAAATGGAAAATGTGCACTAACCAATACCATATCTAACAATTGAATCCTAATGATACCTAGACTATTCCTGCATTACATAACGAGTAAACAATCACACTCGGCCCATTTACTTTTGTAAAAATAAATTCTGCTACTTGATTCCCTCCCAGTCACCCATTACACATTAGTAACCCATTCACTTCACAGAACTCAATGAATTTACTGCCCCCCTTTATTATCAACTCTTTTCTTACCTTCTCATCAGTTTGCATCCATGCACTTTCATTTTTTAGACCCACGGAGCGCACATTGCTTACTCTCACTTTTCCATTAATACATCCATTTTTTTGACTTAATTGGATATATAAGTTTCCATTTTGAAATTCTGAAACATCAGCTGGGTTAAACACTATGACTACACACATACATAACTGAACAATCTTCAATTCACATAAATTCACCCACATTAATTGCCATTCTTTGGACAGTTCTATTACATTCACTCTAATTCCAGTATATTTTTTACAAATACCCCTATAGCACCCAGCACCCGAAATCCTTCCTCTATTGCCCCTCCTTAATCCAATTTACCTATGTAATCGAAAATATTCCACCATTGTTTACTCGTCCTTGGTTAACCAATTTTCCACTGATGCAATCATGTAACTTCTGCTTACGTAAATTATGCTATGTTATTTAAACTATAATTGTATAATTCTCTAACTATACTTTGTTTTATATATATATATACATATATATATATATATAATATTAATTAATGAAATAATTCATATATAGCTCGGCAAATGCAACATTGCTCAGCACTTTTATGACTCTAAAAATTGACATAGTTCGAGTTAAGCTGTAGCATTTTAAGTCCTAGCCACATTTATAAGCCACATTCAAGAGTTTGAATAGAGTATTCAGAACAGTTTTTTTAATGCTTTATCCTAGGTCTGTGCTTTCAAAGTGAATTTGGCACATGATATGCAAATTGTACAGAAAGGTTTAAATATTCAACATAGTTGCTTGCAATTTTTTTATTTTCCTGGTATCCTGTAATGTATCAAAACCGTACAGATGTCCCTAATGATAGGGTCTACAGGGTTTCAACATTTTCATACCAACTTAGCTTTAAATAAGAAAGACGGGTGCATTAAGACCATTTTGACTGTCTCAGGGAAGGAAGGTAAATCAAAATTGGTCACATTTCTGACTGAAAAAGAATATAATATGTATCTTCCAAACAGTACCTGTATTTCTTTCTAGAGGTCCATGTCTGTGGGTTGAGTGTTACCAAATGAGTCAATCGTAAATCAAGTAAGATGACACAGGACTTTCAACTTTCTGACAAATAATATTCTCTTTGGGCTTTAACCGAATTATGAAATTTTACAATGTATATCATTTCTGTGTGTTCAAAGGTGATGTCACAATGTCATCCCTAGTGCCATACATCTACAGTCTGCTTTCATGTCCCATGTTGTAGAATTTGCCTCGTTTCATATTCTCTTACTTAATCTTTGGAAATTTTTTTGGGCAATATTTCCTTCTGCAATGAGCCAACCATACACATATATTTTCCAATCCACCAAACACAAATTAAGAATAATCTCCTCTTCTAGTCTCTCCATTCTATACCAATATTTCGATACTCACTCTATAACCTTGCTCTTATAGCCGAGTTATCATAGTTCCATTAGAGCAACGTCATTAGGTGAATATCCAGGTAACTTGGACAATTCTACAAAATAGTATATTTATTGCATTTATCCCCTTCCAACTTCCATATGGCCCCCAAATTTCTATTCCATATATAGTTCTGCTCCCCATCAATGAACCACATATTCTCTCGGAACATTTTACTTGCATATTTGGTGTTCCATTTACACAAGATCTAATTATATTCCTGGACATTTTTACTTCTGGTACTCCTTTTCATTCTTGACTGGTCCATTTCCCATTACTAGACAATTTAACATATATTATATATTTGGACGCCCATTATTAATGCTTTAAATGGACAAATTGTGACTAAAAAAAAAAGAAAGAAAAAAAAAAGGAAAGAAATTTCAATAGCATTAACTACCAGTAAAATTAAACCATAGAAACTCTAAAACGTTCACATTTAATGTAGCAGTCATAAATGTTAATTGGAACTTAGAACATAATTTTCTGCGCACATATTAATGCATTGTTGTATTCCAAGTAGACATGCAAACTCTTAATCTTTAATCACCACTAGAGATGTGAAACCAAATAGGACATACCTTCCTCATACAATAGATTTTCAATTAAATGTCATATGTTTTTGGCAAAAAATGAAAATTTCATTGTATTTCAATACATTTTCAAGGAATCAACTCAGTCTATGTGCACTTATAATATGTTAATATCGTTGCAAAATTCTGTGTTCCTCTATTAATTTAATATGAAAATGGATAATTGAATTAATGAATTGGAACATAAATTGCCCAGAAATTAGCAAAATGAATTAAAGTTATATGAGGCAAAATATTTTATAATTGAACATAAGGAAATAATTTATGCCCCAAATATTATAGGAATGGACTAGACGTTAGGATGCAACAATGTCACTATCTATTCACTAATGCCATGAATAATGTTATATTTTCTTCGTTTTTCTGTAATTTCACTAGGCTCCTAATATTTGTAGGTTTTGAGTTTGGCACCTTTCTTGGTAACAATTTATGAAATAGCCAATTTAAACATGTAATATTGCATTTTGACTGTATACTGGGCCAGATGGAATTTTTAATTTTTAATCATGCATGAAATACTGTATTTCACCCTACCGCAAGCGTGCGAAAAGCCCTTGGTGAAGGATTGATTGATTACATTTATTTACGAACGCTCTTTAACATCTCAGGTCATCAGCGTCCCATTCAATTCAGGGCGTGAAACGGCCGACAAATTTTGCTCGGAGGCCTCTTTTTTCGGGTTTGAGGTTCTTTATCGTGCCGTAAACGTACGACACGGGACCAACGGCTTTACTTCCCTTCTGAAGGAAGCCACACTTAGGATTTTTACGCCCGGAAAAATCCATCGCTCCTGGCCAGGATCGAACCCGCGATCTTTGGTGAAGTAGTAACCGTAGGTAGGTTGCATTGAAATTCCATGCCCTTACATGACGTAAAGCCTGCAATAACCCGATACACTAATTTCTATCCGTATTATGGATGCCTGTTGCCCAATTCCGTGGCCTTACATGACATAAAGCCTGCATTAAACTGACACACTAATTTCATTCTGTAATTATGAATGCCTGTGGCCAAGAGCAATAGAAAGTACGTTTTTGGATGGGTTGTATATGATAAAACTCTTCACAATAGCAACATTCAGTACTAAATATAACATTTGCCTTTCCCATTTTCTGGAGGATCACTTAACATTTTTACCTTCACTTCTTTGGCTCACAATGACAGTTTGTCCCTCATATTGTTAATAAGATTACAAAAGAGCTAGGTCAAGGTATCTTGAGTTCCCTTTTACATGAGTGCTTTTCCGTTCTCAACATTTTTGTTGAGAAAGATGTGCGCTCAAAGTTATGTGCGCACATCTAAAAATTACATGTTCTTTCAGAGGAACATTACTGTTTCTCACCTTTTTTGGCAGATATATTTTGCAAAGTGATAAATATCCAGTTTTACAGTTTGCAATGTCTCATAACTTTATGATCCAATTTGCAGTTTTAGTAGATATGTATTGGTTTAGAACGAGGCACCTTCTAAAGACTATAATCATCTTTTGTGTCCAATAAGAGAATCTTGCTTTTGACATCAGCAAATTTACGCTACATTCTTTTTCTAATTCCTCATTAATTTCTCCACGTATATTCTCATTTGTAACAAGTTTCTGCTCTCCATGATGATTTGCAGGCAATGACTCAATTGCACTGGTCTCCATGAGACAAACTGAAATTAAAACATGGCCTGAAAATGCAGCAATTAATGGCATATTTCAAAGAATAGAATAAATCTTGATTTGATAAATCACTTCCTCGGTACAAGTGAAGGATATGCTAAGAGTTAAGAAAAAAATTAACTGATCCAAAGAGAATGCATATAAAGTTTACTATCTTATGCATTGCAAAGAATTGATGATGTTACAGCTTCAGTGTTTAAGACTGATTATCAAAATGTTACCATATACAGGCTTAATTACCTTTGGCACTTCAAAGGGATTAAATAGTAACAGCTTCTGTCCTAAATACTGATAATTATAATTATACTGCACATTAGTGATTAGGTTTTAATGTCATGAAAATGTTACTCTATATAATGGAACTGAATGTTGCGAAAATCTACTACAAATAGTTAATTAGTACATACATTTATGCACAGGAAAAAAATTTGCTTACTCTTATTTACCTTATTTGCCTTGTTTAATTAGGATATTAATAGTGCGTATGTATTTAATAGAGGACTAAAATTTTCTTTTTAGACAAAAAGAAAATGAAATCAGCAGTAGGGCAGAAGAAAGAGATTCCTGAAGCTGCAACAAAGTCCGGCAGTGAAACAGGTAAGACTTACTTCTATACCATGATTTTTGACTCCTTTGTTCAGCTTGTCTCTCATCTGTATGGAAAGTGGCAATGGGATTAATTTAGAAATATTCTTTATGCTTTAGAACTTTCCAATATAATATTTGTTTGTTTCGGTAACCGAGAGAGAAATAGTTTGATCCTATTAATATTTTCTGCGGCACTGCTGGTAGTACTTGATGAATTGGTAGGTTAATTACAGATTTTACCAATATTAGGTAACCACTGAATTATTTTCATACTTTGTGTTTAGCATGAAAACCTTGCTGCCTTCATAATATGCATATGGCTTAACAGATATATTTGGACCAAATCTGATTTAAAGTTCCTCATAACTTATGTTTCAATATCTTTCCTTGCCCTATTTTCTTGTCCACTTAACTTTTAATGTCTTCATTGAAAGATGTGTACAGTGTCCAGTCTGCAGATGCATACTGAGTACGTTCACAATTAGTTCACCTGCTCAACATGTATTCAGCAAACCTATTTGTTCTAGTACCTTTCCCATCTCCCCATACCATCTCTTCTTTCACAAAAAACCTTTTTGATATTTCAAACATTCTTTTAATATATTTCAGTTATCTATTTTGAGGATATGATATCAACACTTCATTACTCTCTCTCTATAATCAATCCTTTCCTCCCCATCCTTCCTAATTTAGGCAAACTAACCCCACTCGGAGGACGCTTGGGTAATCCCAGCACTTCCTTACAAAATACTCTGTTGACCACATCCATCTTCCTCCACCCCTTTTCAACTACACAAACTACGACTGCATAGAACTTTCTTGCCTGTACCACTGCCTCATATACTCTCTCCAGCCATTTCACCAGGTAACGTTGGAGTCCTATATAAGGTTATTCTGACAGCTCTCATTGCCTGTTTGCCTTTAATTTGTGCACATTTTACCCTCTGCCTCCCATCTTCCATTACTTGCAAATCTCAATCCCAAGTATTCAGATTCCTTCACTACTCCTACTGTTTCATATTATGTATACGATTTCTCATCTTTCCTTAACTTTATGCCTTTTTCAATACCTTTATCTTTGAATTTTCTCCATTTATGCTTTATCCCGCATTCTGCACAATGTCTCATAATCTCATCATTAGCCCCCTGTTGTCCTATTAACATTATTGCTCCTACTATAAAATAATCTGCCAAAAACAATACTGATACTTTCCTATTTCTAACTATCGGAAAATGCCTGTTCCTCTCTATGATCCTTTCAATAATTTCATCTATAAATAAATTGAAGAGTGTTGCGCTCAATTTGCACCCTTGCCTCAATCCAGTTTTATAGGTTGTATTATCTGTGATAATATTTCTTACACACCAAACACAAAACGTAATTGCATCATACAATCTTGGTAATCCCAGCATGAACTTATTACTCACTCCTTTTCGTCTTAACTTACAAACCAAGCCTTCCTATTTATTGTATCAAATGCTTTCTGAAAATCTGAAAAGAAAATGTACGCTCTTACCTTTTCATTTCTAACATGTTTATCCATGCTAGTGCAGATCATCCTTATATTATCTAGTATTCCCCTTCCTCTTCTGAAACCTGCCTGAAACTGTGCGCGTTTACCTTCCTTCTTTGCCCATACTTGCTCTTCCCGCCAATATACCAGTATGTATCTTCCCCAAAATGGATAACAAGCTGGGAACCCTATAATCGTTTAGGTTGCTAATATCACCTTTAATTTATACAAGGGTACTATCATGCTGCCTTTCCAGGTTCTAAGCATTCCTTCACCTCCTTTATTTTATTTAGTATCTCCGTTAACAATTTAATACCTCCCTGTATTTCTGTGAATGCTTTCCAGAACTACCCTGGAATTCCATCCACTCCTGGAGCCTTATTCCTTCTCAGTGTTTTAATCTGGTCTCCTAACTCTTTCATATTAAAATCTTTAAACAGACATTCTATCCTATTTAAAGCACTACTCCATTCGGAATCATAATTCTCTACACTGCCAGCTCGTATGAACTTTCTAAAGTAATTAGTCCATTCCTTTACATTTTCTGAATCCCCTTTAATACTGTCCATATAGGATAAATGCGATTATGAATACTATCTTTAGCTGCTGTTGCTCCCTTAATTTTCTCACTGATTCTTTTTTTCTTGCATTAAACATTTATAGCAATTTTTCTGTTTAAATATATTTGCCTATCTATTTCTTATTCTGTCCTTCTCCACCCAATTAATTCCTTTGTCACTTCATGCTTAGCTGATTTGCATTCTTCACCATAACATCCATATCGTTTCTTTTTTTCCCCGATATACCTCCATCTTTTACCCTGCTCACATTACCATGGATTCCAACTTTGATACTACCTCCTCTATCCTACCTGCTCTCAATGCTACCATAAATCCAATATTTCCTTATTACTCTTATTGATAAAAACAAATAAGCCCAGAAGTACGTTTCATACTCAACTCTAAGTTTGTTAACATCTTATGTTTTCCAGTTCTATTTCCTCTAACTGCCTGCTTCCTTCCCCAAGACTCAACCCCATTGTAAATGGAAAATGTGCACTAACCAATACCATATCTAACAATTGAATCCTAATGATACCTAGACTATTCCTGCATTACATAACGAGTAATCAATCACACTCGGCCCATTTACTTTTGTAAAAATAAATTCTGCTACTTGATTCCCTCCCAGTCACCCATTACACATTAGTAACCCATTCACTTCACAGAACTCAATGAATTTACTGCCCCCCTTTATTATCAACTCTTTTCTTACCTTCTCATCAGTTTGCATCCATGCACTTTCATTTTTTAGACCCACGGAGCGCACATTGCTTACTCTCACTTTTCCATTAATACATCCATTTTTTTGACTTAATTGGATATATAAGTTTCCATTTTGAAATTCTGAAACATCAGCTGGGTTAAACACTATGACTACACACATACATAACTGAACAATCTTCAATTCACATAAATTCACCCACATTAATTGCCATTCTTCGGACAGTTCTATTACATTCACTCTAATTCCAGTATATTTTTTACAAATACCCCTATAGCACCCAGCACCCGAAATCCTTCCTCTATTGCCCCTCCTTAATCCAATTTACCTATGTAATCGAAAATATTCCACCATTGTTTACTCGTCCTTGGTTAACCAATTTTCCACTGATGCAATCATGTAACTTCTGCTTACGTAAATTATGCTATGTTATTTAAACTATAATTGTATAATTCTCTAACTATACTTTGTTATATATATATATATATATATATAATATTAATTAATGAAATAATTCATATATAGCTCGGCAAATGCAACATTGCTCAGCACTTTTATGACTCTAAAAATTGACATAGTGTGAGTTAAGCTGTAGCATTTTAAGTTCTAGCCACATTTATAAGCCACATTCAAGAGTTTGAATAGAGTATTCAGAACATTTTTTTAATGCTTTATCCTAGGTCTGTGCTTTCAAAGTGAATTTGGCACATGATATGCAAATTGTACAGAAAGGTTTAAATATTCAACATAGTTGCTTGCAATTTTTTTATTTTCCTGGTATCCTGTAATGTATCAAAATCGTACAGATGTCCCTAATGATAGGGTCTACAGGGTTTCAACATTTTCATACCAACTTAGCTTTAAATAAGAAAGACGGGTGCATTAAGACCATTTTGACTGTCTCAGGGAAGGAAGGTAAATCAAAATTGGTCACATTTCTGACTGAAAAAGAATATAATATGTATCTTCCAAACAGTACCTGTATTTCTTTCTAGAAGTCCATGTCTGTGGGTTGAGTGTTACCAAATGAGTCAATCGTAAATCAAGTAAGATGACACAGGACTTTCAACTTTCTGACAAATAATATTCTCTTTGGGCTTTAACCAAATTATGAAATTTTACAATGTATATCAGTTCTGTGTGTTCAAAGGTGATGTCACAATGTCATCCCTAGTGCCATACATCTACAGTCTGCTTTCATGTCCCATGTTGTAGAATTTGCCTCGTTTCATATTCTCTTACTTAATCTTTGGAAATTTTTTTGGGCAATATTTCCTTCTGCAATGAGCCAACCATACACATATATTTTCCAATCCACCAAACACAAATTAAGAATAATCTCCTCTTCTAGTCTCTCCATTCTATACCAATATTTCGATACTCACTCTATAACCTTGCTCTTATAGCCGAGTTATCATAGTTCCATTAGAGCAACGTCATTAGGTGAATATCCAGGTAACTTGGACAATTCTACAAAATAGTATATTTATTGCATTTATCCCCTTCCAACTTCCATATGGCCCCCAAATTTCTATTCCATATATAGTTCTGCTCCCCATCAATGAACCACATATTCTCTCGGAACATTTTACTTGCATATTTGGTGTTCCATTTACACAAGATCTAATTATATTCCTGGACATTTTTACTTCTGGTACTCCTTTTCATTCTTGACTGGTCCATTTCCCATTACTAGACAATTTAACATATATTATATATTTGGACGCCCATTATTAATGCTTTAAATGGACAAATTGTGACTAAAAAAAAAAGAAAGAGAAAAAAAAGGAAAGAAATTTCAATAGCATTAACTACCAGTAAAATTAAACCATAGAAACTCTAAAACGTTCACATTTAATGTAGCAGTCATAAATGTTAATTGGAACTTAGAACATAATTTTCTGCGCACATATTAATGCATTGTTGTATTCCAAGTAGACATGCAAACTCTTAATCTTTAATCACCACTAGAGATGTGAAACCAAATAGGACATACCTTCCTCATACAATAGATTTTCAATTAAATGTCATATGTTTTTGGCAAAAAATGAAAATTTCATTGTATTTCAATACATTTTCAAGGAATCAACTCAGTCTATGTGCACTTATAATATGTTAATATCGTTGCAAAATTCTGTGTTCCTCTATTAATTTAATATGAAAATGGATAATTGAATTAATGAATTGGAACATAAATTAGCAAAATGAATTAAAGTTATATGAGGCAAAATATTTTATAATTGAACTTAAGGAAATAATATATGCCCCAAATATTATAGGAATGGACTAGACGTTAGGATGCAACAATGTCACAATCTATTCACTAATGCCATGAATAATGTTATATTTTCTTCGTTTTTCTGTAATTTCACTAGGCCCCTAATATTTGTAAGTTTTGAGTTTGGCACCTTTCTTGGTAACAATTTATGAAATAGCCAAGTTAAACATGTAATATTGCATTTTGACTGTATACTGGGCCAGATGGAATTTTTAATTTTTAATCATGCATGAAATACTGTATTTCACCCTACCGCAAGCGTGCGAAAAGCCCTTGGTGAAGGATTGATTGATTACATTTATTTACGAACGCTCTTTAACATCTCAGGTCATCAGCGTCCCATTCAATTCAGGGCGTGAAACGGCCGACAAATTTGCTCGGAGGCCTCTTTTTTCGGGTTTGAGGTTCTTTATCGTGCCGTAAACGTACGACACGGGACCAACGGCTTTACTTCCCTTCTGAAGGAAGCCACACTTAGGATTTTGACGCCCGGAAAAATCCATCGCTCCTGGCCAGGATCGAACCCGCGATCTTTGGTGAAGTAGTAACCGTAGGTAGGTTGCATTGAAATTCCATGCCCTTACATGACGTAAAGCCTGCAATAACCCGATACACTAATTTCTATCCCTATTATGGATGCCTGTTGCCCAATTCCGTGGCCTTACATGACATAAAGCCTGCATTAAACTGACACACTAATTTCTTTCTGTAATTATGAATGCCTGTGGCCAAGAGCAATAGAAATTACGTTTTTGGATGGGTTGTATATGATAAAACTCTTCACAATAGCAACATTCAGTACTAAATATAACATTTGCCTTTCCCATTTTCTGGAGGATCACTTAACATTTTTACCTTCACTTCTTTGGCTCACAATGACAGTTTGTCCCTCATATTGTTAATAAGATTACAAAAGAGCTAGGTCAAGGTATCTTGAGTTCCCTTTTACATGAGTGCTTTTCCGTTCTCAACATTTTTGTTGAGAAAGATGTGCGCTCAAAGTTATGTGCGCACATCTAAAAATTACATGTTCTTTCAGAGGAACATTACTGTTTCTCACCTTTTTTGGCATATATATTTTGCAAAGTGATAAATATCCAGTTTTACAGTTTCAATGTCTCATAACTTTATGATCCAATTTGCAGTTTTAGTAGATATGTATTGGTTTAGAACGAGGCACCTTCTAAAGACTATCATCATCTTTTGTGTCCAATAAGAGAATCTGGCTTTTGACATCAGCAAATTTAAGCTACATTCTTTTTCTAATTCCTCATTAATTTCTCCACGCATATTCTCATTTGTAACAAGTTTCTCCTCACCATGATGATTTGCAGGCAATGACTCTATTGCACTGGTCTCCATGAGACAAACTGAAATTAAAACATGGCCTGAAAATGCAGCAATTAATGGCATATTTCAAAGAATAGAATAAATCTTGATTTGATAAATCACTTCCTCAATACAAGTGAAGGATATCCTAAGAGTTAAGAAAAAAATTAACTGATCCAAAGAGAATGCATATAAAGTTTACTATCTTACGCATTGCAAGGAATTGATGATGTTACAGCTTCAGTGTTTAAGACTGATTATGAAAATGTTACCATATAAAGGCTTAATTACCTTTGGCACTTCAAAGGGATTAAATAGTAACAGCTTCTGTCCTAAAGACTGATAATTATAATTATACTGCACATTAGTGATTAGGTTTTAATGTCATGAAAATGTTACTCTATATAATGGAACTGAATGTTGCGAAAATTTACTACAAATAGTTAATTAGTACATACTTTTATGCACAGGAAAAAAATTTGCTTACTCTTATTTACCTTATTTGCCTTGTTTAATTAGGATATTAATAGTGCATATGTATTTAATAGAGGACTAAAATTTTCTTTTTAGACAAAAAGAAAATGAAATCAGCAGTAGGACAGAAGAAAGAGATTCCTGAAGCTGCAACAAAGTCCGGCGCTGAAACAGGTAAGACTTACTTCTATACCACGATTTTTGACTCCTTTGTTCAGCTTGTCTCTCATCTGTATAGAAAATGGCAATTGGATAAATTTAGAAATATTCTTTATGCTTTAGAACTTTCCAATATAATATTTGTTTGTTTCGGTAACCGAGAGAGAAATAGTTTGATCCCATTAATATTTTCTGCGGCACTGCTGGTAGTACTTGATAAATTGGTAGGTTACTTACAGATTTTACCAATATTAGGTAACCACTGAATTATTTTCATACTTTGTGTTTAGCATGAAAACCTTGCTGCCTGCATAATATGCATATGGCTTAACAGATATATTTGGACCAAATATGATTTAAAGTTCCTCATAACTTATGTTTCAATATCTTTCCTTCCCCATTTTCTTGTCTACTTATGTTTTCAGCCTTTTGCCCCAGAGTTGCAAAGAATAACCTTTAATGCCTTCATTGAAAGATGTGTACAGTGTCCAGTCTGCAGATGCATACTGAGTACGTTAACAATTAGTTCACCTGCTCAACATGTATTGAGCAAACCTATTTGTTCTAGTACATTTCCCATCTCCCCATACCATCTCTTCTTTCACAAAAAATTTTTTGATATTTCAAACATTCTTTTAATATATTTCAGTTATCTAATTTGAGGATATTATATCAACACTTCATTACTCTCTCTCTATAATCAATCCTTTCCTCCCCATCCTTCCTAATTAAGGCAAACTAACCCCACTCGGAGGACGCTTGTGTAATCCCAGCACTTCCTTAAAAAATATTCTGTTGACCACATCCATCATTCTCCACCCCTTTTCAACTACCCAAACTACGACTGCATAGAACTTTCTCTCCTGTACCACTGCCTCATATACTCTCTCCAGCCATTTCACCAGGTAACGTTCGAGTCCTATAAAAATTTATTCTTACAGCTCTCATTGCCTGTTTGCCTTTAATTTGTGCACATTTTACCTCAACCTCCCATCTTCCATTACTTGCAAATCTCAATCCCAAGTATTCAGATTCCTTCACTACTCCTACTGTTTCATATTATGTATACGATTTCTCACCTTTCCTTAACTTTATGCCTTTTTGAATACCATTATCTTTGAATTTTCTCCATTTATGCTTATCCCCCATTCTGCAGAATGTCTCATAATCTCATCATTAGCCCCCTCTTGCCCTATTAACATTATTAACATTACATACACATATATTTTCGAATCCAATAATAGGATTCACAAGATAGATGAACGCAAAATTTATAAAATTACTCTAGATGTCACAGCCTGTTGCATTTTTTTCAGCATACATAGCTGTGACATATATTTCCAGAACAAGATTGCTTTGCTGAATTATTTTTCCAGATAGATTTTATATTTTATCTTATAATAACTGGTGCTAAATTTTCTTAAATATTGCATAAAAATAGAGGCACACTAAGTCTTTGCATGCACAATACAAGGCATATTTTAAACAGTAATGTAATTGCTTGATATAATAAAATCATTTGCTCAGTAGATTGTGACATCAGGTTTGAGATCTCTCTCGTGATCAGGGGAAAACACAGAGAACTCTGTCGCACCCTGGTTTTTTACATTTAGGGCAGTGCCTAGAGTCTAAACCGACCAGCCTTCCAACCGTAGACGATTTTTGGGTAAGACCGCTAAGCAAACTTAGCTTCCAGTATCTCACTGGTGGATAGGTCAAATACCCCCTTGGAACACACCGATCTAATTGTTATCGTGGCTAAGGAAATTATAAACAATTTGGAAAATCAATTTATGTAAGCAGAATATCCTATTCAAGCTTAATATTTTATGAGCAGAAAATAATTAAAGAAAGAACTGTCTTAAGGGGCGGTTGTCAAATTACTAACATATACAGGCCTACTACTTCAAACACTATAATAATGCTACTGTATTTTAAGTATGTGTTTAGGTTAGTTTATTGTGAAATGTTTATTATAAAAAATCCAATCAGTATCTAAATTTATTATTTGCAGTAAGCAAATTTGCCTACTCTCTTTATTCTCTCCTATAATTTTTATAACAATTTTTAATGCCAGTTTTAACCACTAAGACATTAAAAGCCGTAGATACTGATTGTGCATAAAATGAAATGATAAACTGGGAAAGGATGGTTTTTAAAGCAAGAAAGCATTCCAGGCCCAATTTAAGGATAATTCAGTAGCATTTGCCATTTTAAAGGTCTGAGGCACACCTGGAAAGTACCTTAGTTAACTACATGACAGTCCTGTTAAGAATCAAGCCCAAAACTGCTACTCATAAGTGTGCATGTTAACAGTTTGAACCATCCACGGTGAACATACATAGTGGGATTATTTAAATAAAATACTAACATTTACATTACAGGTAAAAAAAATGACAAGAAAAGAAGGAAGCATAGGAAATCCAGTCACAAAGCATCATCAAATGCAGATGTGGAAAATGGTAAGACTTTTGTTTCTCTGCCATAATTGCTAACTCATTTAATTAGGTTCTCTTCCACCTATATGAAAGATAGCTACTGGAGTTTTGGAATCATTCCTTAAAGTTCATTTATTTCAGATATAATAATTTATTGGTTCATCAATTGGAGATATAATTTTATTATAGTCATATTATAAATGGAATTGACTGTATGCATAAAAGAGCATGAAATGATGGTTGAACTTGAAAAATTATTTGCTTACTTATATATTGTATAAATATAATAGTTACCAAATTGTTTTTATACTGTATATTTATATTAGCAGCTTACTTTTTTTTCTTATTTGATATAATGTAATAATTCCTACTGTTCCACATGTTTCATGATTATCCATTAAATTGTTTCACCTCCTCTTGAACAGCATTATTTTGTACATGGCTCCAGGATAAAGCAATCTCCGTTATTTTCTGCCATCCTTGCACTGAGGCATGTTACCTTTTTTTTAGTTGTACACATACCCCTGGAGTGATCTGAAATTAGCATGTACCACTCCTCCTAGTTTCCCATTCAGGTTCTAGACACCTAATTTAATATATATTATAGATATCAATATGAATTTGATATCTTATACATAAACGTACAAATATGTTTATCAAAATCAACACAATTAAAAAAAATTTTATTTATTTATAAATGATATAATCAGTGCCTTTGGTAATTTCATAAGGGCATAACTCTAATTAATTCCAATTTCAGTGGCTTAGCCCCTTCTTCCACAATTCATCAGCAGCTACCTACTGGAATATCCAGGGGACCAGGCTGTGATACAACCAAAGAATGCAAAACCATAAATAATTTTTAAATTGAATACAATATTAGATTATACTTCATGCAAAAATTAACCTTCCTGCTTTTCCACTTAAACCCATTCAGCTAAATTTCCATCCTAGAGAGTTGCTTATTCTTTTGGACCTTATAAACAAACCGACAAATAAGTGAACATATTAAAATCAAAGTCTGAGTTCATGAAAACTTAACTACAGTTAATAAACTTTTCAATCTCCCACTTGTTTACCTTCAGTTTATGGAGTTGCATTCTTTCCAAACTCCATTAGAAATACCCCCAAGTTTTAATATGTAATGAGAACCTACATGCACTCCTAAATAGTGCAATTGTGAGCATTGTTATTTCCACATTTCATACTCACATTTCATAACCATTCTGGTCTCACCTTACCTATGCACTTTCCATATTTCTTAATATTGTTGTCTGTTTTTTATTTAACATACCTCTACCCCTTATTTCATTTGTTAAATTTTTCACTTGGTTTGGTTACATTCTATATACAGAGTACTATCTAGTTATTCAGACATAAGAAATAACCCCTTAATATATGCATTTTCTTATCCAATTGAGTGTTTTACTCCTGTTCTAAAAATGTGAATCCTTCCCTTCTTGCCTTATCGCAGATTTCAATATATCTTTCTCATTCCCATGCATTTTTAGAGCATGATATAATTTCAAGGAATGTTAGGCAATAAGATTTGCCCATATTTTCCTGTATTTCAATGTCCTCAATACTTATTATTGTCTCTTTCCAAAATCGTTTTCCCAATCTTTATCCTTCATATCATATTGACTGCATGCCCACATCTTGTACAATATTTTGGATTATAGATATTCAGGATTCCTCCCTTTTAATTATTTCTTGTGCTACCAAACACTGATTATGGATAATCTCCGCTTGTAGCCTCTCCATTCTATGCCAATATTTCCATACTCATTCTATAAACCTTGCTTTTATAGCCAGTCTTCCTAGTTCCATTAGAGCAACGTCATTAGGTGAATATCCAGGTAACTTGGACAATTTTACAAAATAGTATATTTATTGCTTTTATCCCCTTCCATCTTCCATCTGGCCCCCAATTTCTATTCCATGTATAGTTCTGCTCCCCATCAATGATCCACATATTCTCTCGGAACATTTTACTTGCATATTTGGTGTTCTATTTACACAAGATCTAATTATATTCCTGGACATTTTTACTTCTGGTACTCCTTTTTGTTTTTGATTGCTCCATTTCCCATTACTAGACAATTTAACACATATTATATATTTGTGCGCACATTATTAATGCCTTAAGTGGACAAATTGTGACTAAAGGAAAAAAAAAAAAAAATTAAATAGCATTAACAACCAGTAAAATTAAACCATAGAAATTCAGAAACATTCATAATTAATGTAGCAGTCATAAATGTTAATTGGAACTTAGAACATAATTTGCTGCGCACATATTAATACATTGTTGTGTTCCAAGTAGACATGCAAACACTTAAACTTTAATCAGCACTAGAGATGTGATACAAAAAAGGACATACCTTCCTCATATAATAGATTTTCAATTAAATGTCATATGTTTTTTGCAAAAAATGAAAATTTCATTGTATTTCAATACATTTTCAAAGAATCAACTTAGTCTATGTGCACTTATAATATGTTAATATCGTTGCAAAATGCTATGTTCACATATTAATTTCATATCAAAATGGATAATTAAATTAATCAATTGAAACATAAATTGCCCTGAAATTAGCAAAATGAATTAAAGTTATATGAGGCAAAATATTTTATAATTGAACTTAAGGAAATATTTTATGCCCCAAATATTATAAGAGTGGACTATACATTAGCACATAACAATGTCATACTCTATTCACTAAAACCATGGATAACTTTTTATATTTAGTTAGATTTTCTGTAATTTCATTAGGAACGTAATATTTGTAAGTTTTGAGTTTAGTCCCTTTCTTGGTAACAATTTATGAAATAGCCAATTTAAAGATGTAATATTGCATTTTGACTGTATACTGGGCCAGATAGAGTTTTAATTTTTAATCATGCATGAAATACTGTATTTCACCCCACCACAAGAGTGCGAAAATCCTTGGTGAAGGATTGATTGATTACACTTATTTACGGACGCTCTTTAACATGTCAGGTCATCAGCGTCCCATTCAATTCAGGGCGTGAAATGGCTGACCAATTTTGGTCAGGGGCCTCTTTTTTCAGACTTGAGGTTCTTTATCATGCTTTAAATGTACGACACGTGTCCAACGGCTTTACTTCCCTTCCAAAGGAAGCCAAACTTAGGATTTTTACGCACGGAAAAATCCATCGCTCCTGGCCAGGATCAAACCCGCGATCTTTGGTGAAGGAGTAGCCGTAGGTAGGTTGCATTGAAATTCCATGCCCTTACATGACGTAAAGCCTGAATTAACCCAATACACTAATTTCTATCTATATTATTAAAGCCTGTTGCCTAATTCTGTGGCCTTACATGACATAAAGCCTGCATTAAACTGACACACTAATTTCTTTCTGTAATTATGAATGCCTGTTGCCAAGATCAATATTAAGTACATTTTTGGATGTGTTGTATATCATGTAACTGTTCACAATTGCAACATTCAGCACTAAATATAACTCTTGCCTGTTCTGTTTCTTGAGGATCACTTAACATTTTTACCTTCACTTCTTTGGCTCACAATGACAGTTTGTCCATCATATTGTTAATAAGATTACAAAAGAGCTAGGTCAAGGTATCTTGAGTTCCCTTTTACATGAGTGCTTTTCCGTTCTCAACATTTTTGTTGAGAAATTTGAGAAAGATGTGCGCTCAAGGTTTTGTGCGCACATCTAAAAATTACATGTTCTTTCAGAGGAACATTACTGTTTCTCACCTTTTTTGGCATATATATTTTGCAAAGAGATAAATATCCAGTTTTACAGTTTGCAATGTCTCATAACTTTATTATCCAATTTGCTGTTTTAGTAGATATGTATTGGTTTAGAATGAGGCACCTTCTAAAGACTATCATCACCTTATCTGTGCAATAAAAGAATCTGGCTTTTGACATCAACCAATTTAAGCTACATTCTTTTTCTAAATCCTCATTAATTTCTTCATGTATATTCTCATTTGTAACAAGTTTCTGCTCACCATGATATCTTGTATTCAATGATGCAAATGAACTGGTCTCCATGAGACAAACTGAAATTAAAACATGGCCTGAAATTGCAGCAATTAATGGCATATTTCCAAGAATAAAATAAATCTTGATTTGATAAATCACTTCCTCAGTACAAGTAAAGGATATGCTAAGATTTAAGATAAAAATTAACTGATCCAAAGAGAATGCATATAAAGTTTACTATCTTATGCATTGCAAAGAACTGATGATGTTACAGCTTCTGTGTTTAAGACTGAATATCAAAATGTTACCATATACCGGCTTAATTACCTTTGGCACTTCAAAGGGTTAGAATAGTAACAGCTTCTGTCCTAAAGACTGACAATTATAATTATACTGTACATTAGTGATTAGGTTTCAATGTCATGAAAATGTTACTCTATATAATGCAACTGAATGTTGTGAAAATGCTACTACAAATAGTTAATTAGTATATACTTTTATGCACAGGAAAAAAATTTGCTTACTATTATTTACCTTATTTGCCTTGTTTAATTGGGATATTAATAGTGAGTATGTATTTAATAGAGGACTAAAATTTTCTTTTTAGACGAAAATAAAATGAAAACAGCAGTAGCACAGAAGAAAGAGATTCCTGAAGCTGCAACAAAGTCCGGCACTGAAATAGGTAAGACTTAATTCTATACCATTATTTTGACTCCTTTGTTCAGCTTGTCTCTCAATCTGTATGGAAAATAGCAATTGGATTAATTTAGAAATATTCTATTTACTTTAGAACTTTCCAATATAATATTTGTTTGTTTCGGTAACCCAGAGAGAAATAGTTTGATTCTACTTATATTTTCTGTGGCACTGCTGTTAGAACTTTATAAATTGGTGGATTATTTATGGATTTTGCCAATATTAGGTAACCACTGAATTATTTTCATACTTTGTGTTTAGCATTAAAACCTTGCTGGCTTCATAATATGCATATGGCTTAACAGATATATTTGGACCAAATCTGATTTAAAGTTCCTCATAACTTATGTTTCAATATCTTTCCTTCCCCTATTTTCTTGTCCACTTAACTTTTAATGTCTTCATTGAAAGATGTGTACAGTGTCCAGTCTGCAGATGCATACTGAGTACGTTCACAATTAGTTCACCTGCTCAACATGTATTCAGCAAACCTATTTGTTCTAGTACCTTTCCCATCTCCCCATACCATCTCTTCTTTCAAAAAAAATCTTTTTGATATTTCAAACATTCTTTTAATATATTTCAGTTATCTAATTTTAGGATATGATATCAACATTTCATTACTCTCTCTCTATAATCAATCCTTTCCTCCCCATCCTTCCTAATTGAAGGAAACTAACTCCACTTGGACGACACTTGGGTAATCCCAGCACTTCCTTACAAAATATTGTTGACCACATCCATCTTCCTCCACCCCTTTTCAACTACCCAAACTTGGACTGCATAGAACTTTCTTGCCTGTACCACTGCCTCATATACTCTCTCCAGCCATTTCACAAGGTAACGTTGGAGTCCTATATAAAGTTATTCTGACAGCTCTCATTGCCTGTTTGCCTTTAATTTGTACACATTTTACCTCTGCTTCCCATCTTCCATTACTGGCAAATCTCAATCTTAAGTAATCAGATTCCTTCACTACTTCTATTATTTCATATTATATATATCATTTCTCACATTTCCTTAACCTTATGCCTTTTTAAATACCATTATCTTTGAATTTTCTCCATTTATGCTTATCCCCCATTCTGCACAATGTCTCGTAATCTCATCATTAGCCCCCTGTTGTCTTTTTAACATTATTGCTCCTACTATAAAATAATCTGCAAAAACCAATCTTGATACTTCCCTATTTCCAACTATCTGTAAATGCCTGTTCCTCTTTCTGATCCTTTCAATAGTTCAATCCATAAATATATAGAAGAGTGTTGCGCTCAATTTGCACCCTTGCCTCAATCCAGTTTTATAGGTTGTATAATCTGTGATATTATTTCTTTCACACCTAACACAATAGGTAATTCCATCATAAAATCTTTGTAATCCCAGCATGAACTTATTACTCACTCCTTTTCATCTTAACTTATAAATCAAGCCTTCCTATTTATTGTATCAAATGCTTTCTGAAAATCTAAAATAAAATGTACGCTCTTACCTTTTCATTTCTAAAATATTTATCCATGCTAGTGCAGATCATCCTTATATAATCTATTATTCCACTTCTGTTTCTGAAATTTACCTGAAACTCTGAGAGTTAACTTCCTTCTTTGTCCATACTTGCTCTTCCCGCCAATATACCAGTATATATCTTCCTCAAAATGGATAACAAGCTGGGAACCCTATAATCGTTTAGGTTGCTAATATCACCTTCAAATTTATGCAAGGGTACTATCATACTACCTTTCCAGTATTCAAGCATTCCTTCACCTCCTTTATTTTATTTAGAATCTGCGTTAACAATTTAATACCTCCCTGTATTTCTGTGAATGCTTTCCAGAACTACCCTGGAATTCCATCCACTCCTGAAGCCTTATTCCTTCTCAGTGTTTTAATCTGGTCTCCTAACTCTTTCATATTAAAATCTTTAAACAGACATTCTATCCTATTTAAAGCACTACTCCATTCGGAATCATAATTCTCTACACTCCCAGCTCTTATGACATTTCTAAAGTAATTAGTCCATTCCTTTACATTTTCTGAATCCCCTTTAATACTGTCCATATTCGATAAATATGATTATGAACACTATCTTTAGCGGCTGTTGCTCCCTTAATTTTCTCACTCATTCTTTTTTTCTTGTATTAAACATTTATAGCAATTTTTCTGTTTAAATATATTTGCCTATCTATTTCTTGTTCTGACCTTATCTACCCAATTAATTTCTTTGACACTTCATGCTTAGCTGATTGCATGCTTGACCATAACATCCATAACCTTTCTTTTTTTCTCTGATATACCTCCATGTTTAACCCTGCTGACATTACCATGAATTCCAACATTGATACTCCCTCCTCTATCCTACCTGCTCTTAATGCTACCATAAATCCAATATTTCCTTATTTCTCTTATTGTTAATAACAAATTAGTCCAGAAGTGCGTTTCATAATGAACTCTACATTTGTTAACATCTTATAGTTTCCAGATCTATTTCCTCTTACTCCCTGCTTCCTTCCCCAATACTCAACCCCCACTATAAATGGAAAATGTGCACTAACTACGTAAATTATGTTATGTTATTTAAACTATAATTGAATAATTCTGTAACCACACTTTGTTATATATATATATATATATATATAAATGAATTAATCAAAGAATTCATATATAGCTTAACAAATTCAACATTGCTCAGCACTTTTATGACTCCAAAAATTGACATATTGAGAGTTAAACTGTAGCATTTTAAGTTCCAGCCACATTTATAAGCCACATTCAAGAGTTTGAACAGAGTATTCATAACAGTTTTTTTAATGTTTTTTCCTAGGTCTGTGCTTTCAAAGTGGATTTGGCACATGATATGCAAATTGTACAGAAAGGTTTAAATATTCAACATAGTTGCTTGCAATTTTTTTATTTTCCTGGTGTCCTGGAATGTATCAAAACCTTACAGATGTCCTTAACGATACGGTCTAGAGGATTTCAACATTTTCATACCAACTTAGCTTTAAATTAGAATGATGGGTGCATTAAGACCATTTTGACTGTCTCAGGGGAGGAAGGTAAATCAAAATTGGTCACATTTCTGACTGAAAAAGAATATAATATGTATCTTCCAAACAGTACCTGTATTTCTTTCTAGAAGTCCATGTCTGTGGGTTGAGTGTTACCAAATGAGTCAATCTTAAATCAAGTAAGATGACACAGGACTTTCAACTTTCTGACAAATATTAGTCTCTTTGGGTTTTAAACGAATTATGAAATTTTACAATGTATATCAGTTCCGTGTGTTCAAAGGTGATATCACAATTTCATCCCTAGTGCCATACATCTGCAGTCTGCTTTCATGTTCCATGTTGTAGAATTTTCCTCATTTCATATTCAGTTATTTAATCTTTGGAATTTTTTTTGGGCAATATTTCCTTCTATAATGAGCCAACCATACACACATATTTTCTAATCCACCAAACACAAATTAAGAATAATCTCCTCTTCTAGTCTCTCCATTCTATACCAATATTTCCATACTCATTCTATAACCTTGCTTTTATAGCCGATTTATCCTAGTTCCATTAGAGCATCGTCATTAGGTGGATATCCAGGTAACTTGGACAATTCTACAAAATAGTATATTTATTGCATTTATCCCGTTCCATCTTCCATCTGGACCCCAATTTCTATTCCATATATAGTTCTGCTCCCCATCAATGAACCACATATTCTCTCTGAACATTTTACTTACACAAGATCTAATTATATTCCTGAACATTTTAACTTCTGTTACTCCTTTTCATTTTTTATTGGTCAATTTCCCATTATTAGACAATTTAACATATATTATATATTTGGGCGCCCATTATTAATGCTTTAAGAGGACAAATTGTGACTAAAAAAAAAAAAAAAGGAAAAAAAAAAGAAATTTCAATAGCATTAACAACCAGTAAAATTAAACGATAGAAATTCAGAAACGTTCACATTTAATGTAGCAGTCATAAATGTTAATTGGAACTTAGAAGATAATTTTCTGCGCACATATTAATGCATTGTTGTATTCCAAGTAGACATGCAAACTCTTAAACTTTAATCAGCATAAGAGATGTGAAACAAAATAGGACATACCTTCCTCATACAATAGATTTTCAATTAAATGTCATATGTTTTTTGCAAAAAATGAAAATTTCATTTTATTTCAATAGTTTCAAGTAATCAACTCAGTCTATGTGCACTTATAATATGTTAATATCGTTGCAAAATTCTGTGTTCCTCTATTAATTTAATATGAAAATAGATAATTGAATTAATGAATTGGAACATAAATTGCCCAGAAATTAGCAAAATGAATTAAATTTATATGAGGCAAAATATTTTATAATTGAACTTAAGGAAATAATTTATGCCCCAAATATTATAGGAATGGACTAGACGTTAGGATGCAACAATGTCACAATCTATTCACTAATGCCATGAATAATGTTATATTTTCTTCGTTTTTCTGTAATTTCACTAGGCCCCTAATATTTGTAAGTTTTGAGTTTGGCACCTTTCTTGGTAACAATTTATGAAATAGCCAAGTTAAACATGTAATATTGCATTTTGACTGTATACTGGGCCAGATGGAATTTTTAATTTTTAATCATGCATGAAATACTGTATTTCACCCTACCGCAAGCGTGCGAAAAGCCCTTGGTGAAGGATTGATTGATTACATTTATTTACGAACGCTCTTTAACATCTCAGGTCATCAGCGTCCCATTCAATTCAGGGCGTGAAACGGCCGACAAATTTTGCTCGGAGGCCTCTTTTTTCGGGCTTGAGGTTCTTTATCCTGCCGTAAATGTACAAAACGGGACCAACGGCTTTACTTCCCTTCCGCAGGAAGCCATACTTAGAATTTTTACGCCCGAAAAAATCCATCGCTCCTGGACAGGATCGAACCCGCGATCTTTGGTGAAGGAGTAACCTTAGGTACGTTGCATTGAAATTCCATGCCCTTACATGACGTAAAGCCTGCAATAACCCGATACACTAATTTCTATCTGTATTATGGATGCCTGTTGCCCAATTCCGTGGCCTTACATGACATAAAGCCTGCATTAAACTGACACACTAATTTCATTCTGTAATTATGAATGCCTGTTGCCAAGAGCAATAGAAAGTACGTTTTTGGATGTGATGTATATGATAAAACTCTTCACAATAGCAACATTCAGTACTAAATATAACATTTGCCTTTCCCGTTTTCTGGAGGATCACTTTACATTTTTACCTTCACTTCTTTGGCTCACAATGTCAGTTTGTCCCTCATATTGTTAATAAGATTACAAAAGAGCTAGGTCAAGGTATCTTGAGTTCCCTTTTACATGAGTGCTTTTCCGTTGTAAACATTTATGTTGAGAAATTTGAGAAAGATGTGCGCTCAAAGTTTTGTGCGCACATCTAAAAATTACATGTTCTTTTAGAGGAACATTACTGTTTCTCACCTTTTTTGGCAGATATATTTTGCAAAGTGATAAATATCCAGTTTTACAGTTTGCAATGTCTCATAACTTTATTATCCAATTTGCTGTTTTAGTAGATATGTATTGGTTTAGAATTAGGCACATTCTAAGGACTATCATCCTCTTTTGTGTCAAAAAACAGAATCTGGCTTTTGACATCAGCAAATTTACTCTACATTCTTTTTCTAATTCCTCATTAATTTCTGCATGTATATTCTCATTTGTAACAAGTTTCTGCTCACCATGATGATTTGTAGGCAATGTTAAATTGCACTGGTATCCATGAGACAAACTGAAATTGAAACATGGCCTTAAAATGCAGCAATTAATGGCATATTTCAAAGAATAAAATAAAAATTTGATTTGATAAATCACTTCCTCAATACAAGTGAAGGATATGCTAAGATTTAAGAAAAAATTAACTGATCCAAAGAGAATGCATATAAAGTTTACTATCTTATGCATTGCAAAGAATTGATGATGTTACAGCTTCAGTGTTTAAGACTGATTATCAAAATGTTAGCATACACAGGCTTAATTACCTTTGGCACTTCAAAGGGTTTAAATAGTAACAGCTTCTGTCCTAAAGACTGATAATTATAATTATACTGAACATTAGTGATTAGGTTTTAATGTCATGAAAATGTTACTCTATATAATGGAACTGAATGTTTCAAAAATGCTACTACCAATAGTTAATTAGTATATACTTTTATGCACAGGAAAAGAATGTGCTTACTCTTATTTACCTTATTTGCCTTGTTTAATTGGGATATTAATAGTGCGTATGTATTTAATAGAGGACTAAAATTTTCTTTTTAGATGAAAAGAAAATGAAAACAGCAGAAGCACAGAAGAAAGAGATTCCTGAAGCTGCAACAAAGTCCGGCACTGAAACAGGTAAGACTTATTTCTATACCATGATTTTTGACTCCTTTGTTCAGCTTGTCTCTCATCTGTATGGAAAATGGCAATTGGATAAATTTAGAAATATTCTTTGTGCTTTAGAACTTTCCAATATAATATTTGTTTGTTTCGGTAACCGAGAGAGAAATAGTTTGATCCTAGTAATACTTTCTGTGGCACTAATGGTAGTACTTTATCAATTGGTAGGTTACTTTTAGATTTTACCAATATTAGGTAACCACTGAATAATTTTCATACTTTGTGTTTAGCATTAAAACCTTGCTGCCCTCATAATATGCATATGACTTAACACATATATTTGGACAAAATCTGATTTAAAGTTCCTCATAACTTATGTTTCAATATCTTTCCTTGCCCTATTTTCTTGTCCACTTAACTTTTAATGTCTTCATTGAAAGATGTGTACAGTGTCCAGTCTGCAGATGCATACTGAGTACGTTCACAATTAGTTCACCTGCTCAACATGTATTCAGCAAACCTATTTGTTCTAGTACCTTTCCCATCTCCCCATACCATCTCTTCTTTCACAAAAAACCTTTTTGATATTTCAAACATTCTTTTAATATATTTCAGTTATCTATTTAGAGCATATGATATCAACACTTCATTACTCTCTCTCTATAATCAATTCTTTCCTTCCCATCCTTCCTAATTGAGGCAAACTAACCGCACTAGTAGGACGCTTGGGTAATCCCAGCACTTCCTTACAAAATACTCTGTTGACCACATCCATCTTCCTCCACCCCTTTTCAACTACACAAACTACGACTGCATAGAACTTTCTTGCCTGTACCACTGCCTCATATACTCTCTCCAGCCATTTCACCAGGTAACGTTCGAGTCCTATATAAGGTTATTCTGACAGCTCTCATTGCCTGTTTGCCTTTAATTTGTGCACATTTTACCCTCTGCCTCCCATCTTCCATTACTTGCAAATCTCAATCCCAAGTATTCAGATTCCTTCACTACTCCTACTGTTTCATATTATGTATACGATTTCTCACCTTTCCTTAACTTTATGCCTTTTTGAATACCATTATCTTTGAATTTTCTCCATTTATGCTTATCCCCCATTCTGCAGAATGTCTCATAATCTCATCATTAGCCCCCTCTTGCCCTATTAACATTATTAACATTACATAAACATATATTTTCGAATCCAATAATAGGATTCACAAGATAGATGAACGCAAAATTTATAAAATTACTCTAGATGTCACAACCTGTTGCATTTTTTTCCGCATACATAGCTGTGACATATATTTCCAGAACAAGATTGCTTTGCTGAATTATTTTTCCAGATAGATTTTATATTTTATCTTATAATCACTGGTGCTAAATTTTCTTAAATATTGCATAAAAATAGAGGCACACTAAGTCTTTGCATGCACAATACAGGGCATATTTTAAACAGTAATGTAATTGCTTGATATAATAAAATCATTTGCTCAGTAGATTGTGACATCAGGTTTGAGATCTCTCTCGTGATCAGGGGAAAACACAGAGAACTCTGTCGCACCCTGATTTTTTACATTTAGAGCAGTGCCTAGAGTCTAAACCGACCAGCCTTCCGACCGTAGACGATTTTTGGGTAAGACCGCTAAGCAAACTTAGCTTCCAGTATCTCACTGGTGGATAGGTCAAATATCCCCTTGGAACACACCGATCTAAGTGTTATCGTGGCTAAGGAAATTATAAACAATTTGGAAAATCAATTTATGTAAGCAGAATATCCTATTCAAGCTTAATATTTTATGAGCAGAAAATAATTAAAGAAAGAACTGTCTTAAGGGGCGGTTGTCAAATTACTAACATATACAGGCCTACTACTTCAAACACTATAATAATGCTACTGTATTTTAAGTATGTGTTTAGGTTAGTTTATTGTGAAATGTTTATTATAAAAAATCCAATCAGTATCTAAATTTATTATTTGCAGTAAGCAAATTTGCCTACTCTCTTTTTTCTCTCCTATAATTTTTATAACAATTTTTAATGCCAGTTTTAACCACTAAGACATTAAAAGCCGTAGATACTGATTGTGCATAAAATGAAATGATAAACTGGGAAAGGATGGTTTTTAAAGCAAGAAAGCATTCCAGGCCCAATTTAAGGATAATTCAGTAGCATTTGCCATTTTAAAGGTCTGAGGCACACCTGGAAAGTACCTTAGTTAACGACATGACAGTCCTGTTAAGAATCAAGCCCAAAACTGCTACTCATAAGTGTGCATGTTAACAGTTTGAACCATCCACGGTGAACATACATAGTGGGATTATTTAAATAAAATACTAACATTTACATTACAGGTAAAAAAAATGACAAGAAAAGAAGGAAGCATAGGAAATCCAGTCACAAAGCATCATCAAATGCAGATGTGGAAAATGGTAAGACTTTTGTTTCTCTGCCATAATTGCTAACTCATTTAATTAGGTTCTCTTCCACCTATATGAAAGATAGCTACTGGAGTTTTGGAATCATTCCTTAAAGTTCATTTATTTCAGATATAATAATTTATTGGTTCATCAATTGGAGATATAATTTTACTATAGTCATATTATAAATGGAATTGACTGTATGTATAAAAGAGCATGAAATGATGGTTGAACTTGAAAAATTATTTGCTTACTTATATATTGTATAAATATAAATAGTTACCAAATTGTTTTTATACTGTATATTTATATTAGCAGCTTACTTTTTTTTCTTATTTGATATAATGTAATAATTCCTACTGTTCCACGTGTTTCATGATTATCCATTAAATTGTTTCACCTCCTCTTGAACAGCATTATTTTGTACATGGCTCCAGGATAAAGCAATCTCCGTTATTTTCTGCCATCCTTGCACTGAGGCATGTTACCTTTTTTTTAGTTGTACACATACCCCTGGAGTGTTCTGAAATTAGCATGTACCACTCCTCCTAGTTTCCCATTCAGGTTCTAGACACCTAATTTAATATATATTATAGATATCAATATGAATTTGATATCTTATACATAAACGTACAAATATGTTTATCAAAATCAACACAATTAAAAAAAATTTTATTTATTTATAAATGATATAATCAGTGCCTTTGGTAATTTCATAAGGGCATAACTCTAATTAATTCCAATTTCAGTGGCTTAGCCCCTTCTTCCACAATTCATCAGCAGCTACCTACTGGAATATCCAGGGGACCAGGCTGTGATACAACCAAAGAATGCAAAACCATAAATAATTTTTAAATTGAATACAATATTAGATTATACTTCATGCAAAAATTAACCTTCCTGCTTTTCCACTTAAACCCATTCAGCTAAATTTCCATCCTAGAGAGTTGCTTATTCTTTTGGACCTTATAAACAAACCGACAAATAAGTGAACATATTAAAATCAAAGTCTGAGTTCATGAAAACTTAACTACAGTTAATAAACTTTTCAATCTCCCACTTGTTTACCTTCAGTTTATGGAGTTGCATTCTTTCCAAACTCCATTAGAAATACCCCCAAGTTTTAATATGTAATGAGAACCTACATGCACTCCTAAATAGTGCAATTGTGAGCATTGTTATTTCCACATTTCATACTCACATTTCATAACCATTCTGGTCTCACCTTACCTATGCACTTTCCCTATTTCTTAATTTGTTGTCTGTTTTTTATTTAACATACCTCTACCCCTTATTTCATTTGTTAAATTTTTCACTTGGTTTGGTTACATTCTATATACAGTGCAAGTACTATCTAGTTATTCAGACATAAGAAATAACCCCTTAATATATGCATTTTCTTATCCAATTGAGTGTTTTACTCCTGTTCTAAAAATGTGAATCCTTCCCTTCTTGCCTTATCGCAGATTTCAATATATCTTTCTCATTCCCATGCATTTTTAGAGCATGATATAATTTCAAGGAATGTTAGGCAATAAGATTTGCCCATATTTTCCTGTATTTCAATGTCCTCAATACTTATTATTGTCTCTTTCCAAAATCGTTTTCCCAATCTTTATCCTTCATATCATATTGACTGCATGCCCACATCTTGTACAATATTTTGGATTATAGATATTCAGGATTCCTCCCTTTTAATTATTTCTTGTGCTACCAAACACTGATTATGGATAATCTCCGCTTGTAGTCTCTCCATTCTATGCCAATATTTCCATACTCATTCTATAAACCTTGCTTTTATAGCCAGTCTTCCTAGTTCCATTAGAGCAACGTCATTAGGTGAATATCCAGGTAACTTGGACAATTTTACAAAATAGTATATTTATTGCTTTTATCCCCTTCCATCTTCCATCTGGCCCCCAATTTCTATTCCATGTATAGTTCTGCTCCCCATCAATGATCCACATATTCTCTCGGAACATTTTACTTGCATATTTGGTGTTCTATTTACACAAGATCTAATTATATTCCTGGACATTTTTACTTCTGGTACTCCTTTTTGTTTTTGATTGCTCCATTTCCCATTACTAGACAATTTAACACATATTATATATTTGTGCGCACATTATTAATGCCTTAAGTGGACAAATTGTGACTAAAGGAAAAAAAAAAAAAAATTAAATAGCATTAACAACCAGTAAAATTAAACCATAGAAATTCAGAAACATTCATAATTAATGTAGCAGTCATAAATGTTAATTGGAACTTAGAACATAATTTGCTGCGCACATATTAATACATTGTTGTGTTCCAAGTAGACATGCAAACACTTAAACTTTAATCAGCACTAGAGATGTGAAACAAAAAAGGACATACCTTCCTCATATAATAGATTTTCAATTAAATGTCATATGTTTTTTGCAAAAAATGAAAATTTCATTGTATTTCAATACATTTTCAAAGAATCAACTTAGTCTATGTGCACTTATAATATGTTAATATCGTTGCAAAATGCTATGTTCACATATTAATTTCATATCAAAATGGATAATTAAATTAATCAATTGAAACATAAATTGCCCTGAAATTAGCAAAATGAATTAAAGTTATATGAGGCAAAATATTTTATAATTGAACTTAAGGAAATATTTTATGCCCCAAATATTATAAGAGTGGACTATACATTAGCACATAACAATGTCATACTCTATTCACTAAAACCATGGATAACTTTTTATATTTAGTTAGATTTTCTGTAATTTCATTAGGAACGTAATATTTGTAAGTTTTGAGTTTAGTCCCTTTCTTGGTAACAATTTATGAAATAGCCAATTTAAAGATGTAATATTGCATTTTGACTGTATACTGGGCCAGATAGAGTTTTAATTTTTAATCATGCATGAAATACTGTATTTCACCCCACCACAAGAGTGCGAAAATCCTTGGTGAAGGATTGATTGATTACACTTATTTACGGACGCTCTTTAACATGTCAGGTCATCAGCGTCCCATTCAATTCAGGGCGTGAAATGGCTGACCAATTTTGGTCAGGGGCCTCTTTTTTCAGACTTGAGGTTCTTTATCATGCTTTAAATGTACGACACGTGTCCAACGGCTTTACTTCCCTTCCAAAGGAAGCCAAACTTAGGATTTTTACGCACGGAAAAATCCATCGCTCCTGGCCAGGATCAAACCCGCGATCTTTGGTGAAGGAGTAGCCGTAGGTAGGTTGCATTGAAATTCCATGCCCTTACATGACGTAAAGCCTGAATTAACCCAATACACTAATTTCTATCTATATTATTAAAGCCTGTTGCCTAATTCTGTGGCCTTACATGAAATAAAGCCTGCATTAAACTGACACACTAATTTCTTTCTGTAATTATGAATGCCTGTTGCCAAGATCAATATTAAGTACATTTTTGGATGTGTTGTATATCATGTAACTGTTCACAATTGCAACATTCAGCACTAAATATAACTCTTGCCTGTTCTGTTTCTTGAGGATCACTTAACATTTTTACCTTCACTTCTTTGGCTCACAATGACAGTTTGTCCATCATATTGTTAATAAGATTACAAAAAAGCTAGGTCAAGGTATCTTGAGTTCCCTTTTACATGAGTGCTTTTCCGTTCTCAACATTTTTGTTGAGAAATTTGAGAAAGATGTGCGCTCAAGGTTTTGTGCGCACATCTAAAAATTACATGTTCTTTCAGAGGAACATTACTGTTTCTCACCTTTTTTGGCATATATATTTTGCAAAGAGATAAATATCCAGTTTTACAGTTTGCAATGTCTCATAACTTTATTATCCAATTTGCTGTTTTAGTAGATATGTATTGGTTTAGAATGAGGCACCTTCTAAAGACTATCATCACCTTATCTGTGCAATAAAAGAATCTGGCTTTTGACATCAACCAATTTAAGCTACATTCTTTTTCTAAATCCTCATTAATTTCTTCATGTATATTCTCATTTGTAACAAGTTTCTGCTCACCATGATATCTTGTATTCAATGATGCAAATGAACTGGTCTCCATGAGACAAACTGAAATTAAAACATGGCCTGAAATTGCAGCAATTAATGGCATATTTCCAAGAATAAAATAAATCTTGATTTGATAAATCACTTCCTCAGTACAAGTAAAGGATATGCTAAGATTTAAGATAAAAATTAACTGATCCAAAGAGAATGCATATAAAGTTTACTATCTTATGCATTGCAAAGAACTGATGATGTTACAGCTTCTGTGTTTAAGACTGAATATCAAAATGTTACCATATACCGGCTTAATTACCTTTGGCACTTCAAAGGGTTAGAATAGTAACAGCTTCTGTCCTAAAGACTGACAATTATAATTATACTGTACATTAGTGATTAGGTTTCAATGTCATGAAAATGTTACTCTATATAATGCAACTGAATGTTGTGAAAATGCTACTACAAATAGTTAATTAGTATATACTTTTATGCACAGGAAAAAAATTTGCTTACTATTATTTACCTTATTTGCCTTGTTTAATTGGGATATTAATAGTGAGTATGTATTTAATAGAGGACTAAAATTTTCTTTTTAGACGAAAATAAAATGAAAACAGCAGTAGCACAGAAGAAAGAGATTCCTGAAGCTGCAACAAAGTCCGGCACTGAAATAGGTAAGACTTAATTCTATACCATTATTTTGACTCCTTTGTTCAGCTTGTCTCTCAATCTGTATGGAAAATAGCAATTGGATTAATTTAGAAATATTCTATTTACTTTAGAACTTTCCAATATAATATTTGTTTGTTTCGGTAACCCAGAGAGAAATAGTTTGATTCTACTTATATTTTCTGTGGCACTGCTGTTAGAACTTTATAAATTGGTGGATTATTTATGGATTTTGCCAATATTAGGTAACCACTGAATTATTTTCATACTTTGTGTTTAGCATTAAAACCTTGCTGGCTTCATAATATGCATATGGCTTAACAGATATATTTGGACCAAATCTGATTTAAAGTTCCTCATAACTTATGTTTCAATATCTTTCCTTCCCCTATTTTCTTGTCCACTTAACTTTTAATGTCTTCATTGAAAGATGTGTACAGTGTCCAGTCTGCAGATGCATACTGAGTACGTTCACAATTAGTTCACCTGCTCAACATGTATTCAGCAAACCTATTTGTTCTAGTACCTTTCCCATCTCCCCATACCATCTCTTCTTTCAAAAAAAATCTTTTTGATATTTCAAACATTCTTTTAATATATTTCAGTTATCTAATTTTAGGATATGATATCAACATTTCATTACTCTCTCTCTATAATCAATCCTTTCCTCCCCATCCTTCCTAATTGAAGGAAACTAACTCCACTTGGACGACACTTGGGTAATCCCAGCACTTCCTTACAAAATATTGTTGACCACATCCATCTTCCTCCACCCCTTTTCAACTACCCAAACTTGGACTGCATAGAACTTTCTTGCCTGTACCACTGCCTCATATACTCTCTCCAGCCATTTCACAAGGTAACGTTGGAGTCCTATATAAAGTTATTCTGACAGCTCTCATTGCCTGTTTGCCTTTAATTTGTACACATTTTACCTCTGCTTCCCATCTTCCATTACTGGCAAATCTCAATCTTAAGTAATCAGATTCCTTCACTACTTCTATTATTTCATATTATATATATCATTTCTCACATTTCCTTAACCTTATGCCTTTTTAAATACCATTATCTTTGAATTTTCTCCATTTATGCTTATCCCCCATTCTGCACAATGTCTCGTAATCTCATCATTAGCCCCCTGTTGTCTTTTTAACATTATTGCTCCTACTATAAAATAATCTGCAAAAACCAATCTTGATACTTCCCTATTTCCAACTATCTGTAAATGCCTGTTCCTCTTTCTGATCCTTTCAATAGTTCAATCCATAAATATATAGAAGAGTGTTGCGCTCAATTTGCACCCTTGCCTCAATCCAGTTTTATAGGTTGTATAATCTGTGATATTATTTCTTTCACACCTAACACAATAGGTAATTCCATCATAAAATCTTTGTAATCCCAGCATGAACTTATTACTCACTCCTTTTCATCTTAACTTATAAATCAAGCCTTCCTATTTATTGTATCAAATGCTTTCTGAAAATCTAAAATAAAATGTACGCTCTTACCTTTTCATTTCTAAAATATTTATCCATGCTAGTGCAGATCATCCTTATATAATCTATTATTCCACTTCTGTTTCTGAAATTTACCTGAAACTCTGAGAGTTAACTTCCTTCTTTGTCCATACTTGCTCTTCCCGCCAATATACCAGTATATATGTTCCTCAAAATGGATAACAAGCTGGGAAC
The DNA here is from genome assembly GCA_030762175.1 of Metallyticus violacea. Classification (NCBI taxonomy): domain Eukaryota; kingdom Metazoa; phylum Arthropoda; class Insecta; order Mantodea; family Metallyticidae; genus Metallyticus; species Metallyticus violacea. The sequence goes on along the minus strand of CM060846.1, from coordinate 106,577,383 downwards.
CCTATAATCGTTTAGGTTGCTAATATCACCTTCAAATTTATGCAAGGGTACTATCATACTACCTTTCCAGTATTCAAGCATTCCTTCACCTCCTTTATTTTATTTAGAATCTGCGTTAACAATTTAATACCTCCCTGTATTTCTGTGAATGCTTTCCAGAACTACCCTGGAATTCCATCCACTCCTGGAGCCTTATTCCTTCTCAGTGTTTTAATCTGGTCTCCTAACTCTTTCATATTAAAATCTTTAAACAGACATTCTATCCTATTTAAAGCACTACTCCATTCGGAATCATAATTCTCTACACTCCCAGCTCTTATGACATTTCTTAAGTAATTAGTCCATTCCTTTACATTTTCTGAATCCCCTTTAATACTGTCCATATTCGATAAATATGATTATGAACACTATCTTTAGCGGCTGTTGCTCCCTTAATTTTCTCACTCATTCTTTTTTTCTTGTATTAAACATTTATAGCAATTTTTCTGTTTAAATATATTTGCCTATCTATTTCTTGTTCTGACCTTATCTACCCAATTAATTTCTTTGACACTTCATGCTTAGCTGATTGCATGCTTGACCATAACATCCATAACCTTTCTTTTTTTCTCTGATATACCTCCATGTTTAACCCTGCTGACATTACCATGAATTCCAACATTGATACTCCCTCCTCTATCCTACCTGCTCTTAATGCTACCATAAATCCAATATTTCCTTATTTCTCTTATTGTTAATAACAAATTAGTCCAGAAGTGCGTTTCATAATGAACTCTACATTTGTTAACATCTTATAGTTTCCAGATCTATTTCCTCTTACTCCCTGCTTCCTTCCCCAATACTCAACCCCCACTATAAATGGAAAATGTGCACTAACTACGTAAATTATGTTATGTTATTTAAACTATAATTGAATAATTCTGTAACCACACTTTGTTATATATATATATATATATATATATATATATATATATATATAAATGAATTAATCAAAGAATTCATATATAGCTTAACAAATTCAACATTGCTCAGCACTTTTATGACTCCAAAAATTGACATATTGAGAGTTAAACTGTAGCATTTTAAGTTCCAGCCACATTTATAAGCCACATTCAAGAGTTTGAACAGAGTATTCATAACAGTTTTTTTAATGTTTTTTCCTAGGTCTGTGCTTTCAAAGTGGATTTGGCACATGATATGCAAATTGTACAGAAAGGTTTAAATATTCAACATAGTTGCTTGCAATTTTTTTATTTTCCTGGTGTCCTGGAATGTATCAAAACCTTACAGATGTCCTTAACGATACGGTCTAGAGGATTTCAACATTTTCATACCAACTTAGCTTTAAATTAGAATGATGGGTGCATTAAGACCATTTTGACTGTCTCAGGGGAGGAAGGTAAATCAAAATTGGTCACATTTCTGACTGAAAAAGAATATAATATGTATCTTCCAAACAGTACCTGTATTTCTTTCTAGAAGTCCATGTCTGTGGGTTGAGTGTTACTAAATGAGTCAATCTTAAATCAAGTAAGATGACACAGGACTTTCAACTTTCTGACAAATATTAGTCTCTTTGGGTTTTAAACGAATTATGAAATTTTACAATGTATATCAGTTCCGTGTGTTCAAAGGTGATATCACAATTTCATCCCTAGTGCCATACATCTGCAGTCTGCTTTCATGTTCCATGTTGTAGAATTTTCCTCATTTCATATTCAGTTATTTAATCTTTGGAATTTTTTTTGGGCAATATTTCCTTCTATAATGAGCCAACCATACACACATATTTTCTAATCCACCAAACACAAATTAAGAATAATCTCCTCTTCTAGTCTCTCCATTCTATACCAATATTTCCATACTCATTCTATAACCTTGCTTTTATAGCCGATTTATCCTAGTTCCATTAGAGCATCGTCATTAGGTGGATATCCAGGTAACTTGGACAATTCTACAAAATAGTATATTTATTGCATTTATCCCGTTCCATCTTCCATCTGGACCCCAATTTCTATTCCATATATAGTTCTGCTCCCCATCAATGAACCACATATTCTCTCTGAACATTTTACTTACACAAGATCTAATTATATTCCTGAACATTTTAACTTCTGTTACTCCTTTTCATTTTTTATTGGTCAATTTCCCATTATTAGACAATTTAACATATATTATATATTTGGGCGCCCATTATTAATGCTTTAAGAGGACAAATTGTGACTAAAAAAAAAAAAAAAGGAAAAAAAAAAGAAATTTCAATAGCATTAACAACCAGTAAAATTAAACGATAGAAATTCAGAAACGTTCACATTTAATGTAGCAGTCATAAATGTTAATTGGAACTTAGAAGATAATTTTCTGCGCACATATTAATGCATTGTTGTATTCCAAGTAGACATGCAAACTCTTAAACTTTAATCAGCATAAGAGATGTGAAACAAAATAGGACATACCTTCCTCATACAATAGATTTTCAATTAAATGTCATATGTTTTTTGCAAAAAATGAAAATTTCATTTTATTTCAATAGTTTCAAGTAATCAACTCAGTCTATGTGCACTTATAATATGTTAATATCGTTGCAAAATTCTGTGTTCCTCTATTAATTTAATATGAAAATAGATAATTGAATTAATGAATTGGAACATAAATTGCCCAGAAATTAGCAAAATGAATTAAATTTATATGAGGCAAAATATTTTATAATTGAACTTAAGGAAATAATTTATGCCCCAAATATTATAGGAATGGACTAGACGTTAGGATGCAACATTGTCACAATCTATTCACTAATACCATGAATAATGTTATATTTTCTTCATTTTTCTGTAATTTCATTAGGCTCCTAATATTTGTAAGTTTTGAGTTTAGCACCTTTCTTGGTAACAATTTATGAAATAGCCAAGTTAAACATGTAATATTGCATTTTGACTGTATACTGGGCCAGATGGAATTTTTAATTTTTAATCATGCATGAAATACTGTATTTCACCCTACCGCAAGCGTGCGAAAAGCCCTTGGTGAAGGATTGATTGATTACATTTATTTACGAACGCTCTTTAACATCTCAGGTCATCAGCGTCCCATTCAATTCAGGGCGTGAAACGGCCGACAAATTTTGCTCGGAGGCCTCTTTTTTCGGGCTTGAGGTTCTTTATCCTGCCGTAAATGTACAAAACGGGACCAACGGCTTTACTTCCCTTCCGCAGGAAGCCATACTTAGAATTTTTACGCCCGAAAAAATCCATCGCTCCTGGACAGGATCGAACCCGCGATCTTTGGTGAAGGAGTAACCTTAGGTACGTTGCATTGAAATTCCATGCCCTTACATGACGTAAAGCCTGCAATAACCCGATACACTAATTTCTATCTGTATTATGGATGCCTGTTGCCCAATTCCGTGGCCTTACATGACATAAAGCCTGCATTAAACTGACACACTAATTTCATTCTGTAATTATGAATGCCTGTTGCCAAGAGCAATAGAAAGTACGTTTTTGGATGTGATGTATATGATAAAACTATTCACAATAGCAACATTCAGTACTAAATATAACATTTGCCTTTCCCGTTTTCTGGAGGATCACTTTACATTTTTACCTTCACTTCTTTGGCTCACAATGTCAGTTTGTCCCTCATATTGTTAATAAGATTACAAAAGAGCTAGGTCAAGGTATCTTGAGTTCCCTTTTACATGAGTGCTTTTCCGTTGTAAACATTTATGTTGAGAAATTTGAGAAAGATGTGCGCTCAAAGTTTTGTGCGCACATCTAAAAATTACATGTTCTTTTAGAGGAACATTACTGTTTCTCACCTTTTTTGGCAGATATATTTTGCAAAGTGATAAATATCCAGTTTTACAGTTTGCAATGTCTCATAACTTTATTATCCAATTTGCTGTTTTAGTAGATATGTATTGGTTTAGAATTAGGCACATTCTAAGGACTATCATCCTCTTTTGTGTCAAAAAACAGAATCTGGCTTTTGACATCAGCAAATTTACTCTACATTCTTTTTCTAATTCCTCATTAATTTCTGCATGTATATTCTCATTTGTAACAAGTTTCTGCTCACCATGATGATTTGTAGGCAATGTTAAATTGCACTGGTATCCATGAGACAAACTGAAATTGAAACATGGCCTTAAAATGCAGCAATTAATGGCATATTTCAAAGAATAAAATAAAAATTTGATTTGATAAATCACTTCCTCAGTACAAGTGAAGGATATGCTAAGATTTAAGAAAAAATTAACTGATCCAAAGAGAATGCATATAAAGTTTACTATCTTATGCATTGCAAAGAATTGATGATGTTACAGCTTCAGTGTTTAAGACTGATTATCAAAATGTTAGCATACACAGGCTTAATTACCTTTGGCACTTCAAAGGGTTTAAATAGTAACAGCTTCTGTCCTAAAGACTGATAATTATAATTATACTGAACATTAGTGATTAGGTTTTAATGTCATGAAAATGTTACTCTATATAATGGAACTGAATGTTTCAAAAATGCTACTACCAATAGTTAATTAGTATATACTTTTATGCACAGGAAAAGAATGTGCTTACTCTTATTTACCTTATTTGCCTTGTTTAATTGGGATATTAATAGTGCGTATGTATTTAATAGAGGACTAAAATTTTCTTTTTAGATGAAAAGAAAATGAAAACAGCAGAAGCACAGAAGAAAGAGATTCCTGAAGCTGCAACAAAGTCCGGCACTGAAACAGGTAAGACTTATTTCTATACCATGATTTTTGACTCCTTTGTTCAGCTTGTCTCTCATCTGTATGGAAAATGGCAATTGGATAAATTTAGAAATATTCTTTGTGCTTTAGAACTTTCCAATATAATATTTGTTTGTTTCGGTAACCGAGAGAGAAATAGTTTGATCCTAGTAATACTTTCTGTGGCACTAATGGTAGTACTTTATCAATTGGTAGGTTACTTTTAGATTTTACCAATATTAGGTAACCACTGAATAATTTTCATACTTTGTGTTTAGCATTAAAACCTTGCTGCCCTCATAATATGCATATGACTTAACACATATATTTGGACAAAATCTGATTTAAAGTTCCTCATAACTTATGTTTCAATATCTTTCCTTGCCCTATTTTCTTGTCCACTTAACTTTTAATGTCTTCATTGAAAGATGTGTACAGTGTCCAGTCTGCAGATGCATACTGAGTACGTTCACAATTAGTTCACCTGCTCAACATGTATTCAGCAAACCTATTTGTTCTAGTACCTTTCCCATCTCCCCATACCATCTCTTCTTTCACAAAAAACCTTTTTGATATTTCAAACATTCTTTTAATATATTTCAGTTATCTATTTAGAGCATATGATATCAACACTTCATTACTCTCTCTCTATAATCAATTCTTTCCTTCCCATCCTTCCTAATTGAGGCAAACTAACCGCACTAGTAGGACGCTTGGGTAATCCCAGCACTTCCTTACAAAATACTCTGTTGACCACATCCATCTTCCTCCACCCCTTTTCAACTACACAAACTACGACTGCATAGAACTTTCTTGCCTGTACCACTGCCTCATATACTCTCTCCAGCCATTTCACCAGGTAACGTTCGAGTCCTATATAAGGTTATTCTGACAGCTCTCATTGCCTGTTTGCCTTTAATTTGTGCACATTTTACCCTCTGCCTCCCATCTTCCATTACTTGCAAATCTCAATCCCAAGTATTCAGATTCCTTCACTACTCCTACTGTTTCATATTATGTATACGATTTCTCACCTTTCCTTAACTTTATGCCTTTTTGAATACCATTATCTTTGAATTTTCTCCATTTATGCTTATCCCCCATTCTGCAGAATGTCTCATAATCTCATCATTAGCCCCCTCTTGCCCTATTAACATTATTAACATTACATAAACATATATTTTCGAATCCAATAATAGGATTCACAAGATAGATGAACGCAAAATTTATAAAATTACTCTAGATGTCACAACCTGTTGCATTTTTTTCCGCATACATAGCTGTGACATATATTTCCAGAACAAGATTGCTTTGCTGAATTATTTTTCCAGATAGATTTTATATTTTATCTTATAATCACTGGTGCTAAATTTTCTTAAATATTGCATAAAAATAGAGGCACACTAAGTCTTTGCATGCACAATACAGGGCATATTTTAAACAGTAATGTAATTGCTTGATATAATAAAATCATTTGCTCAGTAGATTGTGACATCAGGTTTGAGATCTCTCTCGTGATCAGGGGAAAACACAGAGAACTCTGTCGCACCCTGATTTTTTACATTTAGAGCAGTGCCTAGAGTCTAAACCGACCAGCCTTCCGACCGTAGACGATTTTTGGGTAAGACCGCTAAGCAAACTTAGCTTCCAGTATCTCACTGGTGGATAGGTCAAATATCCCCTTGGAACACACCGATCTAAGTGTTATCGTGGCTAAGGAAATTATAAACAATTTGGAAAATCAATTTATGTAAGCAGAATATCCTATTCAAGCTTAATATTTTATGAGCAGAAAATAATTAAAGAAAGAACTGTCTTAAGGGGCGGTTGTCAAATTACTAACATATACAGGCCTACTACTTCAAACACTATAATAATGCTACTGTATTTTAAGTATGTGTTTAGGTTAGTTTATTGTGAAATGTTTATTATAAAAAATCCAATCAGTATCTAAATTTATTATTTGCAGTAAGCAAATTTGCCTACTCTCTTTTTTCTCTCCTATAATTTTTATAACAATTTTTAATGCCAGTTTTAACCACTAAGACATTAAAAGCCGTAGATACTGATTGTGCATAAAATGAAATGATAAACTGGGAAAGGATGGTTTTTAAAGCAAGAAAGCATTCCAGGCCCAATTTAAGGATAATTCAGTAGCATTTGCCATTTTAAAGGTCTGAGGCACACCTGGAAAGTACCTTAGTTAATGACATGACAGTCCTGTTAAGAATCAAGCCCAAAACTGCTACTCATAAGTGTGCATGTTAACAGTTTGAACCATCCACGGTGAACATACATAGTGGGATTATTTAAATAAAATACTAACATTTACATTACAGGTAAAAAAAATGACAAGAAAAGAAGGAAGCATAGGAAATCCAGTCACAAAGCATCATCAAATGCAGATGTGGAAAATGGTAAGACTTTTGTTTCTCTGCCATAATTGCTAACTCATTTAATTAGGTTCTCTTCCACCTATATGAAAGATAGCTACTGGAGTTTTGGAATCATTCCTTAAAGTTCATTTATTTCAGATATAATAATTTATTGGTTCATCAATTGGAGATATAATTTTACTATAGTCATATTATAAATGGAATTGACTGTATGTATAAAAGAGCATGAAATGATGGTTGAACTTGAAAAATTATTTGCTTACTTATATATTGTATAAATATAAATAGTTACCAAATTGTTTTTATACTGTATATTTATATTAGCAGCTTACTTTTTTTTCTTATTTGATATAATGTAATAATTCCTACTGTTCCACGTGTTTCATGATTATCCATTAAATTGTTTCACCTCCTCTTGAACAGCATTATTTTGTACATGGCTCCAGGATAAAGCAATCTCCGTTATTTTCTGCCATCCTTGCACTGAGGCATGTTACCTTTTTTTTAGTTGTACACATACCCCTGGAGTGTTCTGAAATTAGCATGTACCACTCCTCCTAGTTTCCCATTCAGGTTCTAGACACCTAATTTAATATATATTATAGATATCAATATGAATTTGATATCTTATACATAAACGTACAAATATGTTTATCAAAATCAACACAATTAAAAAAAATTTTATTTATTTATAAATGATATAATCAGTGCCTTTGGTAATTTCATAAGGGCATAACTCTAATTAATTCCAATTTCAGTGGCTTAGCCCCTTCTTCCACAATTCATCAGCAGCTACCTACTGGAATATCCAGGGGACCAGGCTGTGATACAACCAAAGAATGCAAAACCATAAATAATTTTTAAATTGAATACAATATTAGATTATACTTCATGCAAAAATTAACCTTCCTGCTTTTCCACTTAAACCCATTCAGCTAAATTTCCATCCTAGAGAGTTGCTTATTCTTTTGGACCTTATAAACAAACCGACAAATAAGTGAACATATTAAAATCAAAGTCTGAGTTCATGAAAACTTAACTACAGTTAATAAACTTTTCAATCTCCCACTTGTTTACCTTCAGTTTATGGAGTTGCATTCTTTCCAAACTCCATTAGAAATACCCCCAAGTTTTAATATGTAATGAGAACCTACATGCACTCCTAAATAGTGCAATTGTGAGCATTGTTATTTCCACATTTCATACTCACATTTCATAACCATTCTGGTCTCACCTTACCTATGCACTTTCCATATTTCTTAATATTGTTGTCTGTTTTTTATTTAACATACCTCTACCCCTTATTTCATTTGTTAAATTTTTCACTTGGTTTGGTTACATTCTATATACAGAGTACTATCTAGTTATTCAGACATAAGAAATAACCCCTTAATATATGCATTTTCTTATCCAATTGAGTGTTTTACTCCTGTTCTAAAAATGTGAATCCTTCCCTTCTTGCCTTATCGCAGATTTCAATATATCTTTCTCATTCCCATGCATTTTTAGAGCATGATATAATTTCAAGGAATGTTAGGCAATAAGATTTGCCCATATTTTCCTGTATTTCAATGTCCTCAATACTTATTATTGTCTCTTTCCAAAATCGTTTTCCCAATCTTTATCCTTCATATCATATTGACTGCATGCCCACATCTTGTACAATATTTTGGATTATAGATATTCAGGATTCCTCCCTTTTAATTATTTCTTGTGCTACCAAACACTGATTATGGATAATCTCCGCTTGTAGCCTCTCCATTCTATGCCAATATTTCCATACTCATTCTATAAACCTTGCTTTTATAGCCAGTCTTCCTAGTTCCATTAGAGCAACGTCATTAGGTGAATATCCAGGTAACTTGGACAATTTTACAAAATAGTATATTTATTGCTTTTATCCCCTTCCATCTTCCATCTGGCCCCCAATTTCTATTCCATGTATAGTTCTGCTCCCCATCAATGATCCACATATTCTCTCGGAACATTTTACTTGCATATTTGGTGTTCTATTTACACAAGATCTAATTATATTCCTGGACATTTTTACTTCTGGTACTCCTTTTTGTTTTTGATTGCTCCATTTCCCATTACTAGACAATTTAACACATATTATATATTTGTGCGCACATTATTAATGCCTTAAGTGGACAAATTGTGACTAAAGGAAAAAAAAAAAAAAATTAAATAGCATTAACAACCAGTAAAATTAAACCATAGAAATTCAGAAACATTCATAATTAATGTAGCAGTCATAAATGTTAATTGGAACTTAGAACATAATTTGCTGCGCACATATTAATACATTGTTGTGTTCCAAGTAGACATGCAAACACTTAAACTTTAATCAGCACTAGAGATGTGATACAAAAAAGGACATACCTTCCTCATATAATAGATTTTCAATTAAATGTCATATGTTTTTTGCAAAAAATGAAAATTTCATTGTATTTCAATACATTTTCAAAGAATCAACTTAGTCTATGTGCACTTATAATATGTTAATATCGTTGCAAAATGCTATGTTCACATATTAATTTCATATCAAAATGGATAATTAAATTAATCAATTGAAACATAAATTGCCCTGAAATTAGCAAAATGAATTAAAGTTATATGAGGCAAAATATTTTATAATTGAACTTAAGGAAATATTTTATGCCCCAAATATTATAAGAGTGGACTATACATTAGCACATAACAATGTCATACTCTATTCACTAAAACCATGGATAACTTTTTATATTTAGTTAGATTTTCTGTAATTTCATTAGGCACCTAATATTTGTAAGTTTTGAGTTTAGCCCCTTTCTTGGTAACAATTTATGAAATAGCCAATTTAAAGATGTAATATTGCATTTTGACTGTATACTGGGCCAGATAGAGTTTTAATTTTTAATCATGCATGAAATACTGTATTTCACCCCACCACAAGAGTGCGAAAATCCTTGGTGAAGGATTGATTGATTACACTTATTTACGGACGCTCTTTAACATGTCAGGTCATCAGCGTCCCATTCAATTCAGGGTGTGAAATGGCTGACCAATTTTGGTCAGGGGCCTCTTTTTTCAGGCTTGAGGTTCTTTATCATGCTGTAAATGTACGACACATGACCCACAACTTTACTTCCCTTGGGAAGAAAGACATACTTAGGAATTTTACGCCCGGAAAAATCCATCGCTCCTGGCCAGGATCAAACCCGCGATCTTTGGTGAAGGAGTAGCCATAGGTAGGTTGCATTGAAATTCCATGCCCTTACATGACGTAAAGCCTGAATTAACCCAATACACTAATTTCTAACTATATTATTAAAGCCTGTTGCCTAATTCCGTGGCCTTACATGACATAAAGCCTGCATTAAACTGACACACTAATTTCTTTCTGTAATTATGAATGCCTGTTGCCAAGATCAATATTAAGTACATTTTTGGATGTGTTGTATATCATGTAACTGTTCACAATTGCAACATTCAGTACTAAATATAACTCTTGCCTGTTCTGTTTCTTGAGGATCACTTAACATTTTAACCTTACTTCTTGGGCTAACAATGACAGTTTGTCCCTCATATTTTTAATAAGATTACAAAAGAGCTAGTTCAAGGTATATTGAGTTCCCTTTTACATGGGTGCTTTTCCGTTCTCAACATTTTCCGTTTTGTATGCACATCTACAGGTGACTTTTTCTTTCATAGAAACATTACTGTTTCTCAACTTTTTGCAGATATATTTTTCAAAGTGATAAATATCCAGTTTTACAGTTTGCAATGTCTCATAACTCTATGATTCAATTTGCAGTTTCAGTAGATATGTAATGGTTTAGGATGAGGCACCTTCTAAAGACTATCATCACCTTATCTGTGCAATAAAAGAATCTGGCTTTTGACATCAACCAATTTAAGCTACATTCTTTTTCTAAATCCTCATTAATTTCTTCATGTATATTCTCATTTGTAACAAGTTTCTGTTCGCCATGATGTCTTGTATGCAATGATGCAAATGAACTGGTCTCCATGAGACAAACTGAAATTAAAACATGGCCTGAAATTGCAGCAATTAATGGCATATTTCCAAGAATAAAATAAATCTTGATTTGATAAATCACTTCCTCAGTACAAGTGAAGGATATGCTAAGATTTAAGATAAAAATTAACTGATCCAAAGAGAATGCATATAAAGTTTACTATCTTATGCATTGCAAAGAACTGATGATGTTACAGCTTCTGTGTTTAAGACTGAATATCAAAATGTTACCATATACCGGCTTAATTACCTTTGGCACTTCAAAGGGTTAGAATAGTAACAGCTTCTGTCCTAAAGGCTGACAATTATAATTATCCTGTACATTAGTGATTAGGTTTTAGTGTCATGAAAATGTTACTCTATATAATGGAACTGAATGTTTCAAAAATGCTACTACAAATAGTTAATTAGTATATACTTTTATGCACAGGAAAAAAATTTGCTTACTATTATTTACCTTATTTGCCTTGTTTAATTGGGATATTAATAGTGCATATGTATTTAATAGAGGACTAATATTTACTTTTTAGACGAAAATAAAATGAAAACAGCAGTAGCACAGAAGAAAGAGATTCCTGAAGCTGCAACAAAGTCCGGCACTGAAATAGGTAAGACTTAATTCTATACCATTATTTTGACTCCTTTGTTCAGCTTGGCTCTCAATCTGTATGGAAAATAGCAATTGGATTAATTTAGAAATTTTCTATTTACTTTAGAACTTTCCAATATAATATTTGTTTGTTTCGGTAACCCAGAGAGAAATAGTTTGATTCTAGTTATATTTTCTATGGCACTGCTGTTAGATCTTTATAAATTGGTGGATTATTTATGGATTTTGCCAATATTAGGTAACCACTGAATTATTTTCATACTTTGTGTTTAGCATTAAAACCTTGCTGGCTTCATAATATGCATATGGCTTAACAGATATATTTGGACCAAATCTGATTTAAAGTTCCTCATAACTTATGTTTCAATATCTTTCCTTCCCCTATTTTCTTGTCCACATAACTTTTAATGTCTTCATTGAAAGATGTGTACAGTGTCCAGTCTGCAGATGCATACTGAGTACGTTCACAATTAGTTCACCTGCTCAAAATGTATTGAGCAAACCTATTTGTTCTAGTACCTTTCCCATCTCCCCATACCATCTCTTCTTTCACAAAAAATCTTTTTGATATTTCAAACATTCTTTTAATATATTTCAGTTATCTAATTTGAGGATATGATATCAACACTTCATTACTCTCTCTCTATAATCAATCCTTTCCTCCCCATCCTTCCTAATTGAAGGAAACTAACTCCACTTGGACGACACTTGGGTAATCCCAGCACTTCCTTACAAAATATTGTTGACCACATCCATCTTCCTCCACCCCTTTTCAACTACCCAAACTTGGACTGCATAGAACTTTCTTGCCTGTACCACTGCCTCATATACTCTCTCCAGCCATTTCACAAGGTAACGTTGGAGTCCTATATAAAGTTATTCTGACAGCTCTCATTGCCTGTTTGCCTTTAATTTGTACACATTTTACCTCTGGTTCCCATCTTCCATTACTGGCAAATCTCAATCCCAAGTAATCAGATTCCTTCACTACTTCCACTGTTTCATATTATATATATGATTTCTCACATTTCCTTAAACTTATGCCTATTTAAATACCATTATCTTTGAATTTTCTCCATTTATGCTTATCCCCCATTCTGCACAATGTCTCGTAATCTCATCATTAGCCCCCTGTTGTCTTTTTAACATTATTGCTCCTACTGTAAAATAATCTGCAAAAACCAATCTTGATACTTCCCTTTTCCAACTATCTGTAAATGCCTGTTCCTCTTTCTGATCCTTTCAATAGTTCAATCCATTAATATATAGAAGAGTGTTGCGCTCAATTTGCACCCTTGCCTCAATCCAGTTTTATAGGTTGTATAATCTGTGATATTATTTCTTTCATACCTAACACAATAGGTAATTCCATCATAAAATCTTTGTAATCCCAGCATGAACTTATTACTCACTCCTTTTCATCTTAACTTATAAATCAAGCCTTCCTATTTATTGTATCAAATGCTTTCTGAAAATCTAAAATAAAATGTACGCTCTTACCTTTTCATTTCTAAAATATTTATCCATGCTAGTGCAGATCATCCTTATATAATCTATTATTCCACTTCTGTTTCTGAAATTTACCTGAAACTCTGAGAGTTAACTTCCTTCTTTGTCCATACTTGCTCTTCCCGCCAATATACCAGTATATATCTTCCTCAAAATGGATAACAAGCTGGGAACCCTATAATCGTTTAGGTTGCTAATATCACCTTCAAATTTATGCAAGGGTACTATCATACTACCTTTCCAGTATTCAAGCATTCCTTCACCTCCTTTATTTTATTTAGAATCTGCGTTAACAATTTAATACCTCCCTCTATTTCTGTAAATGATTTCCAGAACTCCCCTGAAATTCCATGCACTCCTGAAGCCTTATTCCTTCTCAGTGTTTTAATTTGGTCTCCTACCTCTTTGGTATTAAAATCTTTAAACAGACATTCTATCCTATTTAAAGCACTACTCCATTCGGAATCATAATTCTCTACACTCCCAGCTCTTATGACATTTCTAAAGTAATTAGTCCATTCCTTTACATTTTCTGAATCCCCTTTAATACTGTCCATATTCGATAAATATGATTATGAACACTATCTTTAGCGGCTGTTGCTCCCTTAATTTTCTCACTCATTCTTTTTTTCTTGTATTAAACATTTATAGCAATTTTTCTGTTTAAATATATTTGCCTATCTATTTCTTGTTCTGACCTTATCTACCCAATTAATTTCTTTGACACTTCATGCTTAGCTGATTGCATGCTTGACCATAACATCCATAACCTTTCTTTTTTTCTCTGATATACCTCTATCTTTAACCCTGCTGACATTACCATGGATTCCAACATTGATACTCCCTCCTCTATCCTACCTGCTCTTAATGCTACCATAAATCCAATATTTCCTTATTTCTCTTATTGATAATAACAAATTAGTCCAGAAGTGCGTTTCATACTGAACTCTACATTTGTTAACATCTTATAGTTTCCAGATCTATTTCCTCTTACTCCCTGCTTCCTTCCCCAATACTCAACCCCACTATAAATGGAAAATGTGCACTAACTACGTAAATTATGTTATGTTATTTAAACTATAATTGAATAATTCTTTAACCACACTTTGTTATATATATATAAATTAATTAATCAAAGAATTCAAATATAGCTCGGCAAATTCAACATTGCTCAGCACTTTTATGACTCCAAAAATTGACATATTGAGAGTTAAACTGTAGCATTTTAAGTTCTAGCCACATTTATAAGCCACATTCAAGAGTTTGAACAGAGTATTCATAACAGTTTTTTTAATGTTTTATCCTAGGTCTGTGCTTTCAAAGTGGATTTGGCACATGATATGCAAATTGTACAGAAAGGTTTAAATATTCAACCTAGTTGCTTGCAATTTTTTTATTTTCCTGGTGTCCTGGAATGTATCAAAACCTTACAGATGTCCCTAACGATACGGTCTACAGGACTTCAACATTTTCATACCAACTTAGCTTTAAATAAGAATGACGGGTGCATTAAGACCAATTTGACTGTCTCAGGGAAGGAAGGTAAATCAAAATTGGTCACATTTCTGACTGAAAAAGAATATAATATGTATCTTCCAAACAGTACCTGTATTTCTTTCTAGAAGTCCATGTCTGTGGGTTGAGTGTTACTAAATGAGTTAATCTTAAATCAAGTAAGATGACACAGGACTTTCAACTTTCTGACAAATATTAGTCTCTTTGGGCTTTAAAAGAATTATGAAATTTTACAATGTATATCAGTTCTGTGTGTTCAAAGGTGATATCACAATTTCATCCCTAGTGCCATACATCTACAGTCTGCTTTCATGTTCCATGTTGTAGAATTTTCCTCATTTCATATTCAGTTATTTAATCTTTGGAAATTTTTGGGGCAATATTTCCTTCTATAATGAGCCAACCATACACATATATTTTCCAATCCACCAAACACAAATTAAGAATAATCTCCTCTTCTAGTCTCTCCATTCTATACCAATATTTCCATACTCATTCTATAACCTTGCTTTTATAGCCGAGTTATCCTAGTTCCATTAGAGCAACGTCATTAGGTGGATATCCAGGTAACTTGAACAATTCTACAAAATAATATATTTATTGCATTTATACCCTTCCATCTTCCATCTGGCCCCCAATTTCTATTCCATATATAGTTCTGCTACCCATCAATGAACCACATATTCTCTCTGAACATTTTACTTACACAAGATCTAATTATATTCCTGGACATTTTAACTTCTGTTACTCCTTTTCATTTTTTATTGGTCAATTTCCCATTATTAGACAATTTAACATATATTATATATTTGGGCGCCCATTATTAATGCTTTAAGAGGACAAATTGTGAGTAAAAAAAAAAAAAGAAAAAAAAAAGAAATTTCAATAGCATTAACTACCAGTAAAATTAAACGATAGAAATTCAGAAACGTTCACATTTAATGTAGCAGTCATAAATGTTAATTGGAACTTAGAACATAATTTTCTGCGCAGATATTAATGCATTGTTGCATTCCAAGTAGACATGCAAACTCTTATACTTTAATCAGCACTAGAGATGTGAAACAAAATAGGACATACCTTCCTCATACAATAGATTTTCAATTAAATGTCATATGTTTTTTGCAAAAAATGAAAATTTCATTGTATTTCAATACATTTTCAAATAATCAACTCAGTCTATGTGCACTTATAATATGTTAATATCGTTGCAAAATTCTGTGATCCTCTATTAATTTAATATGAAAATGGATAATTGAATTAATGAATTGGAACATAAATTGCCCAGAAATTAGCAAAATGAATTAAAGTTATATGAGGCAAAATATTTTATAATTGAACTTAAGGAAATAATTTATGCCCCAAATATTATAGGAATGGACTAGACGTTAGGATGCAACAATGTCACAATCTATTCACTAATACCATTAATAATGTTATATTTTCTTCGTTTTTCTGTAATTTCATTAGGCTCCTAATATTTGTAAGTTTGTAGTTTAGCACCTTTCTTGGTAACAATTTATGAAATAGCCAATTTAAACATGTTATATTGCATTTTGACTGTATACTGGGCCAGATGGAATTTTTAATTTTTAATCATGCATGAAATACTGTATTTCACCGTACCACAAGCGTGCGAAAAGCCCTTGGTGAAGGATTGATTGATTACATTTATTTACGAACGCTCTTTAACATCTCAGGTCATCAGCGTCCGATTCAATTCAGGCGTGAAACGGCCGACAAATTTTGCTCGGAGGCCTCTTTTTTCGGGCTTGAGGTTCTTTATCCTGCCGAAAATGTACAACACGGGACCAACGGCTTTACTTCCCTTCCGAAGGAAGCCATACTTAGGAATTTTACGCCCGGAAAAATCCATACCTCCTGGCCAGGATCGAACCCTCGATCTTTGGTGAAGGAGTAGCCGTAGGTAGGTTGCATTGAAATTCCATGCCCTTACATGACGTAAAGCCTGCAATAACCCGATACACTAATTTCTATCCGTATTATGGATGCCTGTTGCCCAATTCCGTGGCCTTACATGCCATAAAGCCTGCATTAAACTAACACACCAATTTCATTCTGTAATTATGAATGCCTGTTGCCAAGAGCAATAGAAAGTACGTTTTTGGATGTGTTGTATAAGATAAAACTCTTCACAATAGCAACATTCAGTACTAAATATAACATTTGCCTTTCCTGTTTTCTGGAGGATCACTTAACATTTTTACCTTCACTTCTTTGGCTCACAATGACAGTTTGTCCCTCATATTGTTAATAAGATTACAAAAGAGCTAGGTCAAGGTATCTTGAGTTCCCTTTTACATGAGTGCTTTTCCGTTCTCAACATTTTTGTTGAGAAAGTTGAGAAAGATGTGCGCTCAAAGTTTTGTGCGCACATCTAAAAATTACATGATCTTTCAGAGGAACATTACTGTTTCTCACCTTTTTTGGCAGATATATTTTGCAAAGTGATAAATATCCAGTTTTGCAGTTTGCAATGTCTCATAACTTTATGATCCAATTTGCAGTTTTAGTAGATATGTATTGGTTTAGAACGAGGCACCTTCTAAAGACTATCATCATCTTTTGTGTCCAATAAAAGAATCTGGCTTTTGACATCAGCAAAATTACGTTACACTCTTTTTCTAATTCCTCATTAATTTCTGCATGTATATTCTCATTTGTAACAAGTTTCTGCTCACCATGATGATTTGTAGGCAATGACTCAATTGCACTGGTCTCCATGAGACAAACTGAAATTAAAACATTGCCTGAAAATGCAGCAATTAATGGCATATTTCAAAGAATAAAATAAATCTTGATTTGATAAATCACTTCCTCAGTACAAGTGAAGGATATGCTAAGATTTAAGAAAAAAATTAACTGATCCAAAGAGAATGCATATAAAGTTTACTATCTTATGCATTGCAAAAAATTGATGATGTTACAGTTTCTGTTTTTAAGACTGATTATCAAAATGTTACCATATACAGGTTTAATTACCTTTGGCACTTCAAAGGGTTTAAATAGTAACAGCTTCTGTCCTAAAGACTGATAATTATAATTATACTGCACATTAGTGATTAGGTTTTAATGTCATGAAAATGTTACTCTATATAATGGAACTGAATGTTGCGAAAATCTACTACCAATAGTTAATTAGTACATACTTTTATGCACAGGAAAAAAATTTGCTTACTCTTATTTACCTTATTTGCCTTGTTTAATTGGGATATTAATAGTGCGTATGTATTTAATAGAGGATTAAAATTTTCTTTTTAGAAGAAAAGAAAATGAAAACAGCAGAAGCACAGAAGAAAGAGATTCCTGAAGCTGCAATAAAGTCCGGCACTGAAACAGGTAAGTCTTACTTCTATACTATGATTTTTGACTCTTTTCTTCAGCTTGTCTCTCATCTGTATGGCAAATGGCAATTGGATTAATTTAGAAATATTCTTTATGCTTTAGAACTTTCCAATATAATATTTGCTTGTTTCAGTAACCAAGAGAGAAATAGTTTGATCCTAGTTATATTTTCTGTGGCATTACTGGTAGTACTTGATGAATTGGTAGGTTACTTATAGATTTTACCAATATTAGGTAACCACTGAATTATTTTCATACTTTGTGTTTAGGATTAAAACCTTGCTGCCCTCATAATATGCATATGGCTTAACAGATATATTTGGACCAAATCTGATTTAAAGTTCCTTATAACTTATGTTTCAATATCTTTCCTTCCCCTATTTTCTTGTCCACTTATGTTTTCAGCCTCTTGCCCCAGAGTTGCACAGAATAACCTTTAATGTCTTCATTGAAAGATGTGTATAGTGTCCAGTCTGCAGATGCATAGTGAGTACGTTCACAATTAGTTCACCTGCTCAACATGTATTGAGCAAACCTATTTGTTCTAGTACCTTTCCCATCTCCCCATACCATCTCTTCTTTCACAAAAAATCTTTTTGATATTTCAAACATTCTTTTAATATATTTCAGTTATCTAATTTGAGGATATGATATCAACATTTCATTACTCTCTGTCTATAATCAATCCTTTCCTCCCCATCCTTCCTAATTGAAGCAAACTAACCCCACTCGGAGGACGCTTGGGTAATCCCAGCACTTCCTTACAAAGTACTCTGTTGACCACATCCATCTTCCTCCACCCCTTTTCAACTACCCAAACTACGACTGCATAGAACTTTCTTGCCTGTACCACTGCCTTATATACTCTCTCCAGCCATTTCACCAGGTAACGTTGGAGTCCAATACAAAGTTATTCTGACAGCGCTAATTGCCTGTTTGCCTTTAATTTGTGCACATTTTACCTCTGCCTCCCATCTTCCATTACTTGCAAATCTCAATCCCAAGTATTCAGATTCCTTCACTACTCCTACTGTTTCATATTATGTATACGATTTCTCACCTTTCCTTAACTTTATGCCTTTTTCAATACCATTATCTTTGAAAATTCTCCATTTATGCTTATCCCCCATTCTGCAGAATGTCTCATAATCTCATCATTAGCCCCCACTTGCCCTATTAACATTATTAACATTACATTCACATATATTTTCGAATCCAATAATAGGATTCACAAGATAGATGAACGCAAAATTTATAAAATTACTCTAGATGTCACAGCCTGTTGCATTTTTTTCCGCATACATAGCTGTGACATATATTTCCAGAACAAGATTGCTTTGCTGAATTATTTTTCCAGATAGATTTTATATTTTATCTTATAATAACTGGTGCTAAATTTTCTTAAATATTGAATAAAAATAGAGGCACACTTAGTCTTTGCATGCACAATACAAGGCATATTTTAAACAGTAATGTAATTGCTTGATATAATAAAATCATTTGCTCAGTAGATTGTGACATCAGATTTGAGATCTCTCTCGTGATCAGGGGAAAACACAGAGAACTCTGTCGCACCCTGGTTTTTTACATTTAGAGCAGTGCCTAGAGTCTAAACCGACCAGCCTTCCGACCGTAGACGATTTTTGGGTAAGACCGCTAAGCAAACTTAGCTTCCAGTATCTCACTGGTGGATAGGTCAAATACCCCCTTGGAACACACCGATCTAAGTGTTATCGTGGCTAAGGAAATTATAAACAATTGGGAAAATCAATTTATGTAAGCAGAATATCCTATTCAAGCTTAATATTTTATGAGCAGAAAATAATTAAAGAAAGAACTGTCTTAAGGGGCGGTTGTCAAATTACTAACATATACAGGCCTACTACTTCAAACACTATAATAATGCTACTGTATTTTAGGTATGTGTTTAGGTTAGTTTATTGTGAAATGTTTATTATAAAAAATCCAATCAGTATCTAAAGTTATTATTTGCAGTAAGCAAATTTGCCTACTCTCTTTATTCTCTCCTATATTTTTTATAACAATTTTTAATGCCAGTTTTAACCACTAAGACATCAAAAGCCTTAGATACTGATTGTGCATAAAATGAAATGATAAACTGGGAAAGGATGTTTTTTAAAGCAAGAAAGCATTCCAGGCCCAATTTAAAGATAATTCAGTAGCATTTGCCATTTTAAAGTTCTGAGGCACACCTGGAAAATACCTTAGTTAACTACATGACAGTCCTGTTAAGAATCAAGCCCAAAACTGCTACTCATAAGTGTGCATGTTAACAGTTTGAACCATCCGCGGTTAACATACATAGTGGGATTATTTAAATAAAATACTAACATTTACATTACAGGTAAAAAAAATGACAAGAAAAGAAGGAAGCATAGGAAATCCAGTCACAAAGCATCATCAAATGCAGATGTGGAAAATGGTAAGACTTTTGTTTCTCTGCCATAATTGCTAACTCATTTAATTAGGTTCTCTTCCACCTATATGAAAGATAGCTACTGGAGTTTTGGAATCATTCCTTAAAGTTCATTTATTTCAGATATAATAATTTATTGGTTCATCAATTGGAGATATAATTTTACTATAGTCATATTATAAATGGAATTGACTGTATGTATAAAAGAGCATGAAATGATGGTTGAACTTGAAAAATTATTTGCTTACTTATATATTGTATAAATATAAATAGTTACCAAATTGTTTTTATACTGTATATTTATATTAGCAGCTTACTTTTTTTTTCTTATTTGATATAATGTAATAATTCCTACTGTTCCACGTGTTTCATGATTATCCATTAAATTGTTTCACCTCCTCTTGAACAGCATTATTTTGTACATGGCTCCAGGATAAAGCAATCTCCGTTATTTTCTGCCATCCTTGGACTGAGGCATGTTAGCTTTTTTTTAGTTGTACACATACCCCTGGAGTGATCTGAAATTAGCATGTACCACTCCTCCTAGTTTCCCATTCAGGTACTAGACACCTAATTTAATATATATTATGGATTTCAATATGAATTTGATATCTTATACATAAACGTACAAATATGTTTATCAATATCAACACAATTAAAAAAAATTTTATTTATTTATAAATGATATAATCAGTGCCTTTGGTAATTTCATAAGGGCATAACTCCAATTAATTCCAATTTCAGTGGATTAGCCCCTTCTTCCACAATTCATCAGCAGCTACCTACTGGAATATCCAGGGGACCAGGCTGTGATACAACCAAAGAATGCAAAACCATAAATAATTTTTAAATTGAATACAATATTAGATTATACTTCATGCAAAAATTAACCTTCCTGCTTTTCCACTTAAACCCATTCAGCTAAATTTCCATCCTAGAGAGTTGCTTATTCTTTTGGACCTTATAAACAAACCGACAAATAAGTGAACATATTAAAATCAAAGTCTGAGTTCATGAAAACTTAACTACAGTTAATAAACTTTTCAATCTCCCACTTGTTTACCTTCAGTTTATGGAGTTGCATTCTTTCCAAACTCCATTAGAAATACCCCCAAGTTTTAATATGTAATGAGAACCTACATGCACTCCTAAATAGTGCAATTGTGAGCATTGTTATTTCCACATTTCATACTCACATTTCATAACCATTCTGGTCTCACTTTGCCTATGCACTTTCCCTGTTTCTTAATATTGTTGTCTGTTTTTTATTTAACATACCTCTACCCCTTATTTCATTTGTTAAATTTTTCACTTGGTTTGGTTACATTCTATATATAGTGCAAGTACTATCTAGTTATTCAGACATAAGAAATAACCCCTTAATATATGCATTTTCTTATCCAATTGAGTGTTTTACTCCTGTTCTAAAAATGTGAATCCTTCCCTTCTTGCCTTATCGCAGATTTCAATATATCTTTCTCATTCCCATGCATTTTTAGAGCATGATATAATTTCAAGGAATGTTAGGCAATAAGATTTGCCCATATTTTCCTGTATTTCAATGTCCTCAATACTTATTATTGTCTCTTTCCAAAATCGTTTTCCCAATCTTTATCCTTCATATCATATTGACTGCATGCCCACATCTTGTACAATATTTTGGATTATAGATATTCAGGATTCCTCCCTTTTAATTATTTCTTGTGCTACCAAACACTGATTATGGATAATCTCCGCTTGTAGCCTCTCCATTCTATGCCAATATTTCCATACTCATTCTATAAACCTTGCTTTTATAGCCAGTCTTCCTAGTTCCATTAGAGCAACGTCATTAGGTGAATATCCAGGTAACTTGGACAATTTTACAAAATAGTATATTTATTGCTTTTATCCCCTTCCATCTTCCATCTGGCCCCCAATTTCTATTCCATGTATAGTTCTGCTCCCCATCAATGATCCACATATTCTCTCGGAACATTTTACTTGCATATTTGGTGTTCTATTTACACAAGATCTAATTATATTCCTGGACATTTTTACTTCTGGTACTCCTTTTTGTTTTTGATTGCTCCATTTCCCATTACTAGACAATTTAACACATATTATATATTTGTGCGCACATTATTAATGCCTTAAGTGGACAAATTGTGACTAAAGGAAAAAAAAAAAAAATTAAATAGCATTAACAACCAGTAAAATTAAACCATAGAAATTCAGAAACATTCATAATTAATGTAGCAGTCATAAATGTTAATTGGAACTTAGAACATAATTTGCTGCGCACATATTAATACATTGTTGTGTTCCAAGTAGACATGCAAACACTTAAACTTTAATCAGCACTAGAGATGTGATACAAAAAAGGACATACCTTCCTCATATAATAGATTTTCAATTAAATGTCATATGTTTTTTGCAAAAAATGAAAATTTCATTGTATATCAATACATTTTCAAGGAATCAACTTAGTCTATGTGCACTTATAATATGTTAATATCGTTGCAAAATTCTATGTTCACATATTAATTTCATATCAAAATGGATAATTAAATTAATCAATTGGAACATAAATTGCCCTGAAATTAGCAAAATGAATTAAAGTTATATGAGGCAAAATATTTTATAATTGAACTTAAGGAAATATTTTATGCCCCAAATATTATAAGAGTGGACTATACATTAGCACATAACAATGTCATAGTCTATTCACTAAAACCATGAATAACTTTTTATATTTAGTTAGATTTTCTGTAATTTCATTAGGCTCCTAATATTTGTAAGTTTTGAGTTTAGCCCCTTTCTTGGTAACAATTTATGAAATAGCCAATTTAAAGATGTAATATTGCATTTTGACTGTATACTGGGCCAGATAGAGTTTTAATTTTTAATCATGCATGAAATACTGTATTTCACCCCACCACAAGAGTGCGAAAATCCTTGGTGAAGGATTGATTGATTACACTTATTTACGGACGCTCTTTAACATGTCAGGTCATCAGCGTCCCAATCAATTCAGGGTGTGAAATGGCTGACCAATTTTGGTCAGGGGCCTCTTTTTTCAGGCTTGAGGTTCTTTATCATGCTGTAAATGTACGACACATGACCCACAACTTTACTTCCCTTGGGAAGAAAGACATACTTAGGAATTTTACGCCCGGAAAAATCCATCGCTCCTGGCCAGGATCAAACCCGCGATCTTTGGTGAAGGAGTAACCGTAGGTAGGTTGCATTGAAATTCCATGCCCTTACATGACGTAAAGCCTGAATTAACCCAATACACTAATTTCTAACTATATTATTAAAGCCTGTTGCCTAATTCCGTGGCCTTACATGACATAAAGCCTGCATTAAACTGACACACTAATTTCTTTCTGTAATTATGAATGCCTGTTGCCAAGATCAATATTAAGTACATTTTTGGATGTGTTGTATATCATGTAACTGTTCACAATTGCAACATTCAGTACAGTGCCATGTATATTCTCATTTGTAACAAATATTGCTCACCATGATGACTGTTGGCAATGACGCAATTGCACTGGTCTCCATGAGAGAAACTCAAATTAAAACATGTCCTGAAAATGCATTCTAAGATTCTGCATGCAGCAATTAATGGCATATTTCAAATGATAATATAAATCTTGATATGATAAAATCTTATTCCTCTGTACATGTGACAGAAATGCTAAAATTTAAGAAAAAAATTTACTGATCCGAAGAGAATGAATATAAAGTTTACTATCTTATGCATTGCAAAGAATTAATGTTACAGCTTCTGTGTTTAAGATTGATTATCAAAATGTTATCATATGCAGGATTAATTTCCTTTGGCACTTCAAAGGGTTTAAATAGTAACAGCTTTTGTCCTAAAGACTAATAATTATAATTATACTGCACGTTAGTGATTTGCTTTTAATGTTACGAAAGTGTTGTTCTATATAATCTAACTGAATGTTCTGAAAATGCAACTCTAAATAATCAATTAGTATATACTTTTATGTACAGGAAGAAAATTTGCCTACTCTTATTGCCCTTTGCCTTATTTAATTACCGCATATATATAGTGGGTATGAATTTAATAGAATACTAACATTTTCGCTTTAGACCAAAAGAAAATGAAAGCAGCACTAGAACAGAAGAAAGAGATTCCTAAATGTGCAACAAAATCTGGCACTGAAAAGGGTAAGACTTACATCTATACCATTATTTTTTACTGCTTTGTTCAGCTTGTCTCTCATCTGTATGAAAAATGATTAATTTAGAAATATTCATTTCAATTTAAAACTTTCCAATATAATATTTATTTGTTTCAGTAACCAATTTTTTAGTTTGAGTAGTGTTTAATGCCCATTTTTACTACTGAGGCACCACGGGTGGTAAATGAGTAACCAATAGTGAAATAATTTGATCATAGTAATATTTTCTGTAGCACTGCTGGTAGAACTTTATAAATTGGTTGGTTATTTATAGATTTTACCAATATTAAATAACCACTGAATTATTTTCATACTGTGTGTTTAGCAATAACAGCTTGCTGCCTTCATAATATGCATATGGTGTAACAGATATATTTGGACCAAATCTGATAGAAATTTCCTCATATTTTATTGCGTAACTGATATATTTGGACCAAATGTGATTGAAAGTTCCTAATATCTCATTTCAATACTTTTCCTTCCCCATTTTCTTGTCTACTTTTCTTTTCACCCACTTGTCCCCAGATTTGTCACGGAATGACTTTTATTAACTTGACTGAAAGACATGTACCGTATATAGTCTGCAGATGCATATTGAGTACTCATTTGTCTCAGAATCTTGAATTTTGATATAGATGTTTGACAATAAACAATAATAATGTACTAAAAGAATGCCTTATGTACCAAAGAGATGCATTTGGAACAGAATGTTGGCTTGGATGGGGATAATATTTGAAGAAATTGGAAAGGGAGATGAGTGGCGTTTGAGGGAAAAATAATGTTTGTGGATGTTGTAAAGAAGTGAGACAGAAAGTAGAAGACAGACATTGAGAAGGAAGAGATCTGGGATATCTTATACAACAAAAGTTTCTTAGATATATATATATATATATATATATATATATATATCTACAAACAATTTAGTAAAAGAAATTGGTAAATGTGGGAAATATATAGATATTTGTGACTAATTTGAAAGAATAGGCTTTGCATGGATGCTTACAGAGGCATTATTGTAAATGTACTAAGGCTAAATTGTGATGCACACACAGTGATGGACTTTAGTAATTTATTATACGGGTCCTTTACAATACACATAATTTGGTGGTTGGGATATGCGAGGACCTCAGTTTTGGTGCTGCTGAGCTTTAGGACATTTTGTCTACTTATGAATTTTTTTTTTTTGAAAAAATATCTAATTAAACTTATAATTTGTTGCAACAATATATTCTCAACTTATGATAACAGCTACATCTTTACATACATTATTAACCTACTCTTTTTACTCTGGACTATAGCAGCATCCTCTAAAATGCAGTTCCTACCTTGTTAACCACATGGTTTTCTGACTGTAAGAAACCTCCTTTTACACTCTCCCTATTTTGTTCCCATTTCTCCTTTACTTTACCGAAAAAATTTCTCATTTTCTGAATGTTTTTTATACTCATGTTACCTAACATTTTATTTAGCTCTAAATCATTCTGTAAATTGTCCCATTTATTATCCTAAACTTTTTCCAACACCAAAAAACTTATAAATAATGGGACACACCTACTTCTTCCCCGCACATACTGCATCCATCATTATTAGCTCATCTATATCCTTTCAGGAGTATTACTCCAGGAAACATCCATGCCGAAAACATCCTACCCATTTGATGACAAATTTAAATATATTTCTCTTGTCCCCAATTCTGTTTGATTTTTTATAAATGACTAAGGAACTTTTATCATCTAAACTAGCCCAAATATCTTGCTTTTCAACATTTTCTATCCTGTGTCTCAATATCTTCCAAAATCCATTAACATTACGTTCACCTGCTCTCCATGTATTCTGAAAACCTATTTTTTCTAGTACCTTTACCATCTCCACATATGTTCACTTCTTTCCCAAAATATCTTTGGATATTTCAAACATTCTTTTAATATATTTCAGTTATCTAATTTGAGGATATGATACCAATATTTCATTACTCTCTCTATAATCAATCTTTCCTCCCCATCCTTCCAAATTGAAGCAAACTAACCCCCCTCGGAGAACACTTCGGTAATTCCAGCACTTCCTTACAAAATATTTGGTTTACCATATCCATCTTCCTCCACCACTTTTGAACTACCCAAACTTTGACTGCATAGAACATTCTTGCCTGTACCACTGCCTCATATACACTCTCCAGCCATTTCACAGGTAATGTTGGAGCCTATATAAAGTTATTCTGACAGCTCTCATTGCCGGTTTGCCTTTAATTTGTGCACATTTTACCTCTGCCTCCCATCTTCCATTACTTGCAAATCTCAACCCCAAGTAATCAGATTCCTTTACTACTTCTACTGTTTCATATTATATATACGATTTCTCACCTTTCCTTAACTTTATGCCTTTTTCAATACCATTATGTTTGAATTTTTCCCATTTATGCTTAACCCCCATTCTGCACAATGTCTCATAATTTCATCATTAGCCCTCTGTTGTACTATCAACATTTTGCTCCTACTATAAAATAATCTGCAAAAAGGAATCCTGATACTTCCCTATTTCCAACTATCAGAAAATGACTGTTCCTCTCTCTGATCCTTTCAATAACCTCATCTATAAATAAATTGAAGAGTGTTGGGCTAAAATTGCACCCTTGCCTCAATCCAGTTTTATGGGTTCTATAATCAGTGATATTATTTCTATCACACCTAACACAAAACGTAATTCCACCATATAATCTTTGTAATACCAGCATGAACTTATTACTCACCCCTTTTTTTCTTAACTTATAAACCAAGGCTTTGTATTTATTGTATCAAATGCTTTCTCATAATCTGAAAAGAAAATGTACGCTCATACCTTTTATTTCTAAAATATTTATCCAAGATAGTGCAGATCATCGTTATATTATGTAGTACTCTCCTTCCTTTTCTAAAACATGCCAGAAACTCTGTGAGTTTATCTTCCTTCTCTGCCCATACATGCTCTTCCCGCCAATAAACCAGTATATACCTTCCCAAAAGGGATAACAAGCTGGGTCCTCTATAATTGTTTAAGTTGTCAATATCACCTTTTAATTTATATAAGGATACTATCATACTAACTTTCCAGTTTTCAAGCATTCCTTCACCTCTTTTATTTTATTTAGTAGCTCTGTTAACAATTTAATACCTCCCTCTATTTCTGTAAATGCTTTCCAGAACTCCCCTGGAATTTCCATCCACTCCTGGAGCCTTAGTCCTTCTCAGTATTTTAATCCGGTCTCCTACCTCTTTCAAATTAAAATCTTTAATCATATGTTCTATCCTATTTAAAGCACTACTCCATTTTGAATCATAATTCTCTACACTCCCAGCTCGTATGAAATTTCTGAAGTAATTAGTCCATTGCTTTACATTTTTTGAATCCCCTTTAATACTGCCCATAAATGATAAATATGAATATGAATACTATCTTTAGCTGCTGTTGCTCCCTTAATTTTCTCACTCATCCTTATTTTGTTGTATTAAATATTTATAGCAATCCTTCTGTTTAAATATATTTGCCTATCTATTTTTTTTTTGACCCCCCACACAATTAATTTCTTTGACACTTCATGCTTAGCTAATTTGCATTCTTGAGCATAACATCCATAACTTTTTTTTTTCCTCTCTGATATATCTCCATCTTTTACCCTACCCACAATACCATGGATTCGAACCTTGATACTCCCTCCTCTATCCTACCTCTCAAGAATACCGTAACTCCACTATTTCCTTATAACTCTTATTGTTAATAACAAATTGGCCCAGAAGTACCCTTCATGCTCAAATCTATATTTGTTAACATCTTATATATTCCAGTTCTAATTCCTCTAACTCCCTGATTATTTCCCCAAGACTCAACCCTATTATAAATGGAAAATGTGCACTACCTAATACCATATCTAACAATTTAAATCATAACAATACCTACACTATTCCTGCATTATATAACACGTAATCAATCACACTCTGCCCATTTACTTTTATAAAAATAAATTCTGCTACTTGATCCTCTGCCAGTCACCCATTACACATTAGTAACCCATTCACTTCACAGAACTCAATAAATTTACTGCCCCCTCTTTTATAAACTTTACCCAGACCATTTCTTACCTTCTCATCCATTGGTATCCAAGCACTTTAAATTTTTAGACCCACGGACCACACATTGCTTACTCCTACTTTTGCATTAGAGACCCATGCTATTATAAACTCCATATTGGGATATTTCACAATTATTACATGTATTTTTTGACTTAATTTGATATATAAGTTTCCATTTTGAAATTCTGAAACATCAGGTAGGTTAAACATTATGACTACACATATACATAAATGAACAATCTCTACTTCACATAACTTGAACCACATTACCTGCCATTCTTCAAACTGTTCTAATTTATTCACTTTAATTCTAATATATTTTTTACAAATACCCCTATAGCACCCAAAATCCTTCCTCTATTGCTCCTCCTTAATCCTAGTATACCTGTATAATCTAAAATGTTCCACCACAGTTTTCTCATCCTTGTTTAACCAAGTTTCTACTGATGTAATCATGTAACTTCTGCTGATGTAAATTGTTTTGTGTTATTTAAACTATAATTGTATAATTCACTAACTATACTTTGTTATATATATATATATATATATATATATATATATATATAATA
The DNA here is from genome assembly GCA_030762175.1 of Metallyticus violacea. Taxonomy (NCBI): domain Eukaryota; kingdom Metazoa; phylum Arthropoda; class Insecta; order Mantodea; family Metallyticidae; genus Metallyticus; species Metallyticus violacea. The sequence continues at coordinate 106,547,929 of CM060846.1, read as the reverse complement.
TTCATTTTATTGAATGAATTAATTTTAGGTCAACAAATGCAACATTGCTGAGCACTTTTTTGACTCCAAAAATTTACTTAGTGAGAGTTAAGCTCTAGCATTTTATGTTCTAGCCTTTTATAAGCCACATTCAAGAGTTTGAATAGAGCATTCAGAACAGCTTTTTTACTGTTTTATCCTAGGTCTGTGCTTTCAAAGTGGATTTGGCACATGATATGCAGATTCTACAGAAAGGTTTATATATTCAATTAGTTGCTTGCAATTTTTTATTTTCCTGCTTTCCTGGAATGTATCAAAACCATATAGATGTCCCTAATGATAGGGTCTACAGGGTTTCAACATTTTCATACCAACTTAGCTTTAAATAAGAAAGACGGGTGCATTAAGAACATTTTGACTGTCTCAGAGGAGGAAAGTAAATCAAAATTGGTCATATTTCTGACTGAAAAAAATATAATATGTATCTTCCAAACAGTACCTGTATTTCTTTTTAGAAGTCCATGTCTGTGGGTTGAGTGTTACCAAATGAGTCAATCGTAAATCAAGTAAGATGACTCAGGACTTTCAACTTTCTGACCAATAATTGTCTCTTTGGGCTTTAAATGAATTATGAAATTTTAAAATGTATATCAGTTCTATGTGTTCACATGTGATATCATAATGTCATCCCTAGTGCCACGCAACTATAGTCTGCTTTTATATTCTATGTTGTAGTATTTGCCTTGCTTCATATTCAGCTATTTAAAATATGGAAATTCTTTTGGGCAATATTTCCTTCTACAATAAGTCATACCATACACATATACTTTCCAATCCAAAAATATGATTCACAAGATGGATGAATGTAAAATTTATCAAATTACTCTAGATGCCACAACCTGTTGCATTTTTTTCAACATACATAACTGTGACATATATTTCCAGAACAAGATTGCTTTGCTGAAATATTTTTCCAGATAGATTTTATATTTTATTTTCTAATCACTGATGCTAAATTTATTTAATATTGCAAGAAAACGCAGGCACACTAAGTCTTTGCATGCATGATAAAAGACATATTTCAAACAGTAAAGTAATTGCTTGATATAATAAAATCATTTGCTCAGTAGATTGTGACATCTGGTTTCAGATCTCTCTTGTGTCGAGGGGAAAACACAGAGGTCTCTGTTGCTCTGTGGTTTTTTACATTTAGGGCGTTACCTAGAGTCTAAACTGACCCGTCTTTTGGCCATAGACGTTTTCATCACCCAAGCACTATAAGCAAAGTTAGCTTCCAGTATTTCACTGTGGAAAGGTCAAGTACTCCCTTGGAACATACCAATCTTAGTGTTTTCATGGCTAAGGAAGTCATAAACCATTTGGAAAATAAATTTATATGAACAGAATATCTTAAACAAGCTTAATATTTTATGAGCTGAAAAGAATTAAAGAAAGAACTGTCTTAAGGAGTGGTTGTCAAAATGATAACATATACAGGCCTACTACTTCAAACCCTCTACATTAATGCTACTGTATTTTACGTAAGTAGTTCGGTTAGTTTGTTTGAAATGTTTATTATAAAAAATCCAATCAGTATATAAAGTTATTATTTGCAGCAAAGAAATTTGCCTACTCTCTTTATTCTCTCCTTTATTTTTTTAACAGTGTTTAATGGCAGTATTAACCACTAAAACATTAAAAGCCGTGGATACTGATTGTGCATAAAATGAAATGATAAATTGGGAAAGGATGTTATTTTAAAGCACGAAAGCATTCCAGGCCTAATTTTAGGGTAATTCAGTAGCATTTGCCATTTTAAAGGTCTGAGGCACACCTGAAAAAACCTTAGTTAGCTACCTTGCAGTCCTGTTAAGAATCAAACCCGAAGCTCCTACTCATAAGTCAGTATCTTAACGGCCTCAACCATCCATGGTGAGCATACATAGTGGGTATTAATTTAAATAAAATATTAATATTTACATTACAGGTAAAGAAAAACACAAGAAAAGAAGGAAGCATAAGAAATCCAGTCCTAAAGCATCACCAAATGCAGATGTGGAAAATGGTAAGACTTTTGTTTCCCTGCCATAATTGTTGACTCATTTAATCAGCTTCTCTTCTATCTGTATGAAAGATAGATGGAATAATTTGGAATCATTCCTTAGAGCTCATTTATTTCAGATATAATATTTTATTGGTTCATTAATTGGAGAAATATTATTACTATAGTCATATTATCAATGAAATTGTCTCTATGTATAAAAGAGCATGCAATGCTGGTTGAACTTGAAAAATTATTTGGTTACTTATATATTATACAAATATAAATATTTACCAAATTTTTTTATGCTGTGTGTTTTATATTAGCAACTTGCTGCCTACATGGTATATGTATATATAAACATGGTGAAGCAGAAATGTTGGAAAAAACTCTGGGTGAAAATTGCTCAAACCATACTTTTAAATGCTTTCTCTAACTGCTCTTGTTTTCTCTGACTGTATTTTAGAGCAAGTTCCCCCCTAGCTATAGCTTTCTTATTTGATAGAATGTAATAATTCCTATTGTTCAATGTGTATCATTATTATCCATTAAATTATTTCACCTGCTTTTGAACAGCATTATTTTGTACATGGCTCCAGGATAAAGATATTTGCATTATTTTTGGCCATCCTTGGACCTGAGGCATGTTAGCTTTTTTTAGTTGTACACATACCTGGAGTGATCTGAAATTTGCGTGTACCACTCCTCCTCATTTCCCATTCAGGTTCCAGACACCTAATTTAATATATATTGTAGATATGAATATGGATTTGATATCTTATACGTCAAAATACAATTTGGTAATTTTGGAAGACACTAACTCGAATTAATTCCAATTTGATTGGCTCAGGCTCTTGTTCCCCATTTCATCTGCAACTACCTACCGGAATATCCAGGGGACCAGGCTCTGATCCAACCAAAGAGTACAATACCATAAATAATTTATACATTCAATAAAATATTAAATTTTACTGCATACAATAATGTAACTTTCTCCTTGTCCATTTATACCCATTCAGCTAACTTTCTATAAATGAGAGTTGCTTATTCTTTTAGATCTTATAAACAAACCAATAAACAAGTAAACATTTTAAAATCAAAATAAATAATTTTCCTTTCTATGTTCTCAGTTTATGCAAACTTACTACTATTAATAAACTTTAAAATCTCCCACTTGCTTATGTTGAGTTTATGGAGTTGTATTCTTTCCATACTCCATTAGAATTACCCCCTGGTTTAGTATGTAATGAGGATTTATATTCACTCATAAATAGTGCAATTGTCACCATTGTTATTTGCCTCATTTCTCTACCACATTCCATAACCATTTTTGTTTCACCTTGCCTATGTACCTTCCCTGTTCCCCAATATTTTTGTCTGATTTTAAATTTAACATTCCTCTACCCCTTATTTCAATTGCTAAAATTTTAACTTTGATAATAGGAACTGTTCCCTCCAAACTTGTTTGCTTACTTTCTATATAGAATGCCAATGCTATCTGGTTCTTCAGACATAAGAAATATCCCCATAATATTTACTTCTATACCGTTATTTTTATCTCTTATGTTCAGCTTGTCTCCCATCTATGTGGAAAATAACATTTGGATTAATGCTGCAACTGTTCCTGTGAGTTTACAACTTTCCAACATATTTGTTTTTTTATTAACCGAGAGAGAAATAGTTTGACCATAGTGATATTAACTGGAGCGCTGCTGGTAGAGCTTTAATAATTTGGTTGTTTATTTATAGATTATACCAATATTAAATAACTGCTAAATTATTTTCATATTGTGTGTTCAGCATTAGCAGCTTGCTGCCTACATATAATGCATATGGTGTAATATACATTGAGAGCAAATCTGATTGAAAGTTTCTCATATCATATGTTTCAATACCTTTCCTTTCCCCCTTTTCTTGTCTAGTTTTGTTTTCATCCACTGGATCCCAGATTTGTAACAGAATGATTTTTGTTTTGGTATATGTATTTTCATTGAAAGTGTTGTACATTCTGCAGATGCATACTGAGTAGTCATTCATCTCCCAATTTTAAAATGTTGGCTTTGATTCATTTTTAATTAGATAGTGACTCAAATACTCTTAAGCTCCACTTACCATTGAATTATACAGAACATGTTTCTTCATATTAAATATGATGAATTTCACAAATAAGAAGCAGGTTAGCTATGGGGAATCTATTATCACTCTTTCTTGCTGATTTATATATAAGCAGTTCAGAAATGCAGGTCACCAAATCAATTGCTTACATTTTTAAAGTTTGGCACAGATTTGTGGATGATATCTTTGTGACTGTTAATATGAAACACTTGGATGATGTTTTGAAATTGCCTAACCTATATAATAGGGAAATTCAATTCAGATCTGAAAGAGAACAAGACAACATGTTTCCTTTCCTTGAGTTGATCATTATAAGAACTGGCAATAATTTGAAATTAGGAATATACAAACAGGATACACAGCCTGAAAATTACATAATGACCAGTGACTTCAATCCCACAGCTCACAAAAATACAGTTCTGAACAGCTTAGCATATAGATTCATTAACAACAACCTTGAATGAGTTTGATTACAGAGAAGAGTACTCTTGCATAATACAAATGGCAAAATCAATGGGTATAGCCAATAAATACTAGACAAGAAAATTAAGGAAAGAGGTTAAACAAGGAAAGAGGTTAAATCAGGTTACAGCATTGTCAGCAAAAGAACAAAATACCTATCATAAGAAATTTACTTATCATCCTTCGGCCACCAAAAAATTTCAGAAAACAGTACAAAAGTTTGCAATTACTTTGTCCCCAGTGAACAAATTCAGCCTAAATAATATGCTCAACTCTGGCAATAATGACAGAATACCTAATGAGAAGATGACAGGAATAAAGCAAATCAACTGTTTGGAATGCAACAAAGTATATCTGACAATCCAAAAAGAAACATTGGAATTAGGCTAAAGAACATCAGGTACATAGATAAATTAGCAGTTTCATATCACTTTTGGAGAGTTAAACATTATTTAGAAATAAAAGTCAACTTATGAAATTCATAGATGGACCCTTGGAGCTGGGAGTATGGAAAAAAAGTTTTATAAAAAATATGAAGATATGGTTATGAACTTCCAGATCCCAACAGAAGACAAATTAATCCCAAAAGTTTATAAAGTACCCACTAGAGCTACACTAAGTCTATACAACTAACAACATATCTTGCAGTAGACACACAGCTGATGGTGGTGGCAAAGGATTGTGAAACATGTTATGTATAATTCAATGGTAGGTAGAGCATTTGAGTATTACATCAACTCACTATCTAATTAAGAATAAATTAATTGCTTCACTGAATTATTTCCGACACAAAATTAATTTTAAATTTAATTGCTATAGATGTCTGATATTAAACAAAAATGATGTACCAAAAGAATGTCCTATGTATCAAAGGAATGTATTATGAGGAGAGTATTGGCTTGGGAGGTGGGGAAAGTATAAGAAAAAATTGGAAAGGGATATGTGTATAGAACTGCAAGAGATCTGGGCTATCTGAGAGGACAGAAAAATTGGCGAAGGGAGAAATATATAGATATTTGTGACCAATTTGAAAGAATAGCTTTTGCATGGATGAGTACAGAGGTATTATTTCTGATAGTACTAAGGCTAAATTGTAAAGAAGGATGCATTATATTTTGGAAAAGTAAAAAGCTAATCCATTGTTTAATTGAAAGTGAAATGTTAAAAAGTCAAAGGTATAGTATTTGGGACGGAAAATGGAACAAATTAAAATAATAATTGTGGCAACAAAAATATTATCTGAAATAACATTATAGAAAATGAATAAGATAGGAGAACATTTGGGAAAAATAAGCAACAAGTGGAGAAGAAGCAATACAGAAGGAGCTTGAGATCACACACAGTGATGAAAATTAGTAATTTATTTTAGGGGTCTTTTACCACACACATAATCTGGTGGTTGGAATTTGGGAGGACTTCAGATTTGGTACTGCTGGCCTTATGTAGATTTGGTGTGCTTATGTAAATTAAATGTTAATTGTAACTGTGCAATTCTGCATCTAAACCTTGCTTAATATGTGCAATATTGATTATTGAATAAATTCATTCATTTATTCATTCTTTTGTACCCCAACTAATGCAACATTGCACATCATTTTCTTGACTCCAATATAAAATTGACTTGGTCATAGCTAAGCTCTAACCTTTTATGAGCCATATTCAAGAGGTTGATCAGGGTATTCAGAACAGTTTTTCTGCTGTTTTATCCTGGGTCTGTGCTTTAACTGTGGATTTGACAAATGATATGCCAATTCTACAGATAGGTTTAAAATATACATTAGAGTTGCTTGCAATTTTTCAGCTTCCAGGTGTCCTGGAATACATAAAAACCATACAGATGTTTCTAATGATAGTGTCTACAGGGTTTGAACATTCTCACACCAACCTAGCTTTAAATAAATAAGATGGGTGCATTAGAAGCATCTTGACTGTCTAAGAGGATGAGGGCAAAGTCAAAATTGCTAATATTTTGGACTGAAAAACAATGTAATATGTACCTTTCAAATGGAACTTCTATTTTTTCTTAGGAAATATATGTCTCTGGGTTGGGTATTAACAAATGAGTAAATCATAATTTTTTTCAATTTTTTTTCAATTTCAATTTATTTCATCCATGAAAACTTATACAAGATGTGGATTTATCAAATATAATAATTATTCACAAATACAACTGTTATAAGTACAGTTATTTTTTTATTAATTATTTACAATTCTTAATTTGGGGCCCCATGCTTAAATTCCTCAAGGCTATAAAATGCATTTATTATTAGGTACGTGTTTATTACTTTCATAGTTAATCCACATTTTTGGTTCCTTTTATTTTCTCAGGTAACTTGTTATAAAGTTCTTTTCCCATATATTTTTGCACAGCATCTGCTTAATATACCTCTAAATACAGATCTAAATTAGTCATCCTTATTTCTTAGATTATACATGTGTATACCATCATTTTTGAACCATTTTCTTTTAAAGTATGTTTTATTGTCTCATAAATGTATTTACAAAGCAACCATCAATATCCCAAATTGTTTAAATTTTAATCTATATGTGTGTTTTCTATTTACATTACCTATTATTCTAATTACTTTTTTGGTAATTTAAAAACCTTTTCAACTTCAGATGTTATAATATTTCCCCACAATATTATTCCATATTTTATGCATGAGTAAATAAAGTCATAATACACCTGTTTCAGAGTATCATCATCCATAGTTTTCCTAACTTGTCTCATTACATTATATATAAGTCAGTATTTACCTTCTTTTTAAAATGTGTGATATATGGCTTCCAATTTAACTGTTTATCATTTAAAACTCCTAAAAAATTTGTATATTGAATCTTTGGCATTTTTTCACTGTATATTTCTAGTTTTATACTAATAAAACTAAATTTTTTTAATTCAAAATTTATTCAGGCAGTCTTTTTAATATTTAAAATCATATCCTGTTTATGTAATATTGTTTCATTTTTTCATTAAATCATTTGCTTTTAATTCTACCTCCACAGCTGACTTTCCTTTAATTGCTACCATCATTTCATCTGTATTTCCAATTGCTACATTTCCATTTCTTTGTACTAGTTCAAAAATATCATTAATATATAATAGAAATAGAAACTAACTCAATTTTGAGCCTTGTGGTACTCCTTGCTGAACCATTTGGAAATTTGATTTAATTTTTTTTACAACACCAACACTGTTTCTATGATTTATTTCTATACACTGTATTCTATTTTTAAGATATGAACTAATCCAGTTTAGTGCTAATCCACAAATCCCATAATTTTCTAATTTATTTATTAATATGTCTATATTTACACAATCAAATGCCTTAGATAATTCCAAAAATATCACTACTACTTTCTCCTAATTTTTAAAACTTCAATTATATAATTACTAACCTTGCTGATCATGTTAATTGTCGATTTATTCTTTATAAACCCAAATTTCCATTCTGAAATTATGCTAATTTTAGTGAAATAATTTTGCAATTGATTTAGAAAACACTTTCCATTATTTTTGAGAAAGTTGAACATAATGTAATTGATCTGTATCAAATAAAATAACTCAGGACTTTCAACTTTCTGACCAATTATATTGTCTTTGGACCTCAAATGTATTCTGATATTATTTATATGTATATAAAAGAAATGATGCTGTGTGATCAATGAGATCTGATCTGATCTGATATCCAGTATAGAAATCATAAAATTTATTTTGGATCAAAAAGTTACCAGTAACAGAACACTTGCTCTAGTGGTGTAAGTGAAAGTCTATAATGGACCAAAGTTGGAATTCAACTTAAGAAATCTCTCTAGTCAGAGTAGATAAAACACAATCACTAGGTTAGCTGTTGGACTACCATTGAAAGTTCCCATAGTGCTCAGGCAGACAGTTCTGTAGACTAGCCACTTGTTTTGCCATAATGATTTGTAACAACTTTAGTCACAAAGGCAGAGCTGCAAATCTATATGGAGCATATTAACTGTTTCACTTAAACTGATATCAATATCTGGCTTTAAGCCTCATGAGTCTCTAATTAGGCCAAGTTCCTATAAGAGATATATCACTAATGTAATGGTTTAAATTTTGCCACAATTTCAAAATATTATTTGCTATGCTCAGAATTTTCAAGTCATTAAAATCTAAATTTGAATCACTGAAATTATTTCAGTTCATTTGGTTTGCAAAAATGACAATTTTTTTTAACAATTCATTTTAAAACCTTCTTTGTGCACCAGTTTATTTATGCATTTTTTATTTATTTTTTTGTTTTGTTTTTTAGTTTACTATTCATTAGGCCTAAGTGTATGTAAAAATTTCTGCATAACTTCAGGTTACACTGTTATAAAATACTGCTCTATGTTTATCATGTATAACTATTAAAGTCTTTTTCTGCTCTGGAAGACAATTATGTTGGACTTGCTTTACTGTACTGTATTTCAGAAAGGAAGCTGTCTCCATTTTTATTTTTGTTATCCTTGGATTTAAGGCATTTTTGCTGTTTTTTAGCTCTAACTTTTCTGCAGTGAGCTAAAACTTGCCTGCATCAGTGCTCCTCATTTCTCATTTAGGATTGGGATGATATATTAAAGGACCAAATGCACACTGCCCATATTTTACAACACATATAGTTGTAAATGAAAAAATTATTTAAGGGCATTAACAACTGTATAAATATTAAGACAATATAATTCAGAAAAGTTCACAATTAATGTAGCAGTGAGAAATATTCACTGAAATTCAGTATCTAAGTTATAGAAGCCATAGCTTCTGTCTTGAAGCCTAATAATGAAAACTAGGTTTTATATTCAAAGCTGCTTAGTTTTGTTCATTGTGAAAGAGCTACTCTAAATATTCTAATTAGCACATACTATTTTTTTCTGCAGCAAAGAAATTTGCCTACTCTTGTTACTCTCTATATTGTTATATTATTGATATATTAACATAATATTAGTACCATTAATTAAATAAAATATTAACACTTATTTTAAAATACTAAATACTATACTATACTAAAATACTAATATTTACTTTATAGATAGCCAAAACATTAAGAAAAATTATGCTCTGAAGAAAGAGACTGGAGAAGTAGCATCAAAATCTGGTGCTATAGGAGGGGAGGTCTATAAGCTTCCAGCCTAGCCAATAAGAATTATCGCTTTCACAAAAGCCTTATCTGGAGCCATACCTTAACTGTTAAGTAAATAGTTGCAGCTGTAACTTCCACTCTGGTGTGTTCAGTTGTTCAGATATAGTTGCATAAAGAAGGCTATGTGTAGAGGAGTGTGTCATGTTCATAATGGAGTATCCAACTGTTATTAAGTTCTTCACATAAGAAGGACTAACTCCAAATTAAGTTAAACAGCAATTGGACAATGTATATGGGGATGCATCCTCTCATACTCTACCATATAAAAATGGGCCAAACTTTTTTGAATGGATTGAGAAAGCATTGAAGATGAAGAGCATGCAGGTCAACCCTTGGAGGTGCTCAATCCTGAAAACATTGCTCTTGTGGAAGGAGAAATTATGGAAGACCGGTGACTCAAAATTACAGAAATAGCAGCAAGGTTGGGCTTTTCTAAAACAACAGTCCTTTGAATTATTCATGAACATTTAGACATGAATAAGGTTAGTGCAAGATGGGTGCCTAGATTTCTGTCCTCAGTCCAAAAGCAGCAATGAGTCATCTGTTGTCAGGCATTTTTGGAGCTCTACCATGGCAGCAAAAGAGAAGTTCTGCAAATCATTGTTACAGGAGGTGAAACTATGGTCCTTTACTGTGATCTCTTGCCCAAAAGAGTATTAATGGCATAAACCTGGAAAAGCACTACCTCTAAATGCCAAGGTCATTCAGTCAACCAAGAAGTTCATGGCCACAATTTTTTTGGATTTTGAAGGAATATTCTTCATTGACTTCAAGGAGAGGAACACCACAGTGATTGGGGAGTACTATGCTGGCCTACTGTACAGACTAGGTGCTTCCATCAAAGAGAAAAGGTGAGGAAAGCTAAGTGATGGTGGGTGCCTTGTTCTGGACAAAGTGCCTTTGGTGGTGTGCACCTTCTTCATAATAAAGTGCCTGTGCACACAGCTCTTGTTGCAAAGGAAGTGTGAAGAAATGTGATTCCAAAGAGATTGACCATCCACTCTACAGCCCAGATCTAGCTCCCACTGACTATTTCCTCTTCTCAAACTCAAGAAGGACCTTCAAGAATGAAACTTAAGTATGACGAAAAAGTGATGGATGCTATTTATACCTATTTTGCAGACAAGACTTATGAATATTTTTGGGGGTGGTTATTGAAATGTTAATTCAAAGATATGAGAAGTGAATTGAAATAAAAGGTAACTATATTCAGGAGTTAAATATAGTTTTTGTCTTTATCATATCTAGAAAATGGTTAGGCTGGAAACTTATGGACCTACCCTCTTATATGGTAAGATTTTTACTTCTCTAGCTAATTTGTTTAGATGTTTGATTAGCTGGTCTCCCATCTATATGGAAACTACAAATTAGAGTAATTTTGCAATCATTCCTTTCAGTTCAATTATTTTAGATATCTTGCATGTTTGATTCTTTAAATAGCCTAGAGAGAAATCATATTACTATATTAATATTATAAGGGTTGCTATTTGTCTATACATACAAAACAGCATAATGTGTTCATGGCACTTGATAAATTTGTTGGATTGTTATATATTTTGGTGATGGTAAATAGAGGGGTGGCATTGTCTAATATTTAGATCACAAGGCAGCACAGGATCAATCCCAGTAACTATAAGTGGAATTTTATTTGGCAAATAAAGCAGCTTCTTGGCAGGTTATTTTGGGCATTTTTATTTTCCCCTACCCCTCATTCCTCAAAGCTCACTCATTTCCATCTTCACTTTGGACTTTGGACTTGCTCATCCACTCACTACACACTCACTGTGGCACAGTTATTTCATGTAGTTGTTAAATTCAGACTCTATTATACTCTTAAGCAAAAAAAGTGTTTGTAAGTATTGAGGGTTGACAAAATTTATAAAAAGTAGAATCAGAGTATGTTTTTTCAATATTAATTTAATTTGAAATCAAACACAGTGAAACATGTATTAATAATCTCTTCTGAGTAAAAATATTTAGAACAAACTTTATGGTTTCACTTATATTAGATTTATTCAGGACATGATTTGTGGAACAATTGTCCACAATATCAGCTGTTAAATGATTGTTCATTTATTCATAGAAGTTGGGTGGGTAGGTAGGTATCTGGGTTGACTATGGGATTCTTGTAATAATCTTGAATAAAGACCCAGATGTCAAAATTCCTAAGGTTTTGCTTCTGTTTTGTTTTTTTTTTTTTTTAAATATTTCCTTTGGGATTTGTTTAATTCTTTTTCCTGTTAAACAGTTTTTAATAATTTGATGCCTTTTTCCATTTCATTATTTTCATTCCAAAAATGTGCTACCATAGCTAATTTATCTATTTGTTTGTAATGGATATTTCTCTAATAATGTTCCTTGAATCTAATGCCTATATTTCTCTTTGTTTTTTCTACATATATTTTTTCACAATCCTTACAATTAATCTGGTAAATAACAGATTTTTTTCTCTTTGGACGTGGAATCTAGTTTCTTTTAATTTCAATAAATTTTTTATACTTTATCGATTTTGAGTTCTTAAGATGATATTATACGGCTTGAAAATTTTTTTTAAATTTCTTATTGGCTGACGGGTGGTAAGTGAACTTTTTAAATGTTTTTTCCACTGCTAAACCACTCAAAGTTGCGATTTGTTTAATTCCTTTTTGTTTCTGGAATTTTTTAATTTTTTGATTAATCATCTATTTGCTCAACTGATTGAGCATTAATCATCTCATTGAATTTAGTGGCTTCTATAATGTGTGGATATTCATTCTTGTCTTTTTCTTTGTTCAGTGGTATATCTATTAGTCTATATGTCATGCTGTTGAATACTAGTTCCTTATGTGATCTTGGATTGAAACCATAGGTTTTGATATAGTTGTCTGTATGCATGTCTTTTCTGCAGATGCCAAATTCAAGATTATTATTACATTTTATTATCTTCAGATCCAAAAAAGGCAACAAATTATCTGTTTCCATTTTGACAGGAACCTAATAGTAGCCTCTTGTAGGTTTAAAAGATTTAGCACATATTCCACATGCTTTTTGTTTATAATGGCAAATACATCAACTACATATATCTACCAAAACTAAAAATAAGGAGGAAAGACTTAGTGATGTGCATATCAAAAATCTCATGAATAAATCAACTAGGAAAGGTAATAATGGATTGCCCATTACTAGCCCTGGTTTCTCTTTAAAGATTTTGTCCTCAAATATAAAAATGCTTTAGTTTGCTAAACAGTAGATCAGGGTACTTATATTATTAATAATTGGCCTCATACTTCTCCCAGGTTTGTGGATCTTTGGAAGGCCCTATATCCTAGCTAAAGATGGATTGTGGACCTTAAAATTTCTTCTCCCCTTGCCCAATTCACAGTTCTAACCAAATTGTCATTTTCAGCTTATCTGCAAGCTTTGGTTTTGTAAAGAAATTGTCTGTAGTAACATTTAGGCCTTTCCTGTGGAAGGAGCCAATAAGAGGAGAACCAAATTTTAACCAACAGATTCGTCAGTAGTTCATGTATCATCTTTACCTGTGTAATGAAAGCCATTGCTCACATAATTGGTATCTACATTACAGCAAGCCAAAACTTTAATCCAAAATTGATCGAGCTTACTTACAATATACTGTAAAAATGAACATCTGCATTAAGGTGGAAATGGTTGTTCATCTACACTAAGATTTGATCCAGGTAGGAAACAAACAATACAGTTCTTGAAGGGATTCCATATTTCAGATACAAGGGCAAACTTGTATATAGTTAAACAATGTCTGTAGGTTACCTTTATGTTTCAGAATGTTTTTACTTACCATCAGACACTAGGCACTACATATACTATTTTTGAAGATATTTCATCTAGTGTAAGGATTTGGTCCACTGTTTTGCCAGTGAATATTCTGGTTGGCTTGTCAACTAGCTGTAGCTGTACCTGGTCCATGAGGGATAACTCTCTAAAGTGTTCCATCAGCAGCATGCTCTTTATGACATATTGAAAATTTATTAGCTTCAGGATACTCAGTTTGAATGTGTTGACATGAAGTATCTCTTACTAATTATGTATGACTACATTCATGTCATCGTCCTTGTCCTCAAGTGGGAACTGTGGCAGTGAGGTTGGGAGTCTCTGCATTTGAAACCACTGGACCTGTATCACTACTATTTTTACTCAGTTCTATATTGCTATTTTTAATCAGTATATACTTATCTTCTCCTTCAGAAATTACCACTACTACCAGATTCTTCACCATGAATCATATAGTATCATTATAATACATCCTTCACAGCCTTGAAATATCATTTGTTCCATGTTATAAAAATAGAATCACTGTATTTACCTCTGAATGCAACAAGGTATACAACTAAAATGAATGTGTTTAGGCAAAATAGAAAATAGTTTCCTGTATATTTACTGTGACACAAATGAGATATTTTGCTACTGCTGCGGTATGTAACTCATTGTTAGCTAAGCAAATCAAGACATGACATGCAGTGCATGAAATAACAATATTCATATTCATGTTAACACTATTATATAAATCTGGATCAAATTAACCATGCCTTCCTTAAAGGTAAAAGTGCAAAAAATGTGAATATTATCACTTGCACATAACTGAAAATGTATACACTATAAGATGCCTAATAATAGTAATGAGAAGTCATGAAATATGTTATATATACTCCTATTAAGACAAAAAAATAAAAAAAAATGTTTTGATTCAAAATGTCCCAATAGTCCTTTAAGTTAAATTGGTGGACTTTTGTAATAGTGATGGTTTATACTAAGAATTTAAAATCATTGATTTGAATTTGTAGGACATCAGTAATATTAGAACTATCACTAATATTAGTGATGTAAGTGTTACCAAATTCTACTCACTTATTTTAAATTCTTGGTCCTTTAAGTGTTAAATGCCGAATAAAGATTTCAATTAATTTTAATTAGAATCATTCATGCATTTCAGAAAATTAAGAATGTCCAAATTTTTGTTCTCTTTCATTTATATTTGTAAAATATTTTAATGAATGTAAATAAGTAATTGTTAATATGAATCAGTGTCTGAAAAAATGAATCTACATTTTAAATAATTTATATCTTTCAGAAAAGAACATTAATCCATTACATGAGATAATATTGCAGGGTTTTGGAAAGATGATAATAGGCCCATTAATCTATTGTTTTATATGTGCTTACAGGTTTTCATCTTTCTTATGTATGAAGGTATACTAAGAATTTAAAATCATTGATTTGAATTTGTAGCACATCAGTAATATTAGAACTATCACTAATATTAGTGATGTAAGTGTTACCAAATTCTACTCAGTTATTTTAAATTCTTAGTCCTTTAAGTGTTAAATGCCGAATAAAGATTTCAATTAATTTTAATTAGAATCATTCATGCATTTCAGAAAATTAAGAATGTCCAAATTTTTGTTCTCTTTCATTTATATTTGTAAAATATTTTAATGACTGTAAATAAGTAATTGTTAATATGAATCAGTGTCTGAAAAAATGAATCTACATTTTAAATAATTTATATCTTTCAGAAAAGAACATTAATATATTGCAGGCATTGCTGTTTGCAGGAACCCATATGCATTTCCTTTCAAATAGCTGCAGGGAATATGAAGACTCAAGTTGAGACAAATTATGCATGATGAACAATGCCCATTTACAACCCGTGCTCTTAGGCATTTTAATCATCAAAGGGTAAAAAATAAATACACACATTTTTTAATTCTCAAACTTTAATATATATTTATGATTAACATTTTTTTTAAAAAAAAATCAATATTTTTATGGGTTTGATTTATTTAAGGACGCTCTTTAACAGCATTTTTATGGGTTTATATGGGTTTCTGCAAACAGCAATGCCTGCAATATCTCATTCATTCCTTTGTTTAAATTACACTGGTCTGTGTTGTTTTTGCTCTCTTGGTAAAAATAAAGAATTTATATGAAAAATGGCCTGCTGATTTTGAAAATGACATCAGTTATTTCATAAAAGGTACAGACTTTTTGTAATTTGACATTTTAGTCATGTTGATATATTGTAATGATAATGATACAATAACAAAACATGAATATCTTTAGCATACACAAATTATACATAAATACTTATATGGAATATAATGCAGAATTTAAATTTTTAATTTTTAATTTTAATTCTGCAATACTTACATCCTGATATCTTGGTTCTACATCAGGACATAATACTCCAGATTTCATTTATTTATTCCTCTTATATCTTTCAATACAATTTAAATTACAATTAAATTTTACAGATTTTAAATCTACACTACTAATACTATAACTAAACAAAATTAAAACTTCAAAAACAAAACCGGTACTGGAATCCAGCACTATGGCTATTTACTATAACTTATAATAACATCTACAATTGCAACTAGTACCCAGTAGCAATTGTTACATTTAAACTTTATTAATTTACAATTATTATCCAATTTACTCTATGCATCTTCATTTCTGCTAACGCTCGGTATCCAGGCTGCTCCCCACTGGAATTCCTGGCAACAGAACCTGGACATCAGTGGAGTTGCTGCCGGTCTCAAGCAACAGCTATACTGGACCATGGTGTGTTGACAGTGTAGTTTCCTTCGCTTCTCTCCTTCTCTTGACCTCTGTCTACTTCTTCTCTCAACTGCTTCGTTTCCGCCCGAAAACTGCCTTTCTTCCTTTCTTCTGTCAGTTCTGCTCTCTTCTTCTTATTCAAATTGGGTGTTATCTTCTTTATCATCTTTTTCTTCAACTAATTTTAGTTGTAAATATCATTCTTGCCTTTCCCTGATTCTCTCGGATCTTCTAGGGGAATACACCATTTCTGGCCTTTGGATTTTTTCTCTTGTTTGTTTTTTGCCATTTTTATACTCTTCTGCCATTTTTCTTGATATTTTATTTGTTAGCTCGTTCAATGCCCTAAAATCATCTTCGTCTCTCATGATGTTCCATGCGTTTCCCAGCAAGTAGTCGTCTTTCTTCTGCTACAAATGACTGATATTTAGGGCATTCAAATGAGACATGTTCCGGTGTATCGATCACGTTACAGTCCGTACAAATCTTTGCAAATATGAGCAATATGGACCATGGCCTGTTACATAATGCACTAAACCCTTATTGGAATGAATGTGCTTAAATAGTAATCTTTCCTTTATGGATGGAAATATTTCATGCACTCTTCTACCTTCTTTTATTTCATCCCATTCTCGTTGCCATATTTTTAATAAAGAATCTTTGATTTCTTTATTATTCCTACACTTTTTACCAACAATGTCCATTATTTTTGAGTTATTTTGTTTTTTAAGCCAATAAGAGGCTGCTCTTAATCGAACTAAATAATCAATGGGCCATATACCCAATATTACTAGTAGTCCCATTGTTGGAGAAGTGGAAAATGCCCCTGTACATCTCAATAAAATTTTTCTTTGGGAGCTTCTTAAAGTACGTATAAAATGTACCTCGCGTGCCTTTTCCCCCCAAACTCCTCCTCCATAGTTTAATATGGCTGCAAAGATGCTATTATGATAGATTTTTATTCCATTAGCATGTGTATTAAAATATCTTTGTCCAATATTGGCTAACTTGAACATAACTTTTTCTGCTCTAGTTCTTGTGTTTTCTACATGTTTCTTAAAATTTAGTTTTTCATCCAAATATATACCTAGATATTTATTTACTGCTTGTCTCTTAATATTTTTATTGTTAATTTTAATACTCGGATTTCTGTTTAAGTTTCCTTTTAAAAACATATATGATGATTTGTGAGGAGCAATTTCCAATTTTGCTTTTATGCACCAATTGTTTACATGATCAGTTATTATATTTGATCTCTTTTCAATTTCCTTTCTATTATTTCCTTCTATTATTATTAGTAAGTCATCTGCATATGCGATAATATCTTTTATACTGTTTAATCCTTCTATTTTTTCTATTAGAGATTCCAAAAATATGTCCCATAATATCGGCCCTAAAATTGATCCTTGCGGACATCCTTTGGTAATTTCCTTTATAATGATCTGGTTTGCACCCTTAACGTACACTCTTCTATTTTTACAATAATCTATTAACGAATTGTAGATGCATTTTGGATATTTCTTTTCCCTTAAAATTTGAAACAGTACTGGCGACCATAAATTATCAAACGCCCCCGCAATATCGAAAAATATTGCTATTACGTATTTTTTATTGGTTATTTTTTAAGTTTCTATTGCCTCGATTATGGCATCCTCTGTAGACTTGCCTTTTCTAAATCCAAACTGTTTACTGGTCATACCAATCATTGATCTATATTCATATATTCTTTTGCTCAAAAGTTTTTCTTGGATTTTGCCCAAAACATTTAATAAGCAAATAGCCCTATAGGATTTCGGTTGCGTGGGATCTTTGTCAGCCCCTTTGTTTAAAATGATCACATTCGCTTCCTTCCAGCAGTAAGGCACTCTTCCCTGCCATTGCAGAATGTAAAGTAAAGTATCTCTTATTTACTTTCTTATAAGTTCCTCTGCCATGAGTTTAAAGTTTCCAACTTGAATGGAGGTAATCAAAGCATGGCCAGGAAATAAGAGGAAGTGATTGCATCATTCTCATCTTTCCTTAACTAGCTACACTTCCTAAATAGGATAATTTTTTAATTCATTTATATTAATTCTTATACTCCATTTCCTACAGAACTTATCTAGTGCTTTAATTATTTTCATTAATCCAAACATTGGTTATTGACAAAGACATCATTTGAAATTTCTTAGCTGCAGTAGCCAGAAATTTATTTGATGTTTAGTGCAATATTTCAGTTTTTCTTTGTATTGTGTATAAAGTCCCAGAGAACTAACAATAAGACAACAATAGAACAACTTCAAGTTGTGGAATGCCAAGATGGCAATGTGAAGCAATCTGAATAATTTCTGTTTCATATGTAGTTTAAACTTGTTAAAAAAAACAAAAGCTTAATATTACTTCATTTATTAGGAAAGTGTATTTCGCATATTTGAAGTTAAGCTTAAAAACCAGGATAAGAAAATGACTCCACATACTGCATGTAAAATTTGTATTGAAGGACTAAGGCACTAATACAAAGGAAAGTGCATTTCCATGCCTTCCGGTATCTCCATGATAGGGCATGAACAAAAAAATCACTATGATGACCATTACTTTTGTTTGAGCAATGTATCGAAATACAACAAAATTAATAAGTCAAAATTGAAATACCTAGAAGGCTTAGAATCAGCTATAAGACCAGTGCCACATGGACATGATGTCCCAGTTCCTATCCCTCCTACTGAACTTGAGGGCACTAATAATGCTCTTTTTGTCTTCCTCTCAGTCTACCAAAAATGTTCATAAAGAAGGAGATATCTCATCCTTCATTAGTGAAGAAAACGTTCAGCTTTTTACTCAGACTGAGTTGAACGAGTGATACAGGACTTAGGGCTTACCAAGAAGAAGAATGAAATACTGAGATTGCAATTAAAAGAAAAAATTTCTAGTGAAAGATGCCACATTGTACTGGTATATGAATGGGGATGTTATTAGGGAATTTTTTAAGATGAAAAATAACTGGTTTATTGTTTGCTATACCTGGTTTAATTCTTCACCTTGAAGAACAATTTCACAAAAGCAATGACTGGCATTTATTTATTTACTCATTTATTTATGCATAAAATAGCTTTTAAAGAAGTTTTATTTTATAATAGAAGCAAATTTCCCTTGATACCAGTTGCAAATTCTTGTGTTATGAAAGAAACCTATCATAATCTTAAATTCATTTTAGAAATTATTAAATTCCTAGAACATCAATGGCTACTGCGTGAAGATTTAAAAACTTTTTGGTATCTTACTTGACCAGCAGTGTGAGTATACACAATGTTCTTGCTTTTAGTGCTGATAGGACAGTAGATACAGGAACAAACACTGGTGAACGAAAAATGGCTTAAGAGAAAATATTTAATGCTGGGAGGAAAAAGATGTAATATGTGTCAGTCTAGTAGACTCTCAAAAGATGTTATTGTCTCCACTTCATATTAAACTTGCTATCATGAAGCAATTCATAAGTGGCCAAGATCCTTTAAGGTGCAAACTTGTGAGCAAGAGGTCTGGGGTTGAAATCCCACCAGGACCATCTTCCCTGACTGAGGTTTTTTCCAGATTTTCCTCAGTCCTCATAAATGGCAAATGCTGGGGAGGTACCCTAAACTTAGGCCTGGAACACTTCCTTCCTTAAAAAAATACTCCTTTCACAATTTATCATTTCATTTCATGTATCATCACTGTCCACAGCCTGTGGTGCCTCAGTAGTAAAAACAAGCATTAAACAATATTAAAAAATCAAAGATTGGTTTGTTGTTCAAGTATTTATACCATAAATTTCCACTTTTATCTGAGGCTAAAATAAAATAGGGTGTATTTGATTGATCTCGGATCAGACAGCTAATGAAGCATGCTGACTTTTTGAATGCTATAAATGATAAAGAACTTCAGACATGGTGTGCTTTCCAAGAAATTCCTTGGAAATTTCAAAGACATGCTATACGAAGAAATTGTAATAAATATGTTATGAGGATTGCAAGTTCTTAGTTGCAATATGAATTTGAAACTTCACTTCTTGAACTCTTAATTTGACTATTTTCCACCTAATTTGTTACTCATATGCAATGAACATGGTGGAAGATTTCATCAAGAAATTAAGGAGATGGAAAGATAATATTAGGGATGGTAATGAAGCAATGCTCACAGACTACTGCTGATGCATGAAAAGAGAAGATGTGCAACTATAACATAAACATAAATCAACACAGCCTTTCTTCCAAACAAAGAAAAGATACAGATCTTCAGAAACATTATAAAAAATATGTAGGTAACTAGTTTTGTGTACTAAACAGGAATATGGCATTTTAGTTTTGATTATAATTCACAAAATTCTACTTCCCTTAAAATTATTTTTGTGATTTGTTTAAAAACCTTACATGATAGGGGAAAATGGATTTCAGCCTTCAATTTATCATGCCAAAATTAGTTAAAATCACCATTCTCATTTGAGACAGCAGAAAATATTTTTTTCACAGACCAGTATTATTTAAAGTAATAATAATTAAAAAAGTTTTCAAGCTAAGTTAAAAATTGGTATAGTATTTAAAAAGTACTAAAATGTCCATAACATTTAATTTAAAAATGTAGAAGATTCAAATTCCACCTTAATTAAACAAAATAATTTTGTAGCTAAACAGTGCTAATACAATGGTAAAAAGATGTAAACAATATATTATTCTCCTGGTAGCGTCTATCAGCTCCAGGAAGCTCCAGCTTCTTCTTTTTATGTACATTATTGGCAAATGTTCGTGAAGCATCATTCAACATTTTTATCAGCATTATTCATACACTTGAGAGGCTTAAAATTGTCAATTTCTGTTCTGTTCTTTATTGTAAAACATTTTAATAAAAACAAATATATCATTGTTATTATAAATTAGATCTTGAAGGAAGATAAATTAAGTAAATTTTAATTAATTTATGGTTTTCAGGAAAGAGCATTAACCTAATACACATGACATTCTCAAGAATTTTGAGAAAGATAACAGACATATTAATCTACTTTTGTATGTTTAAAATTTTCAGCTTTCTTATATACAAAATTTGAATTATTTTAACTTAACACTTTTGGTAAAATTAATGTTGTTGTATAGCAGTTTCATATTAAAAACTGGTCTAGTAATGTTCAGCATGCTTCATCTCAGTTCTATATCTGGGATATGACTGCTCAGTTACAGGTGAAAATTAATTATAGTTTACTAAACGTATCTTATCATAAGTGCAGAGTGAATGTTTTTAACTGATTTTCTTTAGAATTTTGGCAATATTTGCAAAACTGTAACTACTGGACATTTTGTGTCAATCTTGTGGTTCCATAACACTCTCATTATTGGTTATTTCCTTTTGTATCCATTATGGATTATAGGTTCATCAATATTCATTGAAATAAAATAATCATGTTAGAAAAATAATACCTCTCACAGGTAACAAATGCATGCACACATATAAACTTATACATTGGAATTAAATAGGTTCCATTGATTTTTTTTATTGATTTATTTATGGACGCTCTTTAACATCTCAGGTCATCAGCAACCCATTCAACTCAGGGCGTGAAACGGCTGACAAATTTTGCTCAGAGGTCTCTCTTTCAGGCTTGAGGTTCTTTTTCGTGCCATAAATGTACGACACAGGACCCACGGTTTACTTCCCTTCCGAAGGTAGCCATACTTAGGATTTTTACGCCCAAAAAAATCCATCAGTCCTGGCCGGGTTCGAATCAGTGTTCTTGGGTGTAGGAGGCAAGTATGGTAACCATTACACCACCAGGACCGATGGTTCCAATGATATAAGAAACTATTAGTAATATATTAATTTGAAATAGTATTCTCAAAAATGGAAAAAAAATATTATATTTAAAATAAGTGAGTTCATTGGAACTTTATAAGCAAAAGGGAATCAGGGCCATCTGATGAACTGAAAGTTCAGAACCTCATGGGGATCTCTTGGCTAGGATGCTCTGGTTTCTGAACTGAAAATTCAGGACCTTATGGGGATCTCTTGGCTAGGATGCTCTGGTTTCTGAGGACCTTGATCCGATCTGGATTTTAAAAAATGAGAAAATATTTTCTTTTTTTAGCCAATTTTAAGCACAAATAAATATGGTTCTAATAATATTGCTTTAAAATTGTATAAGATTTTGCAAAATAAACTATTAATTAATTATTTGATGATATAGCCCTAAAATATACTGATTACTGTAGACTGGCATTGTTCTTGTAACATTTTCTGCCATGAATGTAAAGTTACTTAGCATCAGCCATAAAGTGTAGCTGATTCTGAACTCTGCCTATTGTTTTGATGTAAACAATAGCAGGCTTCTACATTTCAGCCATAAACTAGAGCCTTCTGCCTCTGACATTATGCACACCCTGCCTGATGTGCACTATGATATTAATCACTATAAACATATAGTTACTTAATTTGTTTCTCTTCCTCTCTCTCCCTCTCTATTTAGCTATTATAATCCACATTTTCATGCTAGATGCCTCTTTTGTTTTTTTTTAACTTTTCTTAAGTTTGAGAAATTTATGGTTTGGTTTCTATAGCATTTTTTTATAATCTATTTTCTTGTGTGCTATCAGCCTCTTATTCTTATATCATCTATGAGTGAAAATCTCTCTCTCTCTTTGAAATAAGGGACACTCATAGATGATGCATATGTTCAGCCATTCTGTATGACACATTCAGTTATGTTGAAACAGTAAAAATATGAATAACTTTCCACATCCTGTTAATAATACTGCATTTCCTGTTCAAGGTAGGTGAGTTAATAATCTTTCTTTCACAGTTGGAAGAATGATTTCTCCATTTAGAGTTGTATGTCATTCCCTTTCCCATTTTGTCAATGAATTTCTGAAATTAACATGTCATAACATCTTGGGAATTCTGGTGTAGTATGTTGGTAGAGTTTTGTTCATGCTTTCTCTATTGCCATTAATCTGCCAGTTCATTTCTAAAGATACCTATGTGCTTTCACCCAGAAAAGTTGATGGTTTAGATATTACTCCACAGTTTTCTCATATTCTTTCTGATTTGCTTGCTTACATTGTGGTGGTATTTTGCATTTTGCTAATGAGTCTCTGGTTATTTTACTATTATGCATTGCCATATACTCATGCCTTTCCTGTACACTATTAAATTTCTTTGGGTAGTGTTTAATGTCTGTTTTTACTGCTGAGGCAGTAGACACTGGTGACACATGAGAAAAATGATAAATTAGGAATAGATTTCTTTTGAGCAAGCAAGTGTTTCAGGCTTAAGGATACCTTCCCAGCATTTACCATTTATGAGAACTGAGGAAAACCTGTAAAAACCTTGATCACGGAGGATGATTCTTGCAGGAATCGGATCCCATACCTTCCACTCATGAGACCTTACTTTAACAACATCAGTCACATGTATTGGTTGTATACTTTTTTCTGCTATGTTTTAAGTATAGCAAGATATTCAGCTTGGTGTGAGCATCAATCATGTAATTTATAATTCAGTCAGTTTGTCACTTCCTGATCTATGAATATTATAATTCCAGATGCTTTTGCTTCCATCCATGTAAACTTTTCCTTTTCTTTAATGTTAATGATATCAGCTGAAAGTGGCTTTGTATAGTGCATTGAATTGAATTTATTTCATCCATAGTGACATGTACATGCTTTTGGATATGTCTAAATATGGAACAATATTACTATTGCCAGAGCATATAATATTCCTTACATACTTTTCTTAAGGGTTATGTACAAGTATTTACAGTGAAGAGAATTATGGTTAAATGCACTAAGATGAATAATATTAAAATGAAAGGCAGTATGTATATACAGTAAATTAAAATATAATAATACAATTTTATACATACTTTTGTATACATTAGTAATTAGTATTTTTTCTAGATATCTTACAAACTTGTACCATTTTTGATCTTAGTAAAAAGGCTATCACATTTAAACTATGCATACAAAAATTCATCTTATGAATAATGCAGTTTCTCATTAAGAATTTCTGTATATGTTTCTTGAGGCTTTGGGAGAATTTTATATTTTAATTTTAGTAGGTATTTTATTGTAAAAATTAATGTAATTGTAATAAAAATATTTTCAAACAATTTGCTGTTGTGAGGTGTTATAGTAATTTAGATTTATCTCTTGTATCATGATTATGAATCTCTGAATTAATAGTAAATGTTTTGATGTGTTTTTTCATTTGTATAATAATTTCATATAAATACATACACAAGGTAGTAGTAAAATATTTAGCCCTCTAAAGTATGGTTACAACAAGTAGTATATGGCAAATTAAGCATTATTCTGATGAAATTTTTTGTAGCTGAAATATTTTTGTCACTTCATTAACGTTCCCCCATAAAGACAGAAGTAAGTGAAATTTTTCAAAATATACTACCCTAAGTGTGTGTGTACTTACAGAGTGTCTAAGTGTATTAATTTGGAATCAGATGTGAAGAACTCTTTTTACTAATTCATCACTTCCAGTTTAGATTATCATCTGCCCATATTCCAAGAAACTTTGTTTTATTTGAATATTTTGCTCTATCTCCCTCTAAATTATGTTTGGGGATTTTGGTTTCTAATTATTTTTATAGTGAAACCCCACTACTAAGAAGTTTTCCTTATTTATACACAAATTGTTATCTATAATTATTGATATTATATGTGAAGTTACAGTGTTAGTACTCAATTTTAGAGTGTCCTCCTTTTTATCAGTAAATAATATACTAGTGTCATCCACAATTATGGAAAATTTAATGTTTCTGTTTAGGCCACTATCTATAAGGTCATTTACATATAAGAGAAATAATATGGGGCCTAAAGCCAAGTTCTGTGGAACTCCACATTCAATTGTAAGCTCATTTGACAATATTGATTTCTGATTCTTTTTTAATACCATAATATTCTCTCTTGACTATTTGTTTTCAGTTCTGAATATAGGAATCAAACCAATTGTAAGTTACTGCTCGAATTCTTCTTCTAAGCAGGATTTCATGGTTAACAAGATCAAAAGTTAACAAGGAGAGATCAAGATTTTAATCCTATATGGAGCCATTATAGTTCCGTCTTTTTCTTATATAGAATGAGCAATGATTGGCTGCTGATTATGCCATCAAGAAGGAAATTAATAATGCTGGTGCAAGGATGCAGGAAATGAAATCAAGCTGAACTTTACTCATTCAACATAAGAGTTTGCTATCTCTTTACTTTAATGAAAATATCTTTGGCCAGCGAGGAAAAGGCACATAAGTCAAAAAAATTATTTTGTCAGGAGAAGCTTTTTTTTAAATTTTATCTTATCTGGATAATAGATAAGAATGAAATACACATGTGTTTAATAAATTATGATCTCTTTCAATACAAATGATAATAACTTTTCATGTTTTAAAAGCTAAAATAAATATCTGTGCTTTATCTAATGTAATAAAAACATAAAACAAACTTTTTGTGATTTCAGTGCCTTTTCCAGCAAAGATATAGGCTTTACTCCTGTTAAAATGCACTGTCTTATAGGATGTCATTCTCAAATAAGATATATTTATCAGAGTATGATAGTGCTACTGAGACTTTGATAATGATACAATAGTTAAATACAAGTTATTTGCTGTCTTTATGTATGGTCATGACGTTCTGGTTTATTTTGAAGTAACCAAAATTCTTATGTATCTGGCACACCATTTTTGTAATATAGAAGCACAGGAATGGTAAAAAGTTTAAAATTTGGAAAGTTTCTTTAATTAAGAGTACCTATTAGGAAATCACTTTATTTTTTTCTTTTGAAGTTCTAATATTCTTACATTTTGCAGGGATGTACTCCAGAGCATTATACTGTTAGAGAAAATTGAAAAAACTGAATGGACACAAGTGAATTGTTTTTAACATTTTAAACTTTTTTTATTTGTTTTTTATTTTTTTATTTATTTATTATTTTTTTTCATTACATACTTCATATTTTACTATATTTCACAGAGCATTCAACTTATTTTTGCCTTATGTTACTTATATTTCTTTAGCTGTACATGGTACCATTCTGAGCCTATGCAAAAATTTTATACCTTATTTTGAAAAGTGCATCTTTAGTTGTTTTGAATATTTCATGTAAAAATCTCTTCTTTTTATGGGGATTGATGTTATCCAGTTATTTATAATTTCTTTTTTCTAGTTACTAATGGGTTTATTGTCTTTCTGAAAACATAAGTCTTACATAAATGTAACCTTGCCAAATAAATGTACACTCTTCAATCCAACAGGAACAAATATCTTTCTCTGCTTTCTTTTGTCCATACCAACTCTCATCCTGATATCAATGAATATCCACAGAGTTTAATTTCAAATAAATTCTCTGAGGTATGAGTTTTATGATAGAGAGCTACATAATTTCTAGGGTGACTAAACATTAAGTTTTTCCCAAGGTATGTTCTCCTGCTATTTTAGTTGGTAGGCACTGATAAATACAGAGAAATATTTTGTTTTTGGAGTGTAATATGCATATATTTAAACAATAATTTCTTTATCTGAGTTTCCATTTTGCAGGTTTGATAGTCATGATACACATACAATATGATATTGAGTCAATTATTACATATTCTCATTCATAGACTAGTCAGTTTTACATTAACAATCAATTTTAGAACACTAACCTTGAATGAACTAATATAATTTATATTAGAAACGGATATGATACGCTTTCTGAAAATAAGACCATATTAAATTTCTATGGGATTTAATAAAATATATAATATTAGTATATTAGAACAATATTGCATTTATGATGTAGATGATTTTATTTTTTGCAAACAAAGCCATTTAATGCATGGTTATATGAATTACATTGAGATATTCTTGAACCAACTTTTGTATTATTTAACTATTATTAGATTTATTTACTTTTTACCTACACTAATAAGTATTTGTACTATATGCCATATGTATAATTACATTGAGGTATATATGTATTAACTCTAATTGTTTAGCATTGTAAATTCTGTAGATATGTACAATATTATATGATCAGAACAGTATATAAATAAATACCCGCAAAATAGGTGATATTTGATGATAAATATAAACTTATTTTTTCAGCCTTATTATCAGTAGATTAACAAGATAAACATAGGAGGGTCACTCAGTATCCATAAAGAAATGAAATCACATCTATATGGAATTGAAGTACAAATTTTACCCATCCCAATTCAACTATTACAAATAATAATTACTAAACTTTTAGTTCCATTATATTAAATTTAGTGTTTTAGGTTGGTGTTTTAATGACACATGTAACCATCATTCAGGCAACTCAATGCAAATAAGCAAGTCTTTAGTCAATGTATGAGTATGTTTAATGCAAAGAGATTCAGTACAATGTATTATGAATATCATTAAGAGAAGTTACCACACATTGCACATTCATTAACAAATTGCAACTTGTAACAGTATTAAAAAAATTTTTTTTAGGCACTTTGTCCATGTATTGAGACTTTTAGAATGTAAATTTGATAATTTTCTTTAAGAGAGGAGCCTTAAATTGAAAATGAACAAAGATCTTGAATTCTAATGAAATTATGTCATTGCCATGTTGCATAATCTGGAGATTTGAGGAACACAGTATCCGTTATGTACTTAAAAGTTTTTATATGGTACATCAATGGTTAAATCAATCCATTGAGCTTTAGAGGCATGTTAACACCTTTAAGCACTTTATTAGCCATGGAACCCCATCTTCAATGTCCTAACCGTCTACTATAATCATTATAATTTTGGAATTTCCTCCTCTTCTTACAACGGCTTGATCATCATGGGTCCAATTACACACCTTATGTATGAGGGACATCCAGAAGTGATTTTCAGTAGTAGTTTTTTTAGCTTATTTATTATGCAACATGGTTCAATATACATGAGATCTCTCAATATTCTCCCCACCAAAATCAGTGTACCATTGCTATCTTCTTGGTAACTTCATTATGGCATAGCAAAACCATTGTTTGGGAGTACTAAGCCACCATTGTGAACAACTGCCTGAAATCCCTAATAGTTGCCAAATGTTTCACCTTGCAACAAGTCCTTCATGTTGTCAAATAAGACATAGTCAGAGCAAGATTCAATAAATATGATGAATGCAGCACAGTAATGAACCCCAACTATTACAACTTGCAATCATAATGTTGGTGTGGGACTGCACATTTTTATTTTAGAGGAACGCTTCCCCTTTCTCCATTGATGAATTCTGTGTTTAAGCTATGTAAGATTCTTATCCTACACTTCAACAGTCACTCCTTGATGAAGCCAGTCCTTTAGCAGTATGCCTAAAGTGTCCCAAAAGATGATGATTCTCTGCTTGCCACTGATGGAGCAGCATGAAATTTCTTGGGCTAAGGACTCATTGGATGTTTCCAATATGTGGATTAGATTTTTCTTCTCATGAGTGTAGTAGTGGCACAGTGACTCATCATTAATCACCAGTTTCTCCAAAAAATATCTGAACCTTCATTATGCATTTCCATTAGTTCGATGACAGACTTCAACGCCTTTGTCCTTCTGTGCCTGTGTAAAGTTCCACAGAACTTAATATACACACACCTTTTTCATACATTGCTAATAATGTTGTGTAGGGTCTGTATGACATTCCAGTTCATCCACAATAATCAATTCAGATACAACCTCTATGTTCTTGGGAGATTGCAATATTGATGAGACAATCACATTCACATTCTTGTGTGTAGATTCCCTGCCATTGCAAACCCATTGACCCAGTTGTAAATGGCCCTCTGTGCAGGAACTTCTTAACTGCATACCACAGAAAAACATCTATGAATTTCTACAGTTTTAATGCCTTCCTTCCACAAAAGCTATGCAGTCCATCTTTGTCCATGATAGTTACATTCCATTTTGTCTCAATTTCCAGCTCACCGCCATGGGTGGTCAAGGTTGTTAAGGTGCAGACTCATTAGCTGGAGGTCTGGGGTTCTAATCCCACTAAGATTGTCCTCCCCAATTGAGGGTTTTTCCAGATTTTCCTCAGTCCTCATATGTATATGTTGTAATAATTTCTGCTCTTTAACTGATATTCCAGAATAGTCACTATACTCTTCCAATAAAATATGAATAACTGTGAATGAATTTATATCTCTCATACTGTACTAAACCTAAATTATTAAATTGTATTAAACTTAATACAAGACTTGAAAGACTTTTACTACACCTTCTCTTTATAAAAATACTCAAAGCAATGACTGGAAACAAACATTCCAAACCTGATGTTATACCCACACCACTCTCTCTCCTTCACTTTGTTTGACTTGTTTCCTTTCTGCAAGGATTGAAGATAAATTGAAATTATCATTCATTTTCTAAATTATCCTTTCCTTTCCACTAATTATTACCTCTTTCTGATACCAAATAACTTTTCATTATAATAAGCTATTCATATTGCTTTAACAAGATATCAGTTGACAGAATAATTTGCATATTAGGTACTCTTAAGAGTTTTCTATCTTTTAAATACTAAAGTAAGCACTGTGTTTTTTAGACACTTGCCAATATGTGCAACCAAGAGCAATTATTGGAAAATTCTACACAGTGCAACAGCTCATTGGGAAAGGACTAACTTCACAAGTATGGCTGTGTAAAAATCAAATGTAAGTGCAAGTATATTCTATAGAAGCTTAAGAAAAATTTAATTATTGTAATTTTTTTTTTACTTCACACCAAGAATGTCAAATGTTTAACACAATGCTGAAGCTTTAGTTACAAACACTATCTTTAAGCTATAGATGCTTGATAACATGGTAAACAATAATTTGATGCATATAAACAGCATTTGTGACCAATATCTTACTTGATTAATACAATGTTAATTTTATGCTGATTTATATTTTCTGTCTTAAAACTGAAAAATGAAGTTTCCAGAAGTTCAATATCTCTTGGGTATTTAATTCCCTCTCTCTCTGTAACACACACACAAAATACTTAACTTTAAATAACCATGGTTCCTTTCATTACTAAAGCTAGCTCTACTACAATAAAACCACAAAAATTTTTATTCAATGCATTTAATGCCTTACAGTACTACAACATTGTTAAACTGCAAAACTAACCATTAAAAGTTATATATTTATTTGGGACTACAAAAGAAAGATTTGAGGTCAATACTGGGACTTGAGCCATGGATCTTCTGGTTACTATGCTGATGCTCTTCCATCTGAGCTAGCATGGTTTGAGTCCCAGCAATTATCTTAGATTTTTCATATCTGATTCTTGATTACAAATATTAAGTTAACACTTGGTGTGTATGAAAAAATATTTTTAATACAATTTAATTGGTTAATAGTGCTGTCAGTAAACCTGATTTAATGTTCATTTTATCTAGGCTGCATATTAAAATTAAAATTTTATCACTGCGTTGTAAGCTAGGGCAAATTTAACTAAGAATTAAAATGTTAGAATATAAGAATAAAAATATAGATGTTATGGGTTAAATAAAAATTATGAATTCCATGCAATTATAAGGAGAGAAAGCTTTAAAAGTTCATTTTTCCTATGTAGAGATCTTTGAATGAAGAATGTTTTTAAATCCCTGTACCTTGATTTTCAATAATATTAACACCAGAATCCAGATTTTTCTTAAGGGATTTGATTATACCATTTAGAGTGTTCCTTTTTGTAGTAGTGATTGGCATCTGCATAATGTTATTTTGAACAAACAGGGGGAAGAAAAAGGACATGCATCATGGAAGTTGGAAGCCTGAAAACTTGGCAAGCTTATTATAATAATTTTTTAATGCAGAAGGGTTACAGATATAATCTGCTAAAGACTGACATGTACAGATTTGTTTGTATCAAACATCTTTATAGAACAGTTCATATCCAGAGAAATGTTTGAAATATAATAAATTTAAAGGCTAGAGAATTAAAAGAAACAAAACTAAGTAACTGATATTTTTGGCAAGAAAATTAACACAAGACATAAATGCATTTGAAAACCAGATATTTGGAAAACAGCTATAAGTTATTTGCTTATATAATATATATTAACATATAAACCAAGTCTATATCAACATTACATATTAACACATTCAGTACTTATAGATTTCCTATTTTTAAACCACAAGATGCTGTGTTGTGGCATTTTATTCCTTTATTTTTCATCAAGTGTAAATATGAAATTTGAATTAAGTAATTTAAGCATAATGGAATTGAGCTGTATGCACACAAGAGAATAATTTTGACATGTTACATCTTCCCTGGTATATCTGCAATAGTCCTATATTAAAAACCACAGTGATCACACAATTAATTGATAATACAGCAGTATCAACTTTCTAACCAGACCTTTGCCATACAATGTCAACATAAGTTTGTACCATGGTGCAGAAAGTTGGTTAGATGGTAAAGTGAAGCCTAATGATGAAATATCAATCATGGAACAAGACCTGTGATTTATTTTATAGCACAAAATCAACAATCTATTTGGCATACATTTTGTACTGTCTAAAAATATACACATAAGTTTGGCAGTTTTTGGTTGTCTTTGTTTGCAGTATATTTAACTAGATGTTCTTGTTGGGAAAGCATTCTTCAATCAGTTTATAGCCTGTATAGTCTATAGTTATAACCAGGAATCACAAGACAACAGTTCTCTTTTACTCAAATAATCACTAAGGATTGTAAAAAAAATGTCATGTCCTCTTTGGTAATTTTTCCACTTTTAATCACTTCATATGATGTTCCTTGGACACTTTGTTGCAATTTTCTTTGAAACATGTGGACCAAAAGTGCCCTGTGTTTCTTGAAAACAAGATATAAAGTTGGAACACTAATCTACCATCCATGTAGAGAGCAACTTCTATTGTGTAATTGTTTGTGGGGCTATGAACAGTCTGCAAAACATCAGGTGCTGATTATTTTCCTTCTATGTGATAGTGTTGAACATAATGGTTTATAATAAAATTGACTTTGGTCACTATTCCACACATGTTTTTAATAATGTTTTTGTCTTTAATGAACATTTTCACATCTACAAATTTTTGTGCCTTCTGTCAAATAATATAGTCTTCTTAAAACTCTCTGCAAGACAAGAAAGTAGTGATATACTTGGAAAAAATTTTATATTCATCTTGAAAGTCACTGACGAAATGTAAGGAAGCTTTGAAATTGTCCAGACCAACTACTCTAGCAGTTTCCAGAGCCCATGTCTTAATGTGCCAATGGTGGACTACCAATCCATAGTTCCTTGTTCTGTCAAACTGTGCTATTACATACTCTTTTACAGCCTTCAATTTTGATATTTTGCTTCCCTTAAAGTGGCCTGGTTCTTGACTTTTGTGAGTCACATAATCTAAAATTATCTTGCAGTTTGATTTTGAATGGGTGCAGTTATAGCAGTTCATAAGTTTCCTATAATAATTATAATCACAGTTATTAATAATCTTAATATTTGCCGATGTTATACCATTGATTTGATTTATTTATGGACAGGCTTTAACGTCTCAGGTCATCAGCATCATGTTATACCATCAAACCACTATATTACACTTGATCTTATTATTTTGGGGATGATGGTTTATATTAGCTTTGACTTGTAGTTTCTTTTTTATCCTGAAGATTAAAGTTTGGGTAATTTTGGAACTTCATAATCAGTACAGTTTCTTCTCACAATCATTAGTCCTGTCCAATGTGTCAGTATTAATTTATATTAAGTCCCCATAGTATTTTTGCATTATGGTATCATGCATGCAAACTGCTTGTCCTCCCCTCCAATTACATTTTCACATATATGTGTATAAGCTAGATGTACTTTTTCCCTTAGTAGCTCAATGTTAACAGAATTAATTTTCCTCAGCTCACCCATGTCTGCCATTATCACATGTGCTTAGCTCTGGGAAACTGCAAAGATCTAGCTTGTACAGCTGTACAGTTGTACAGCTTTGAAGCATTAAAGGCAGTACACTGACATTCAGATGGCACTAGCAGATGCACACACAATTTTACAAATGAATGACCAAAATGGGTGTTTCAACAAGCATAACATTATATTTTAAACACATTCTCAATTGTTTTTAACCATTTGAGCTGTGATACTTCCATTCAGTGAGTACTACATTATCTCACTAGTAAGCAGTAGATTTAACTTGTAAGAAGTCACTAACTTAATCTTGGACAGTATATTATGAAAGGTGATATGTTTCTGTATCACATTGTGACTGAGAACTAGTCCTGGTGTCATTTTAACCATTGTTTTATTTATTTATTTAAATAGCACAAATTAATAAATATTACAATATGGCCTAGTTCTAACCCATGTTCTATTCCAGGTCAATATTTTAAATCACTCCTATACAAACATTCTAATTAATATACTAATTTTCATCATTTAATTAACTATATTTTACAATGTTTGCTAAGCACCAGTCCTTGGTTTATCACTAGCTTACTATTAGTATGTCCAGGAGACTTTGGCACAGCTCTTTCCACATTTCATGCAGATATTCCTCCTATTTGTATGAATTTTTTGAACTGCATCTAAATACATTAATTATGAAATTAGAAATCACCTTAGTTCTTTGTTTATTCTGATCATTTAAATGATCAGAATAAACAAAGAAATACTATGATAACATAAACTAAAATTTTTATAAATTTGAATAATAACCCAAATTAACAACAAATCTTTTCTCATTTGTAGAACCCCTGTCCTTAACTAGCTTACATCCATACACATTTATTACATTTTCTACATTTTCTACCACACATTTAATGGAAATACCACTACCAGTCAACTTCATAAGGCAAAAACAATCAAACTCACAAATGCTCTCTCCTTACTGTCCATAACCATACACAATTATTCCACAAGATTCATAATTTATATTTGGTCATCAAACCTTTTCTTTGCTGCAATTTGCTTATTTAATTTCAACCATTTACCATATATTACTTGTTGTCTCCATTCACTTGTTACTGAGTATTCCAAAAAAATATGTTCTATATTTTTCAAATTTCTACATATAGGGTAAACTCCATGATCACAATAACTTCTGAAATTTCTCAAGCTCCAAATTCATAATTTAAACCATGCAATCCGCTCTATCCCCTGCTTATTATACTTACTAATATATCTATCTCTTTTAACATCCTCTTTGATCTCCTGATATAACACTAGTAACCTCTTCCCCCTCATTATGAATATAATATCTGCCTGTCTATATCCTTAAAACTTACACTAATATGATCCCAAAATCCTCCCTGCAATTCACTTCTTCTTAAAGACACATCATCCATTACATTTTTTGTTAACTCTTCCCCAACTTTGTTTACCCAATAGAAATCCCCTACACCAAACTCCCGAAATTTTGAACATTCATTTAACATAGAAACCTCAGACATCTGTTGTATCCTAAACTAATACTTCTAAACCCTCATTACCCACTCTCTCATACAACCCTCATGTCTAATAGTGCTCCTACATTTGCAGCATTTTGTGGAATCCCTAACACAATCTTTCTAAACCTACTGAGTATCCTATCCATCAATTTCCAACATTCCTCTATCCCCCATATTTCAATGTCATACGCCCAGCTTTACTCCACCAGTGCCCTATAAATTTTTCCAACCAATTCATCTTCATCTCTGGCGCAACAAACATACATGGCAAATGAGGTGGCTGATAGACAACAGAATTGGCATGGGAAGGTAACAAGAGGAAGCTGACACATGTTGGAAGATGATATAAGTGGAGGAAAAAGAAGAAAATATCAATATGTACAGGGAGGAGCCATAGAGGAAGGAAGCAGGTAATCATATGATGTCACCTAGAAGGATGGCATCTCAGAGGGAGGAAGTGACGGCAGCTGAAAAACAGCTGAGCAAAAGTGGACCAGCAGCTGTGTCAATGATGGAAGGCAGTATTTTAGAGATTAAAGATAATCAGGAGAATATAGATACAAGGGAAAGAGAAACTAAAAGGCACAAAGCAAAATGGGAAAGGTTTAAACTAGTGACAAGATCGAGTTCAAGAGGGAGGTAGAGATTAAAGTGATATGGATTGCAGAAGGTTTAAAAAATAAAATAATGGGTGGTGAAGTGTTTGAGATATTTAAATTAGAGGATATAGTGCAGTGGCAGAGACATGAATTGATTAAAAAGAAAGGATAGAGATGGATGATTTTGTTTATATAGGGAGAAGTGCTAGTAGAAGAAGGGATAAAGGGATAGTCTCAGGTGGATGGAGTGAGTTTGTAAAGAACAGCAGTGAATTATGTATGAGTGAGAAAATAGTGGAATCAAAAAGACAACTTTTGTGATTAAGAATTAATAAAATAAAATGCTTGGAAGTAAGTTATGCTTTGAGGATTATGTATAACTCTCCCGAAGTATCAGCTTTTTGTAATGAAATGCTATTCATAAATTTGGGAGAGGATATGGAGGACTTAAAAAGAAAATACTAAAGTATAGAATTTATATTAACAGGAGGTTTAAATGCAAGAATAGGGGGAGAGAAAATTAGGTGGTGGAAGTGGAGGTTGAGGGTGAATGGGATAAAGATATTTCAATTGTAAGGAAAAGCAGAGATAAAATGTGTAAAAACGAAGGCAAAAAGTTACTAAAGTTTTGTGAAGTTAATAACTTGATAATATGTAATGGGGCAAGAGGAGATGATATGGAGGGTGAATTTACATTTGTAAATGCAAATTGGCATAGTATCATTGATTTCATTTTATCTAGTGAAGGAATAGATAAAACATCATAAATTTCAATGCGTTAGATTAAGTACTTTGTATTGATAATTTTCCTTTAGTTATGAGATTGCTTAAAAGTAAACATATGATAATTCAAGAGGTACCAATGAAGTTATAAAGAATAAATATTTTCAAATGGAAAGAGTTGGAAGTTGGAAGAAGATTTTTGGCAAAACATAAATTTGGAGCCACGGAAAAGCATGTATAGTACTGCAGAAACTATTAGGGAAAGTAAAGTGGAAGAAGTAATGAATACATTTTTAGTAAAGCAGGCAGGTACATTTATGGAAGTGAGACAAAATGCAATGAGATGATATGTAAGATGATGAAGAGAAAAGTTTTTAAGAAGGTGCCAAGATGGAGGACAGGAGAGGATTATATTAGGCAGAATTCCCTGTTAAGTACATTAAGCATAAGTGTTTGTTGGAAGTAAAAAATGAAGGGGAAAAAAGTAACAAATTAAGCAAACAATAAGGAAGAAGAATAGTAAACAAATTTGGGAAAATGGAAGGTATACAAAGTGAATAAAAATTAATGGCGGAAACTGAAATATTTGAAAGAATATGATAATAGGAGCAAAAAAGTTCCAGTAAATATGGGTTTGCAAATGAGCCATATGGAGATAATTGCTAATGTGTGGTTGCAAGCTGCCACTGACTTCATTAAGAAACATTCTACTAGTTAGTACAAATTAATTTAAAAAGTAGGCTTTTTCTTTAGTTTCCATTCTAAGTTGACTCAAAATTTACTCATAGCTTAACATAACAAGAAATACAATTCTATTTAATATGTGACATTTTATGTACTGTACACTTTTATCTGTAAAAGGAGGTGTTCAAAGTGTCATCCTTACATCTGGATGCACTCTTGCACTCATCTCTGCAGTGAATTTTGAATTCTTGCAAACACCCCTGGATCATTTTAG
The DNA here is from genome assembly GCA_030762175.1 of Metallyticus violacea. Classification (NCBI taxonomy): domain Eukaryota; kingdom Metazoa; phylum Arthropoda; class Insecta; order Mantodea; family Metallyticidae; genus Metallyticus; species Metallyticus violacea. The sequence goes on along the minus strand of CM060846.1, from coordinate 106,510,940 downwards.
AATTGTTGACAAGCATGTGCAATTCTCTACTCCAATACTTCAACTGTATCAACAGGAGTGTTGTATGCTGCACTTTTGCGGTGACCCCAGACTGAAAAATAAAAAGGATTGAGTTCAGATGATTGTGAAGGCCAAGGTACAACCCCTCGTTGACTATCCATCTTGGACCATATCTCTATGTTTGATGTTCAGTTCGTAAACAATGAACACATCAGGAACTGCTTCTAAGTGCATAATAAATGAAGCAGATGATATGTACAATGAATGAAGTCAGTGATGGCTCCTAACTGCTCATTTGCAATAATAAATTTAGCTTGCAGCTTGTTTGTAGACTCATGTTTACTGGAACTATTTTGCTACTATTATCATATACTTTCAACCATTTCAGTTTGCGCTATTAGTTTTGATACACCCTGGATATGCAAAAAGTGAAAATGTGATTGCTGCAAGGGAATGACTAGAATATTTCCGAAAGTTGATTGGGGGGAGGGTCAGAGTATAGTGAAATGGGTAGGGATGACTAGATACTAAAAATGAACAAGTATATCAGGAAATTACTGTTAATGAGGTACAGCAGCAAATAAAGAATTTGTAAATGAATAAGGCAGTGGGAATAGATGGAATACCACGGATATTTCAACAATGATCAGAAAAAGAGAAACGGTATAAGAATAGTAATTGGGTTTTTAAACAAAGAAAAAGAGAGTAAAGTGATGCCATAAAATTGCAAGATAAGCATAGTCCCACTATACAAAGGAAAGGGTGGTAGGAGTAAACTAATTGAGGAATTAGTCTGTTGCCTCTTCTGTGAACAGAACACAGCTCTACTGTTCATTTCTCCAACCCCTATGACCATTTGCAAAACTCGGTCATTTGATTTGGTGCATTCTGAGCAAACTGAAATCAGTTGCAGGTATATTTGACATCAGTTCAATTGTTTTCAACCTTCTACTATCCTCCAAAACTTGGTGTCCATGTGTGTTAACAAATTGCTGGGCTACAGTTGTAGCTGGCAAATTGCATAACCTAAGAACTGTCATCACCAAGTACCAGTCTTCATTTTGATTTGTAGCTCTTGAATTACCCAAACCTGGTCTTCTGGTATATTCTAGGTTTTTTCTAAACCATTATAAGGCATTATGGACTGTGCTTCTAGCCACATTCATTACATTTCTAATATAATGTACACTGCATCCAACATGGTTTAGGCCACAGTTCTAGCCAAATTTTCAGGTCATATTTTTTTAAGGTGAAATGAGACAACTGTGCTTACATTTATAACATGTAAAAATGAAGAAATAATGAAGCACAAAATGGTTTAGACAAATTTGCTGTATCTGAGAATTTATACACATATTTGGAATGCTAAGCTACAATGGCTTGTTTGTAAAACAAAAGACATTCAACATATATATTTGCTTGTATATCACAATATATTTGCTTGCCATAAAATATTGTGATAGGCATTTGTTGTCAAGGAGATATGAAGGCTATGTTGAATGCTTTTTGTTTTATAAACAAGCCATTGTAGCTGAACATTTCAAGTGTCTTGGTGTTTTTTGTCCCTGAGTATGGAAGGATATACCTATTTGAGCAGAAATTGGAGTTAAAGTTGGTGGTATGGAAGATTGTTGATACCTTCCACATTAAAAGAAGAGGATGAATACTGAGGCCCATTATTGTGAAATTATCAACAACAAAATTAAAATGGATAGTTTCAAGCAGTAGCAAAAATTCAAAGGCACCAGAATATATATTGAGCACGATTTAGGAAAGAAGGAGAGGGAAATGAAAAATTTGGAAAGGAAATGAAGAAGGCCATGGATGAGGGCAAGAAAGCATACATAAAAGGAATCGATTTATGGATAGACTGTGTAAAACAGGATATCTGCCTATGTAACATGAGAGGCAGAGAAGGAAGTATAGTCATGAGTCAGGAGAAAGGGGACCTTGAAGCTATGAGAGATAGGAGTGTGGCGCCACATCCCACATCTTTAGGCATGGGGACAGAGGAAATACAAACACCTGATATGACATTACTGAAAAGACAGCTGCTTCCTCTAACCCAGGTGGATGAAAGCATATGAAGAATGGTTTTGAGAGTAGCAGTTGGCCTTGATGTATGGCATGGTTAGAGACTGAGTGCAGTATCAACACCAGCATATAGTATTTTGGAGGTAGGGGAACAAGGTAGTTACAGCAGAGAATCAGTGAGAATGATCAGAAGCAAATTGAAACTGGATCAGTTTAGGTTTGAGAGAAAAGTCTTGGTATAGGGTTTTGTTCTGTTGTTGATAAGTTGGAATGCAGAGAGCCTATTAGGGAAAGTGTTAATTGTCAAATTGAATCTGATATTAAATTTAGGTGAAGTTATAGGATTTGTGGAGATATGATTGGTAAATAAATCAATCGTAGACATAGAAGGGTTTGACTTTTATGGAATTTGTGGTATGAAGAGTAGAACTAAAGGTCAAGTAGCAGGAGGTTTCTAGTGTTTTTTCAGGAAGGAAAGAAAACTTAAAGTTGTCAAAGGAAAGGATTTGTAAAGTAATTCAGTGCTATGGTTAACTTTTCAGAGATATTTGGAAAAATAATGCTTGTGTGAATGTAGAAATGTATGATTCACCAAGTTCATCAAATTATTTTGATCCAAGTTTGTGCAGAAAATTAAACCAGAGTATTGAGTATATTTTTAACAAATATGTGCAAGTTGAAATATTGTTAATGGGTGATTTCAATGCTAAAATAGCAGAGAAGCAGTTGTTTTTAAAGAATTTGATTGAATATTTTGATTTGGGATATGAAGATGAGACATGAAGTAGTAAAGATAAATTATGTAACAATGAAGGAAAAAGATAATTGGAAATTTGTGAGGAGAGTAATCTTAAAATTTTTAATGGCATGAGAGGTAGGGATAAGGTAGGAGAGTTTAAATTTTACAAATAGAAATGTTGAAAGTATGGTGGATTTTATTTTATGAACAGTAGAAATGGATAATGTAGTAGAGGATTTTGAGATTCTGAATTTTGTTACAAGTTGACATTTTACAATAATAGTGAGTTGGTACTGATGGTCTAGTGATAACCATACTTGCCTCGTAGACCCAAGATCGCAGGTTCAATCCCAGCCAGGATTGAAAAATTCTAAGTATGACTTCCTCCTTTGGAAGGGAAGTAAACCCATGAGTTCCACATTATAGATTTACAGCAAGTAAAAGAATCTCAAGCCTGAAAGAAGAAGTCTCTGAGCAAAATTTGTCAACTGTTTTGTGTTCTCATTTTAATGGAATGCTGATGACCTGAGATGTTAAAGAGCATCCATAAATAAACAAAATGAACTAAAAGTAGGGTTTTGGAATGGTGACGGAAGAGAACGAGGCAAAGATTAGTGGGTTGAGAACAAATATTGAAATTTACAAATGAAGGCAAGAGAAATGTGAATTATTTACCAAAGAACTGGAAACAGAGGTGGAACAGTTGGGTTGATTGGAATACAACCATTAATTCATGAAGGTGTAATTGAAGAGGTGATATAAAGATTGGAGCAGAGAATTAAAAGGGCAGGGAGTAGCATGAAAATAGGGGTTAGTAAGAATTGTAATAAAAGGCATTGGTTTAATGAAGATTGCCAATTGGCAAAGAAAAGGGATGAGAAAGAAATAAGAAAATTGATACAATCAGGGGGGGTTATGAAGAAAGAGAAAATTTCTTGATTTGGAAGTGGAGTTGTAGATGCCTCTTAGAAGCTAAGAAGAAAGAATGGAAGATGAGAATGAGTGCAACTCTATTTGAAGTTTCAAAGACACATGATAGCTGAACGATTTAATCAGTAGTTAAAATTTGTATAAAGGAATGTGCTAAAAGAGAGCAATATTGGACCAGATGAAAGGTGCAAATACTTAAGGTTATTAAAATGGGATAGTATAAGCAAAAAACATTCAGAGGAGAATAAGCAATATATTGAAAATCTTGATAAGGGAATTAGTACAATAGAAGTCTGGGAAAAAATTAGAAAATTGAAAAGGAATGAGGTGTGGTGCTGATGGAATTCCAGGGGAATAGTGGAAATTATGGTGAGAGGACAAGCAATGGGATGCACTTATTAACAAAGTTATTTAATAAAATTCTAGAGTATGGTGTGATTCCAATGACATTCAGAAGTGTGATAGTGCCTATATAAAATTGGAAATGGGATGTAAATAACCCAGCCAACTTTAGAGGTAAATAGATTACAGCATTGAGTAGAGAGGGGGAGGAAATTATCAGAGATTCAGTATAGATTTAGAAGAGAAAATAGAACAGTTGACAACATTTTTGTAATATTGACAAGTTTTTAAGTGTTAAAAGGGAGAAGGAATACATGGAATTTATAGATCTGGAGAAGGTTTTGATACTATAGATAGACAAGCACTGTGGATCAAGTTAAAAAGGAAAAGAGTAAGTAAGAATTTATAAATGTATTGTCAAGACTAAAGTTGTGACTTAGGGTTAGCTGTTCAGGAGGATGATGGTACAGACAGAATCCAGTATGCCATGCCAAATAGTTTATTGTAGGGGCATCAAGTCCCCAATCTGAATTGTGATTACAAATAATGACCCTGAAGGACCCTTACCTTTTAGGAATCTGTTGTAGTAATGTTGAGGGTGAAAGTCTGCAGGTCGTCCTCCAAAACGACAGGCAGAAGACAAAGATCAAAGGCAAAAGACAAAGACCCTGAGTCATAACTCTGTTCCCCCTTATGTCATTTATGATTGCCTAGGGGGGTCTCTACATTGTGGCATAAACTATACCAAATATGGTGTGCCATCACCTTAGATTTAAATTATATTAACCAATCAGAAAGTAGTGTGCAGGTGTTGACCCTTTCTAACATTTAATAAAATTGTGACAGATCCAATCTCAGTATGTTTTGCTTGTTGCCATGCATAGGTTAATATCACTATAAAATACTGTGTAAGCAGCCTCTAAAGTGATTGACCACTACACTCAAATTCCCTAAGGTGATCACATTAAGGCAACATACAAAATGTAAAACCAAACGAATTTAGGTTCCAAAAATGTCAATTTACTAAACCCCTCAGCAGTACATGCAACAATATTACAAGCAATCTATTTAGATAACATATTTTGTGTGAAATGTTCAACAGATGAGATAATAGAGTGCAAACAGAGTTTAACAGGTGTAAGACAGGGATGTAAATTAAGCCCAGTACTAATTAATTTTTATTGATGATATTATTGAAGGGATTCAAAAATAAAATGTGCATTCATCACTAATTAATAATAAGGAACTACCATCTCTATTGTTTGCAGATAATTTGAGTGGAGGCTTTAGAAAAGCAATTGAAGTTTTCCACAATATTGTAAAGAATGGTGCTTAAAAGTGAACAGTAAAAAATCCAAAATAATGGCCTTTAAGAAGGAGTTTTATTTCAGAAAGAAAAGAAATAATTGTTTTGTGGGTATGAAATAAAAATGGCTAAGAAATTTGATTATCATACGGTGAGTTTAAGTGTAAATAGCGGTTAGTATAATCAGAGAAAGATATTATTAGCCAAAGGAAAAATGTCTATGGGGGTTATAAGGAAATGCTTAAGGAAAATACAGGAAATAAATGTTAAATGGATAGAATGGATATACAACTTTATGGTGAAGGTAAAAATGATATGTAGAATAGAAATATACAGATATAATGACAACTGGAAAAACCTGGACTTACTTAATAGATCATTTTGTAAGCTAATACTGGGACTTCATAGAGTGTCAATAATGCATCCTTGTTAGCATTAGGTAGGTTAACAAGCAAAGGTAGAATAATTGAAAGAATTATGAAATATCTATAGAATAAACATGTTAGATGATGGATTGATTGTTAAGGAATACCTTGGTGCAAAGGAGACTAAATAGAAAAAGTCATGGCACTTGAAACACAGGATATTATTGAAAAGAAAATGGTATAATAAGCAATATAGTTGCATGAAGTTTTGGAAATAATATGTGATAGAATTGAAGATCTTGAGAAACAGGATATATTTGCTAGCTCACTGAGAATTTATCAAGACTTAAATAAATTTTGGAGAGGGAGAATTACTTAGAAATTTATGATAAAGTGGGGAAGGAAGGAATTGTTGAGGCCAGAACAGGAGTAAGGAAGGAATGATAAGTATCTGTGGTAATTAATGTTCCATGTATGATAATCCTGACAATGAGTGTCATAACATATTATATTGTGAACAAATGAAATTATGAAGATTACAGGTAGGGATAGAACTATTAAATAAAATTTGAGGGAGAATTTTTAATAAGAAGGACTTTAGGAACTAAAGGAGATAAAAACAAAAATGATTAGAGAATACCAGGTAAAGTAAGGAATAAAAGCTGGAGGAAGATTAGAACTAGAATAAGAGAAGAAAGAACAGTATAAAGGATTAGTGTAAATTTGACTATCAGAACAAATAATGGGAGTGATGTAGTGGTGGTTTGGTTGCCAATATGTCACAACCTGAGTTATAATGTATCTGGAAACATTTTTAAGTAGAAAACCTTTGAATAGGTTGTAAGATATTGGGTATGTTCTAATTTATAATTTAATTGATATAAATTGTACAAAGCTTTAGAGACTAAAAGGGACATTTCATTTTGTATTTGAAAAATGGTTAAAATATATTATCTATAGTCTCATTTTTCTATTAAATATATTGTGCTCTGCTGAAGCAAAATTTTTATGCCAATGAAATAATGAATTTCCAAATGTACACTACTGAACAGCAGAAAATCCTCACTGGGAGCAAGAAATTTATCATATTTGAGGCACAAATAAATACATGATGTGGCATTCTAAATGACTTAGATCCATATATTTATTAATAAACTTTTAATAGTTTCCAAGTATCTGCAATTTGTTATAATTTTCTAGTTTAATTTTTGTTAAAATTTCCTCTTCAACATAGGCTGTGAATGTTCTTACAGCAGAATGGGGCATTAGCACACATTATAACAAATGTATGTCAGCATCTGGACATGAACTTCCCCAAAGATAGATTGAAAGCAATGAGCCCATGACACATTCCAAATATGACACCCCTAGGTTTTTCCTTATAGTGACACTTAAAATTGGAGATCTATAATATTTAGCCAGAAGTATAGAAACTGTCCAAAAGATATTTTTGGAAACCTGCAGACATGTTGCTGTTTATGTGCAGCATAATATCGCAGGAGTGCATATAAAAATAACTTTTGAAAGGTGCATTACAGAATTTGAACATTTACACTAAAATTGACTTTAATAAACATATTGCTTAGCTAAATTTAATTCCTCAGTTTTTTTTTTAGTTAAATAATAATAATAAAGTATGAAACTTCACTCTTATGTCATTTGAGTCAGGTTATTGAATGCAATAAGTTTTGAAAAACATCATATCAAGTTCCATTTAAAAATGTAGACTTTAGGCTAGTATAAGTTTTGTAACATCTTATATTATTGCAAGTTGCTCCAAATGGTGGTACTTTGGCTCAGCTGTGTAACATAAATACAAAATTACTTAAGGGTTCCTCAAAATACATTATATATTTTACTCTACCAGAGGTGCTGTTTCTAACTTAACATTTATAACATAAACCTAAGTTATAATTGTTTAATTGGGTCAATTTCTATGTGTGAAAGTTGCAAGACTTGTTTGAATTTATGGAATGCCAATCAATTTAATTCCCTCAATTTTAAAAACTTTCTAATTTAGAGGATAATATAAGTCCCTGAGAACTCTGTGCCAACAAAATTTATAGCTACAACATATTTTCTAAGATAAAATTTAAATTATTTTATCAGAACCTCAGTACTCCAATGGTGATTTATGTATCTTGCACTACTCGCTCTCAAAATTTCATTGGCTACAACGCAGCACCTTGTGCATCAATAAAGTAACCTTTTTTACTGTTGTTTAGGAAAAGCTTTATTTTTCAATCACAATATCAATATTTATGCAAAATCTTGATAATGAAAAATAATGTATTCTATCTCTCTCTAGGAACTACACTGCTGGTCATTAAATTGCAATGCCCATATGAAATGAATTAAACCAACCCCATATGTTCTTGGAAGGAATAAGTTTAACTCATCAAAAGTATGTGATCTTGGTATATGCATTTGATCATGGCATACCATGATTGCAAGATATCATTCTGAGAAATTGGTACTTATGCTGAATGAAATTCATCCATAGTAAAAGGGATATGATCAGTGGATTCAGGCAGGACAAACACATAGATGTGAAGGATTGCAATGAGGCTGTCAATCAACTGAACATGTATAACTATTATGAACATGCAGAATATGTTGCAGTTTTAATGGCCAGCATTATATAAAGCTGCATTTTATTAAATATTCCAAAATTCATTTTTTTAATTTCTATATCATCTCATTTGCTTTCTGTTTGTGCTGTTTTACTCATTGTTTGTATATGTTATGATCTAAATGTATTGTTCAGCACTGAGTGAAAAATCAACTGATCTGTGTTAAACTGTTAAAAGTGAGTACTACCATAGTATTGGGAAAGGGAAAGCTTGGTCATCTTCCTTTGTATAGCATATCCTGGATTAATGGCTCTTTTATTATCATTCCCAAAGGTACCTAAATTTTGTATTGTTGATTTAAAATTCAATGCTGAATCATTGTTATGTCGTTCTATTTATTAATATTATGCACTTAAAATGCTTATACTTCTAAATGAATTTGCTTTCCATATTCACAGAGATGGAAATTATGCTGCTGCAAAAGTAATACAAAAGCGTTTCAATCATCATGCAGAAAGTGAAATTAAACATTTAAACACTGTAAGTATCATAGTGAGAAAGCAAATTTTACTGTACAGAAGTGATCTATCATAGATGCTCTAATTTATATTTAACATTTCTGCATAATCCATAAATTGCTTTTGAATTTAATGTCTACAGCAATATTTAAAATTTTTTATGAAATAAATAATTTGTTTGTTAATTGTGCAATAAACAATAAAACATTTTTAATTAAAGAATTCAATAGAACATACATGGACCTCATAAATATAAAAATACTCACTTATCTAATTCTTTAAATAACTTTAAATTGCAAAATTAATAAAGCAATATGTGTTAGCTTGTACCTGAAATTTGGCTTATTGCATTCATCTCATTGTCTTTCACTAACAGAAGTATGAACCAGTTCAAATTGATACCCCTATTCCCTGAAACTTTATAGATGCATCTATACTCTAGAAAGCAATGTTTAAAATATTACGTGCCATAATCAAACTTTAAGGTACTTAAAAGTACATGAAATGTTAAATTGGTGACTGTGTATATGGAGCTTGCTATCATGGAGCTTTTCATCCACCTCTAGTTCAAGAATTCTGCGGTCAATTAAAATTCAAATAATGGAATAGATTTTATATACATATGAGACAAGGTATTGCTTATTTTAGATGATGTAGCAAAGCAAACACACTAATTATTTACTACAGGAATGAATAACATAAGTGACTGCACTGGATAGTATCATTAAAACACAAATATTTTTATTCCATGCATGTCTAACTAGCACACTTATGCAGCATTCATCCTCTCCACAAATTTTATTTTCAGTATAATGATATCACTGTTTAGATGTCAAAAAATTCTTGCAATCATTCTGTTTTATCTTTGGTAGAAAAATTTTGAAATGTAGATTTTCATTATCTGTGAGAATTTTAGAAAAATGCTGGTAAAACGATTTCTATTGCTGCAAGAAAAATCTATCAAGAACTTGAATTTCTAGGTGTGCCAAGAGGAATTTCAAATCATTCTATCTACTTTCCTGATAATATGCTTTGCAAAAAAGCATCATCTCCATACAATGTCCAAAAATAACAAATCAATGCACTCTTATTTTCTATTTATACAAAAATGATTTAGTATACCATTTTTCCATTTCTTTTTTCACCATTTTACTGAATTTTGAGTCTTTTACAATTAATATTATTTACCTTAAACATTTATTGCAAACTATTGCATTGAACATGCTTGTTGGTTCTTGCAACCAATAAACAATTTAGACAGTGAAATTCCAGTCATACTGATGGTAGGCATTGTGATAAGAGTATTTATTGATTGGTATATGAAATCATTTTTCTTTTCTCCAAAAAATTATTTATTTTTCAAATCTACTCTGATCAATATTATTAATATCAAGAGGTAAGTAATAAGAAAGTTTCTTCTTTGTTATTGTTGTTAGGCCCTCTGCTGGTTTCTCAAGTTTTACTTCATCTATTACATTACAAGTCACACAATTGAAGGTTCTTTTGGAAAATTGAAATTAGGAATTTAAAGCTCTAAATTTGCTTACTAGTGAAAGATTTTTAAAAATTTCCAAAAGTCCACAATTTTAAATCTCCATCACAAAAATTTAATTAAGTCCTAAAGAATGAAAATAATTACTCAGACATTAGTTTCCTGAACTCCATTGAATACATTTACAAATTTTTCCATTAATTCTCTAATTCTTGTGCTTTTTATTTCTGTGAATTAATCATCTTAGACATTTATGTGAAAACCAATATATGAATCTGTCAACTGTACAGTAACAGTTGTCTGCCTTAATCTATAGGGATTCGTATATTTCAATTGGTTCTGCTGTGAGTTCTTGTTTCTTACTCCAAAGCAATTTTTATAGGAGTTAATAATGTTATACACCTTTATTTTTAATGGCATACAGAGTATCTTGACTTAAGGTATGATATTTGTCACTAATCTTGAGATGCATGAACTAAATAATACCCAACAAAATTGCAGAAAAGTTTTTGCCTTTGTCTGTCATAACATGCTTGATGTTGATATTTTTTTTAATATTAGCTTAAATCATAGCTCAGTTTACATAAATTATCATTTTTAAATATAAATATTTGCAATACAATATTGAATTTTTTAGTTGTTAGTTTAAATATTGCAAAAATACTACTTCTGCATGAACTTAACTAATTGTTGGATGTTGCAGTTACTATACACTATATAAATAACTCTATGACACATTCAATAATTGTCAATCCTTATTCACTTGTTAATGTTTTGGAAAATCCCTACCAAGAGTTCCATGACTGAATAAAACTGCAACTTCCAACAAAAAGGACCTTTCCAGTTCTCAAAGTTTAGATGGTATTAAATAAAACAATCAGCTCAGAATGATCAGCTACACTGTCTTGTCTAGAAAACTTAGAGTTAATGCCATGGTAGTATTGTCAGCATCCTACTGTAAATTGATGTGAAGTCTGTTGCTACTATATCTTTTTTGAGAATTTTTCTTTTTAATTCTACTTAAAAGTTCTACTTTAGCCTTTCTTTATATTTTGTTAGTAACCAAACTTAAAAACTGTCATAAGTTTTATCCAAGATAATTTGTCCAATGCACTTTTCCTGAAGGTAAATTCTTAATTCCAATGCCAAAAAAGGGTTAAAGATCATTCCTAGATAGCACATTCTGTCAACTTTTATCTTCCCACAAGAGCAGTTACTGGTATTTAGCTTTTCCCATTCTGAAAAGATACTCCATATATGGAATATGTCTCAACACATATTTGGCAATTCCCGAGATGAATGTACATAAAATATTCTTAATCCCTTATTAATGTCTGAAAATGTCTTCTTCCTTTCTCATTAGCTTCCCAGGCATCTAAATTGAATTTTAAATTTAGAACTCACCTCTTTAACAGTTATTTTGCAAACTTTGGAAAGTTGTTGATTCTTTAGCCAATAGGCTACCCATTTTCAAAATAAATAGATCTATTAATAATATGTACTCCCAAAACTACAGAAAATGCAGCTGTTGAGAATATAGGCTATGAATAGACACAAGAGAACTAGTCTCTGTATTCTCTGAGATATTCAGTTCTTTTTACCAAAACCAATACACTAAAATTTATTTATGCCCAAATTACTTATTATGCAATTGAAACAAAAATTAAGAAAAATTAATGGTTCATTCTTAAAATATTATATCTGGTTGCTATTATGCACAATTGGTAAATATCTGGTTTAAAGCAATTTCAAAAATATGCTCCATATTGTCAAAATTCATTTTTTTTCCTCTTTCTGTCATTCAAGAACAGATGAAAACATTTAAAACTTTGAATATGAAAGAATTTCATAATAGTAGTTAAATATATTTAGAGATTTTTCATGTTCCCATTTTGTGTGATTCCATCTAACCTGCATTATATGTCAAAACATATCACTTGTGCAAGATATGTTTTGTTGAGCAAATATAAAGATTAAAAAGTAAATGATGTTCTACACAACATATCATTTAGTTATAAACATTATCCATGTATTCTTACTTTTATCAAAGAAATATTAATTTCTTACATTATATCAAAGTATGCTGCAAATAAATAAGATGGCAGTGATAACACCATAATGCTTTTAAAGTGTAATACTCTTTTTAAGGAATTACTATCTCTAAGAATTCTATAAAATACCCTTTTTATGTTTAGAGTTATAAATATATAAACAATTATCAGCTACATTTAAACTTTATTCAAACAAAATAAAACATACTGTTTCTAAACAGGTCCTGTATGCAGATCCAAATAACAAATTCAGAGAAAATGTGATGCACATAATTCAGGAAATGGATTGTGGCATGTGGTGTCAGCACAAGTGCATTTTAAATGAGCTACTTGGAGAAACTCTTTATGATGTTAGAGAACGGATTAGACAGCCCCCAGGAATAATGCCACTAAAAAATGTGAAAAGTCTAATGAGACAGGTAACAAAAATATGTTAATTACATAAGTAATTAGGGTTAGATACAATTTGCACAATGCAGCTTTCTATATCAGAAATAGTACAAGAGAAATTTGAAAAGTTCTCTTCATAGCTTTTTGAAATTATTCCTATTTCAATGCACTTTGTCCAGTTATGTTCCAAAGTCTTTATCTCATTGCCAAGATCAGATTCCTCTAGGCCTGTAAAATACTAAATCAACTGATGATTTAAGCTCTTCATTGAATAAAGTTTCTTTCCACCAAATTATTTTTTCAGTTTTGGGAAGCAAATAAAAGACTGAAGGAGCCAAGTCAGGGGAATAAGGTGGATGTGGCAGCAAGTGTAGTTGTGCACCCATGTTTCATCATTGGTGACAAATCAACGCAGAGTCAATAGGACCTCTATAATAATGAGCCAAACTTTGATGAGGGATTTGCACTCTGATTCACAAAAGGCCCCAAGTCAGCAGTTGTTCCATCAATCTTGCCAATAATTTTTAAGTAATTCTTCCCTCATAAAGTGAATATGCATTCCCTTGAAATTCCCAGAGCTTCAGCAATTTCAGACACCTTTAATTGGTGATCTGCCAGTACCGTCGTGCACCTTATCAATAATTTCTGATGTGACTGATTTTGGTCATCTGCTGCATGGGTCATCTTCCACGCCTTCATGGCTGCATTTAAACATTATGGTTTGCTTGGAAATAGTTGAAAATGATGGTGCAGAATCCCCTAGAGTGTTTGTAATATATGAATGAATTTCTATTGCATTGATACTCTTCTTTGCCAAATACTTAATAATTGCGTGATGCTCAATATTTGCCATTTTTGCTATATATACCCTTCTGTACTGCAAAAAATAGCTAAAGCTACTATTATTCTTGGGCAATTTGTGTATTACTATTCAAATTTTTCTATGGTAGATGGAGGATTTTGATAACAAAACTGCTTTGGAACTGCTTGGCAAACTGTGGGCCATTCTCAGAACTTTTCAAATGACCCTTGTAATAAGTAATGGTGAAAAAGTAATAGATTTATTCTACAACTAAATTTAAAATAATTTAATGATTGTTCACATTTGTATATCAAGCATTGGATCTTTACACACTTACATAGCACAGAGCAGTGGATGGTTCATTTTAAGTCTCCATATCAGAATTTGTAGGCTAGATGAGAGTGTCTTGAAACAGTTGGTGGAATAAATGATAGGGAATACCAGATTAACTAGATCTGAGAAAATTTTCTCAAATATATTTTTATTTACATTTTCCAGCTACAGCTGCTGGAATTGAATTCTGATTATCAGTGTAAGGCAAGGAGTCTAATCACATGACTATAGCATTGCTTTAATAAAATATCATTAATAACCTGCAAAAATTAGGCTAAAGCCTATTCTAGGTTCTGAAAGATCATATGGAACATTCAAATAAGTTACTTTGAGCACCTACAGATGTAGATAGGTAATCAGTCCATTGTTTCAAGTGCCATCTAATGTGATACTAAGGCATTACTTGGACATTAAATAACCATAATTTTGTCCAGAAATATCATTTTTTAGGTATAGAGTTCTCAGGACCCATGACTTGAAATCCCTTCTGGAGGACTTGCACTGAAGATTAATGTCCAGGAAAGTCTTATCAACCTCAGCCAAATCTGAGCTGGAAAACTTGGGTCTAGAGGAGAGTGCATTCATTACTGTAAACCACTAAGGCAAAGTTCTTAAAATATTAAATTTATTTTATAATTTTCAAGTAATAAATCAATAAAAGAAAATAAATGAAGGGAAATTTATATATTTTTAATAATTTAGATTTTAATTCCAAACTATATCAAAATATAAAGATATTAATAGGAAATATAGTATTGAAATCAATATGATAGATCCTACTCAACTAAAGATAATTGTAATATATATCTAGGGCACTAATGTAACAACACTGATTAAAATACAGACACAGAGATTCATAGTTTATTAAACAATGGCACTGTTATAGCAGATGATTTAAAATGTAGATTTCTTAGGATGACTGAATATAACAGAAATTTAAAAAAATCAAAGTAACTATACAAGGCATAAAAATAGACAGACATTCCAACAAGAATAAATATCAATATAGATATAGAAATTGTAGATGAAATTACATTAAATAAAAGAGTGATGGCTTATAATCTGTATGTAACTAACTTCTTATTTCAGTTTCCACAATTTATAAATCTATACATTTCATGAAAATAAAAAAAGAGTAAACATATAAACTTTGCAACAAGTAAATTACTTATTCTACAGAGAATATATTCAATATCTTAATTGTTTACTTGAGAAGGAATCATGAGAATATAGATTTAAAACAGTGAAGTGAAAATAGAACTTATGATAGAAAACTGAAAAAATGTAATCACTGTTGTCAGCTACCACTGTGTAAAACTAGAGCAAGGATTAATAGCCAAAAAAATATCTATGTTGCACCTTAGATAAGGGAATTTATAGACAGTAAAAAGTTCTGATTTATTTTTAAATTAATATAAGGTAATTCAAAATAATCTAAAAATCATATTCTCCAGTAGAGAAAAATTAATAGCAAAGTAATAACAAATAAGAAAAAATTCACAAACATATAAAAAACTAGTTAATTTAATAAAAATCGGTCTGAAAATATTTCGGAGCTCCTTAACAATTATTGTCTCCAACATAATTATCTATGTTAACAAAAAATTAGTCTAGGAAGAATAAAACAATTTGCCTTTTATCAAAGAACTGCTCAGCAATAATATAATTAATAATCATAACAAATTAAATATGTTAAATGATAGCAACTTTTATTTATTAGAAATATGCTGCAATTATAACAAGTAAGTAATCACACTCTAGACAAGGCACAGTTACCCAAGCTGAAGGTTGCTTGGTATATTGCTGTTGCTTGGGCTGCACTGTAGCTAACTAGAGTCTACTGGTGGTAGAATGCAATGTGTAATCATGATTACATCAGAGTCAGAAAGACAGTCCTCATGCCTATACTTTTGTGAGAAATATGGGATGAAACTTTCTATTTATAGAAGAAAATAATGTGACAAACTGTTTAGTGTGTCATAACATACTAACAAAATATCAAAATATAATCTTTACTCATTATGCCATTGAAGACATTTTGATAAATACAAAGGTAAAGAACATGTGATTATGGTTGAAAAACCTCAAAATTCAAATGCAAAATTAAGATGAAAGTGATTGAGCTAGAGTTGTTAAGAATGAATTACAAAATAGCATTATGCATTTTCAGGAAAATGAGAGCTTTCAATGGAGGTGAGATATCAAAAGAGTAATTATAAAAGTGGGTTTACATCATCTATACTTTTTGTATACAGCTTGTGTTCCAAACATGTTTGGGTTGGTATGGAACAAGTTCCTTCATGTTTCATACAAATGAGTTAATTCTATACATGTATAGGACAAAGTTCTGTGTATCGCTAGACAAGAGAAAACAATTCTTGTTCTGCAACCTGATCATGTGTACATTAACCCAATTAACAGCATTCTTTGTTTTGTTTTTTCTCCATAAACAACAAACATGTAATGGTCAATTACAAAAAATTTATGGTTAATAGAAAAAATGGAAGTTAGAAAATATATTTGGGAAACCTCAAAATTATAATTTCAGAGGCAAAAATGCACCTAAAGAATCTTTGCATGAAAGTACTTCTGTCCTCAAAATTGAGGTTGGAGAAATGGAGAAAAAATGCATAACTTAAAAACCAAGAACAACAGGAATTAACAAACATAAATAAGTAAAAAAAACTTGCATTATATAGGAATGAGATGTATTACCCATTTCATGATAAAATAAAATGCTGTTATTGCCAAATAACATGTTATGTGGCAATAATTTCTTACCTTGTCTGAGTAATATGTAGCGGGAGACAAATTGCATGGGACTACTGTAAACGGCATTCCTGGACCTGCTCGCTCCAAAAATTCAACCTCTGCATTCCTTCCTCCAGCTGACTTGTATTAATGTCCTGAACAAATGTTCCAAATATAAATACTATTCATTTCAATATTAGTTCAATTTGGAATTGAATGCAGTGAAACACGCACTAATAATCTCTGAGAGTCAGAATATTAAAACACTCTTTTTGGTTTCACTTCATTTAAGTGAAACCAAAAAGAGTGTTTTAAATATTCCAACTTACAGAGATTACTATTCATTTGTTTTGTATTGAACAAATCTGTATGATACAAATGTCATATGCAATTCTATA
Organism: Metallyticus violacea; assembly: GCA_030762175.1. Classification (NCBI taxonomy): domain Eukaryota; kingdom Metazoa; phylum Arthropoda; class Insecta; order Mantodea; family Metallyticidae; genus Metallyticus; species Metallyticus violacea. Next base: position 106,493,916 of record CM060846.1, on the reverse strand, counting down.
CAAAAAGTTCTTGATATAAACCCACTTTTATGGTGCTAAAGAATTAAGTCCACAGTATTTACACTATCAGTTCATCAGTTTGTACTCTTCCACAATTGTACACCTTGTACAGTACCCTGTGGACAATGGCTGCATTCAGCTGTATGATATAACTAAAATGTTCATTTCCTTTTCTTTTGCAATGGATGAGAGCAATGACATAACTGATACTCAAAGGTTAGCATTTTCATCAAGGGTGTTGACAAAGATTATAAAATAAGGGAGAAACTGTTAAATATTGTGCCTATGAAACACCCTGCTACTGGTGACTATATCTTTACAACTCGTGACTTATCAAGGTGACAATGGAACAGTTTGAGCATTCATTGGAGAAAATAGTTTCTTTAGCCACCAATTTAGCAGAAACTACTTTTGGAAGTAAAAAGAAGACTGTAACATTAGTATAATATAGAAGAAAATAATTAAACATAGAAATAGAATTTATACCAGTGGACTACATCTTATACCCAGAAAATTGATGTGCTAAAAACATTCACCTCAGCAATGTAATGGATGTTGTAGTGCAAAAATTTAATTTCCTCATATCTAAGGGACTTAATCAGAAATAGTTTCAGGCCCAGCTTGAGGATACTTGCATTAAAATGGGGATTTACTCTACCATATTAAGTTAAAATTGTAAAAGTGAAGAACAATACTGCAACATTTTTTTGGTGCTATGAATGAAATTGGATTCATTATGAAGGTAAAAGGCTTGCAAAACTTCAAAATTAACAATGGGTAAATAATTGGCTTTCCCTATGGACCTAACTGGCCATTTTAATGAACTTGATACAAAACTCCACAACAGAGAGCATGGGATTGCTGATCTGTATGGTAGTATTCAGGCATCTTAAAAGAAGTTAATGTTTACCATTAAGGAGATATTACACTTTCCAAATTAATCTCAGTGATGCAATGTGTGGATGCCTTGGACAATGAAGAATACATAAGAATAATGTCACAGTGGTGCAAAGACTTTTGAAATTTCAGAGCAGTACTAAACTCTTAACAAAAACTGAAGATAGTCACTACATCACTGTCAGTACATGTTTACTGTACTTGTGCTGAACTACAATTAGAATTAATAGACTGAAATACTGATATTGAGTTAAAGTATAAATATCAAAACTGAAGAAATATAAATAATTTTAAAACCCTTTTTTTGTGAGAAAGGTCCTAAACTCCACAATCTTTATGCAAGAATTGTATGCATGTTTAAAAATAACTGTGCCACAAAACATTGTTTTCTTTAATTGATTTTACGAAAGTCGGATTATAGAATTCAACTAAGTGATGATCACCAGAAAGCATTGTTGCATTATGTGGTACTCAATTAATTTGTTCAGTCATAGTGTTCTGCCAGAGAGCAGGTCCTTCACAGCACACTAAGCATCATGCCATGTTTGCACTTTTTCTACATATAGATACTGCAATAGCTTCCCATCTTCATAATGACGAAGGTAAGATGCCTTGGTGGAACGAGTTGCAGGGGAAACCAGTTTACCTGGAGAAAACTTGCCCAGGCATCATTTCATTTACCACAAATTTCACTTATGGCAGCTGGGATTGAACCTGTGTTGCCTTGTTGGGAGGCAAGCAGTCTAACAACTCAGTCATGACATTAATACTAAAAAAGTAGTCCCATGTATTGAAAAACTGTTTGCAAACAGAAAACTGCAAAACTTGTGGTTAATTTCTAATAACCATGAAGATGCATTGATTTGAATAACTATATTTATATTGTTTATTTTCATATATTTCATACAGTTAATTTAATTTTGCACAAATCATAAGTATGTAAAAGCTGAAATAGTCAAAATTTGCATACATTTGTTTCATATTACATGCATTTTATTGCTTTCATTTTTAAGTAATAACAGTATAAACACACTTAATTGAAAAGGGGAAATTAATTTACATTTATATATTTTTTTTATGCTTATATTCTTATAAGAAATTTAGGTTCACATATAAATTCTTGGTTCTGCCACTGTAGCTGTGGATTGCTTTACCTGCAACAAAATGTAAGGGCTTAATGGTTTTTACCTGTGTATGAGAATGCAGTCAATTAAAGTCTCTGCACTATACCAACATAATGATACCTAATATCTAGGTCTTCAATTAGACAAACTCCTTAATTAGAAAACACATGTTATACCAAAACTACATTATCAGCCTAGGTGCTTTGTTCATTGTATCACAATAGATCTAAAGTTCTATTCAAAACAATCTCTTAAATCATAAAATATGGTTTAATATTCTGGGGAAACTCTGTTGAAAGTAAATGTGTTTTCATATTACAAAAAAAGGCAATATAAACAATATGTGGCACAAATAATGGAAAATAATGAACACATCTATTTAAAAACTGGCATCTTTAACACTTCCTTAAATATACATTTTCTCTTAAGAATTTTCAAAATAATTAATGGAGTTTGCCAATTCTTGGTTATGCATTACAAATGGACTACACTATTGTCTTCTGCCATCCATATGAAAATTCCAATGCCTCACTGCTAGTAACTGAGTTGGCATCAGAATTCACTGACTGACTGACTCACTGACTGACTGACTCACTGACTCACTGACTGACTGACTGACTGACTGACTGACTGACTGACTGACTCACTCACTCACTCACTCACTCACTCATATTAAAAATAAATAACAATTAATTAAAAATACACAAATAGATCACAAACACTAGACAAAAATATTATGTATATGTAGACACATTTCAGATTATCACTTATCAAAAAGGAGTTTATTATAGGTATTGGAATATATAATACTTCCAAATAATCTCAAAGTATTATCATCCAATGAAAGGGAAAGATTTCAATATGCTTTCACTGAATTTTTGTGCAACTAGACCTATTATTCAGTTGATGAATTCATAGAAAATAAGAAAACACAACTTACTGCTTCACTCTTCCCTGGTTATACTTACACCCTCTGGGACTTAAGTTATCTCTGAATATACAGAGTTTATTTGTTTTGTTTTTTGTTTTGATACACACTTGTTGATTTGTTTTATTTACGGATGTTCTTTAACATCTCAGGTCATCAGCGATAAATTCAATTTAGGGTGTGAAACAGTCAGTAAATTTTGCTCCAGGCCTGTTCTTTCAGGCTTAAGGTTCTTTTTTGTATCGTAAATCTACTACATAGGACACATGGCTTTATTTCCCTTCCAAAGGAAGCCATACTTAGTATTTTTATGCCTGAAAAAATCCATCGAACCTGACTGGAATTGAATCCACGATTTTGAGTTTATGAGGCAAGTATGGCTACCACTAGACTACCTGAACTGACACACATATACACTGAGGAACTCCTGAATAAAGGTCAGTCCTATGTCAGGGCTACCTCAATGACATCACAAACACAGAAAGTTAAAGACAAGCATGGAGTGATGGAATGAAGATGAATTATCAAATGGAAGATGAATCTGTGGCAGATAAATACTAACTCTGCATTTGACCTTTTTGAAAATGGACCAAGTAAAATTGCAGAAAAGTCACATTAAACAGTTGCAGGATTTGAATCTGGGATCCCCCAAATATGAGTACCAAGCATTACTGCCTGAGCCAACCCAGCAGGTATGAATAACCTGTAATGTCGAAATTATGCTCACTCATAAGATAACATCTTTCTATAATATGCTAGTAAATGTAGCCATCCATACATAGATCTAGTTCACTTGACCATTAGGAAGAAAAAAATAGATAGAAAAATGGAAATTAAGGAAAAAGAATGGGAGAGAAACAAATGAAAGAGAAAACACCTAAGCAAATGAAAAATGCCCTTTTTGAATGAGCATTGGAACAGTGTTTTGATTTCATATTTGCTTCTAAAACTGTATTACCTAAAATAAAATAATCTATAAGGACTAGGTGTTTCAGAACCTTAGGTCATGAGCTTTCATAGCTTTTATTCATGTTTAAAACTTACAGTTAAAATTAAAGTCAGATAGTAATCTTCAAAGAGCCCTTCCACCCCAAAATACCAAGAAAAGCTACTCTCTGGTTGTTGTTGATAATGAAGCATGCAGAAAGTGGTTGAAAAGTTTTTTCATTTCAAAAACATGTGTGTGAGTGTGTGCATGTGAAAGCTGTGAAGTATAGGGCCTATAATTTGAGGGGAGAAAAAAACAGGAAAGAATGACAATTCTAGGAAAATTTTATATATATTATATTTTATTGCAGATGCTGAGGGGCCTATCTTACTTGCACGACAAATGTCATATTATACATACTGATTTGAAGCCAGGCAACATTGCATTTTATTCAGAAAAAAAGTATCTTGAACCATGTAAGTATTACCTTTGTCCATAAATAAATTTAGCTATTAGTATAAAAGTACTTAACAAAATAAGTATCAGTAAAACTTTGTTAAGATTTTTATCTCTTTGTGTCCAGCTGTGACTCTGGCATATGCCTATTAAATACCAGCTTCAACTTTAGTTCCCAATGGAAAAAAGTTTCTTAGTTCTTTATTATCTATCTTATTCTAATGAGCATATATATAACCAAAACAACGAGTAGATAAGCAGAAAAAGGATAAAACACCAGGAAAGTCACAGGTTCACCATCACAACACTTCAAACTGTTCGTACTCTTCTATATATTAAAGAAAAGTATTAGTTTTGACATGATTAGTAAACATTTTTCCTTTATATTTAAAAATAATTGATTTATTTATGAGACCAATGTTTCATTTTAATTTAATAAAACTTGGGTGTTGTTATTATAATTGTTTTATATTTTTTATTTTTATATATTTTATATATATATATATATATATATATATATATATATATTTTAAGGTTTTTTCCCCTCAATCTAAGAGGTTGTGGCATTATAAATTCATTCTGCTCTTCCTTTTTTAAACTTATGTAGCATTTGCTGTATGGCACTATGTGCTTAAAATAAAACTAATAAATACTTTAGAAAAGCATTAAATACCTTACATGAACATGAAATTAAAAATTTGTATGCATTATTGCATAATAGCACAAATTATGGAACAGAAAAAGAAATATAATTTATTCTATTGTTTAATGTACCATTCAAGTTAATGTATGCAATGATAATGCCAAAATTAAGTTATAATTACAGTTATATTTATAAAATAATGTCCACCATGAAGAATTTAAAACAATATAGTTAATCTGTGTGCCCTAACAAAACCTCTAGCTATAGTTGCTGATCCAATATTCAATTAGGAACCTGAAACTTCTTTGTCAGGAGCCCAAATATTATATAGTTTCTGTAATTACCCTCACCTTGAAATGGCAAACTCCAGATAAATTTAAGCAGTAGCAGATTCTTGACTCATTTAAAACTTTGTTGAGTAATCATCATTCCATGGGATGTTGAACGTGTTCAAAGATACAGAATTCTAAGAAACATTTAATTCAATTAGTTCATGAATGAAATCAGTAGGTATATTAGAATTAATATTTCTGCTGAATGAGGTTTGAGCTAAAGTGAAACAGTCATGTACTGCTTTTATAAAGCAGAAACTTCCACCAAATTATTAAAGACAATTATATTTGCTCCTGAAGAGTGGAAGTTATATCAAAGGCATTTCAGTTGAGGATAGTAAAACTGAAACTGATTCTAATATGAGTCTAAATTTTAACAGTGGCAGCTATTTATTTCTCACAAATACAGAATATAATGTCTTTAAGCATTTCTGTCCTTTGATATAGTGTCAGGTATGATCTAAAATCCATTGCCTGTGATATGAAAGTTCTGAAATATAGTGGTCTATCTGAAGAATGTTTGGAACAGTGTTGAAGTAAATACATAAAGTGTTTCTTTTACTTTGATGCCAAGTTGAAGTCATAGGGACTTAAGTCAGGAGAGTATGATGGATGATAGAGCCCTTCCCAACCAGACTGATTGAACAAAGTACCAATATTTTCAAGTGCACATGCTTAGGCATTATCATGCAAAATGTTTGGTGGACTGTGAAGAAAGTTTTGTGGGTTTTTCTCAAAACTGACCCCAGATTATATTCCAAAAATGAACTATAATACTGTGCAATGATTCTCTGAGGTTATAACATGTATCAGAACAACACTATCACAGTTGTATACAAGAATCATCATGGCTTTCTTATTGCTGGGGTATTGACAAACTTTAGGTTTTGTGGCAATCCATAATGAAGTCTCTAGTTCAATTGCAGCTACATTTTTGTCTCATATTATCTGGCTCATACCTTGTCCAGAATAATGATAATAAATAAGAAAGCCTCTTATATGTATAATTCTTGAAGCTGTTTACAGTGAAGTCATCATATTTAAAATGATACACTATGGGTAGCTTATTTACACACTTCACTCACTATATTTTCCTAAATTGGAACAATGTTTTGGGAACCAGCATTCCCATCCTCAGTCATTGACCCAGTGGTTTCTGATGCTTGTGTTAGTCCATTGCAAGTTGTTGTGTGGACTGTGGTGTCCTCTGGTGGCTCTGAAATGAATCAAGAAAGGTGATCTCATGGTGGAAGGTCAAAATTCATAGCAATTTTATGATATTTTAAGATGAAAATATTCTTCCAGGCGGCCAATTAAAATGGTTCTTTATTTCTTTTAAAAGTTTTATCTCTGGATTTATTTCATGATTTTGGCTCCAATAATGATGTGGCACTGACGATTTTTCCGTCTGTTTAAATTTGATGTTTCTAAAATGTTCTTTCTTCTGGATTGCCAGATTTCTCTTGGTTTTTCCTATGTATTTCAAATCAGGAATATATGCCATAGAATGTTTAGAATGTTTAGACTGTAATTTGAAATACATAGGAAAAATCAAGAGAAATGTGATAATCCAGAAGAAAGAACATTTTAGAAACATAAAATTTAAACAGACAGAAAAATCGGCAGTGGCACATCATTATTGGAGCCAAAATTGTGAAATAAATCCAGAGATAAAACTTTTAAAAGAAATAAATTACCATTTTAATTGGCCGCCTGGGAGAATATTTTCATCCTAAAATATCATAAAATCACTATGAATTTTGACCTTCCGCCATGGGATCACCTTTCTAGATTCATTTCAGAGCCACCAGAGGATACCACAGTTCACACAACCACTTGTAAGGGACCAACACGAGCATCAGAAACCACTGGGTAGTGTATCATTTTAAATAAAGAAAGCCTCTCTTTGGCATAAATAGTGCTCCAAGTAGTATGTGCAGTATTGTGTCATTGCTATTATTACAATTCTGTATCCATCATTATGCAATTTTTCACGTTGCCAGGCATTCCTTCACAAGGTAAAACAAATGGTATGTGAGGATTCTATCTCTAGGGCTAACTCTCAAATCATATGCTGCAAATAAGTTTCCAATAATATGAAACATCATTTCTTCACTTGCAGTTAGGGCAATCTGGTTAAGCTATATCTGTCACATTTTGGTATTCCTTGAAGAAGGCTTTTACCTATCTTAATGCTGTTCTGTAAGATAATGCAGATTTTCTCCAAGCCCCTTGAAGTCCATGGAGACACTGTCATGCTATGTAACCTGGTACATTCAATGTTTATCCAAACTGCTGATCCTGTCAATCATGATTACCCTATGTTAGAGTGCCAACTAACAGCATACTCTATTTCTCTCATCACTGTGCAGGCACATGATAGGGGTGCATCCTCCATGAATGCAATTTATTCATTGCATGCCCTGTCATTTTGTAGGACAAATAAATAATTCTTCTTTGTATATTGTTGGATGGGTTAATTTTATCATAAAAATAAATAATTAACACCCAAATATTTTGAATTCCCTCCTTAGAATATTAAGGGCATGTAATTCCTCAAGGTTCAGACATATGATGCTACAGTAGCCTTGGCCTGGACTGATCATGTCATGGGAGCTCTCAGCTATAGCTTCACTCTTGCTAGTAATGAACAAGGGAAATAAGCGCTCATCAATTTCATTGGCTGCAAGAAAAATATTGCATTCACAGGTCTATAACAAGGTATTACTTTTGTTATGATCCTTAAAATAGTGGCACTTGTCATTACATTTTCTCTATTCTCTATTGTTTCCACCTATCAGCTAAATGATAAATTTCAATTGCCATCCAGGTTTGGAGAGTGAATGATTTTGTTTTGAAAACATCTATTGTCAAAGTGTCAAAGTACTGTTAGAACTTGCGGCAATAAAAGTTAAACTTGCAGGGATCACAGACTCACATTTCCTAGTACATACCAAACAGCATTAAAGTGTGAATTCTTATATGAACAGTGCAGCACTCTACATTTGCTATTTTTTACATAATGTAGTGCAGTATATACTTGTACTTGGGACATTAATTTTAAAATTAATTATGTTGAAGAAGACATTATTGTATATTTATTTCAGAAATCATTTTTCAGTACAAAAATAGATGAGAATTTTAATATAATGAAAACTGGGTGACCAGTTCCTCCTCTCACAAATCTGAAATCTGAAAATAAGGCATGTGTATGTAAATTTAATACTGATATTTATAACTATATAGTTGTGTGGTTCAGAAAATGCTATAAAATGTTTTGTTAGCCCTGTTTATTATTTGGAACTGAAGCTTCACCTTGGAACAATAAGAACAATAAGAAGCACAACTAATCAGATCACAAAAATTTACATACTGCTATTTCTAGACATGGGAAATCTGACACATATTCATGCCTTAATAACTCTGGGAACATTTGGCAAAAACAGAATAGACTTACATCTAGATAAGCAGAGGCTTGGGAACATTATTAAACATAATAAGATTGCAATGGAAAATTGAGAAATTTTGAAAAGACATGCTTTTTAGGCAAACAAGAACTGGCTTTCTGCAGGCATGATGAGAGCAAAAGCTCTAACAATCATGGCAATTACATGGAACTCCTACTAATTTCAGAGTATGACGAACAGCTGAAAAATTGTTTGGCAACATCAACTGTGTTTTCTGGTACCACACCTTTGATGAAGAATGATATAATCCAGAGTATCAATGCATTTATGATAAACAAAGTAAAGTCATAAATTAAGTCAACAAAATTTGTTTAAATTGTGATAGATAATACCTCCTATATCACCAACTTATTGCAATTATCAACAGTGTTGGGATATATACACAAAGGTATTTGGGGTTTACTGACATCAGCTCAGAAGCATAGGTACCCTTGTGAATCTGGTTATGTGAGTTTTGAACTAATTTGAATACAGGAGTACTTGTCCAAATATATGATGGGATAGTATTGATGTCAGGTGAATTAAACAATGTCCAGTCAAGAGTGAAACAAATGATACTTGTGGCAATGTTCGTACATTGTTTTGCTCATAAGTTAAATCTAGCACTGTCCCAATCTGTATCTCATAAACTTATTCTCAATTTCTGCTAAATTTATCAGATTTACATTTTGTAGATAAAATATTGTGAAGTGAATTAGCTAAAATAACCCAAAATAAAGAGACAGTGCATAAAAAGTTATGGATGAAAAAATATTTTATATAGTCATGTAATGGGACAGAGAAGCTTATAGTATTATATTTACTTGTCACTAACAGAAACAACAGGCATTTCTGTATTGAAATACATTTATGTTACATACCCGAGTAATGCCATGGGTGGTCGAGGTCATTAAGGTGCAGATTCATGAGCAGGAGGGCTGGGGTTCAAATCCCACCAGAACCATTCTCCCTGACTGAGGTTTTTCCAGGTTTTCCTCTCAAACCTCATAAATGACAACTGCCAGGGAGGGACCCTAAATTTAGGACTGGAACATTTCCTTCCTTAAAAATGAAATTCTTCCCCAATATATCATTTCCTGTCATGTATCATCAATGTGCACCACTTGTGGTGCCTCAGTAATAAAAATGGGCATTAAACACCATTAAAAAAATTGCTTTAACTGAAATTTGTATCAGCATGTGCAACTGGCACGTGGGGTAGGAAAGTTATGCACATTTGCTCTGAAGTAAAGTTAAGCACATCTGTAACCAACATTTAGCATAAATGCTTTATCTGGTTCTTGTGTGTCCACAGCAGGGTTACTACTAATAAACATTTTAAATGTCATAAAATATTTGAACATACAACAAATTACAACATTATACATATGCTCTACACGTGGATCCTAGATAATCACCTGATAAAGAGAAGTTAATGCCAAGCCTACAGTTGATCAAACATTAAAGGGTCTATCTTTTCTGTTTCTTATATGAAAGAACATACATTAGTCTTTGAAGTGACTTACAGTTATTAATATGATAGGATACTTTTCAGAAGAGTGGAAAGTAATAATACAAATGAGACCTTTCCTCTGATAAAATGAAAATGAAAATATTTTATTATGGTTGTTAAAATGTAATTATTAGAATAATTAATACTTCTTTCACAACTTAGGCAAATAAATAAAAACTAATAATTTAATTTGAATTATATTACATTTAAATTAAAAGACAAGTTTTTTCCATAAATAATAAAAAGAAGCTTTTTTGCTTAGGGCCCAAAAGAGTTAGATATTGTTAACTATTTCTTTGAAATAGTGGCATTACAGAACTAGCCCACCCTGAATGTTTGATTAATTCTCCTATTCATAAATTCATTTAAACTCAGCCTCTGCTGCATGTTTAAAATGTTTAGATCATTCCATAAACTAAACAACAGTGGCAAGAGAGAAATATCATCTGGTTGTATGATAAATAATCTGATGAAAATAAATAATGCATTCAACTGAAGAAGAGAATGGTGTTTAATGGATGAATGATTGCTAAACCAAGAACCCCTAATCAAACAAAGAAATTGTATTAATTAAATTGTACTTATAAATATAATATCAATAATTCATTAAGTGCAATGTGAAAGACACCATACCAACAGAACAGAAATCACGAATTTATGAAATCAACTGTGTAAATTGTGATCAGAGATAAATCTGAAAAACAAACAGAAATTTGGAAATTCAGAGAAAAGAACACTTTAGATATTCATTTTAAATAGATTGATAAATCAACAGTAGCAGCTCACTTTTGGACCAATAATCATGAAATTAAACTAGAGGCAAAGCTACTGAAAGGGCTTTAATCCAATGGAGCTATCCACTTGGGAAAAGATTTTCATTTTAAAATATAAGGAAAACCTATTGAATTTTGATGTTTTGCCCATGGATGAACTAAGCAAGTTCCTACTAGAATCAGCAGAGATCACCATAAAATCATCCATCCACCAATTTGAGTAGCAACAGTCTGTCCATAACTGATGATGAGAACAAGTGCTTCAAAAATGCATCCTAGTGTTATGTAAGTATATGGAATTAGTGTGAACAAGTGGATTACATTAGTGTAGTATATAAAGAAATGGTAATGGAAAAAAGCAAAAAAGTCCCAAAGAAAAGAGAAACCATAGATCACAAAGCAGGAGGTTATCCTCATTTTCAAATTAACCACCACACTACATTAAATTATATCATATGCCAAAATATATATGAAGATAAAATCACAAGTAAAAACAATTGTAATTAACAAGCATTTGATTGCACAGACCTTTACTGTTGATAGTAATGAACAATAAATGGGTATATTTTCAGCATTACACTGTCAATTTTTTCCTATCAATCACCAAATAACACTTTATACATTTGTTTTCAATTAATAAAAGAATGTCTGAGTGACTAAATTTGAACCCTTTAAGAATTTGCCACTTTTATTGCTTTTAAACCTAACTTTGGTTAAGTTTAACATTTGATGTTTTTTTAATGTTATATAAATAAATTCTAACTTTATCACAACATTCTAGAAATATTAGGGGAGGAAATATAATGTGTGCTAATTATAATAATCAAAGGGCTAATTTGGCCCTGATACATCTTTTATCCATTATATTGCAAAAATACAATCTAATTATCAATGTAATACTAAACACACAATAACACAAATGTATTTGTTGCTGTCCAAAAATGATTACTGAGGATTTCACACATTGTTTGGTGTCACATTCAATGCACTTTTCAGGGCTATTGTTGTTGGTAGTTTGCAAACCTTTATGTTAACAATATGTTTTCCTATATAAAGAATGGGCTAGCTGATGAACAGATTTTGCAGGGGTTTCACAATATTGATGAAAGCCAATCAGGTGAAGAGAGCAATATATATCAAACAAGATGGAATTATTTGAAGTTCTCTTAATGGAAATAAATTCATCTTGTATTTTTAAATGAAAATCTGTTAACATTTAATATTATTTCTTACCAAAGGGCCATGTTAGCCCTCATGAACATTGAATGTGTGCAGCCACTATGCATATCCTAGAAATTTGAACAGCAAATCATTGTGTTTCCTTTATTTTTGTTGGTAGGTCATCAGGTTAAAGAGAATAGTGATAGAAACAGAAACTTAAGGGAGACCTTTATTGATTGTTTAAATTTTGATGTTGTTTCTCTGTATGTTTTCACTGAAAAGCATTGATTTAAAAATTATAAAACATTGTGCAAGTTGTTTATGCCTATTTTATGCATTATCCAGTAGTTTTATTTGCCAAACTGAATCATGAATACTAAAAATCTACAAGATTGCTAATATTGTCTTCTGCTTATCTTAAGTACTTTTGATTTCTTGGCCAAGTTTATCTGTTTAGATGTGGACTGATATTGTCTAAAGTCAGCTTGTGCTAGAATAAGTAGGGTTTTGTTTTCAAGAAACCAATTAAGTATAGTGCAGATAATTTTTCCATAAGTTTAACAAGGGTCTAGTTAAGGAAATAGGTCTATATTTATGAATATTCTCAGCATTTTCTTTTACATTTTTTATTTATTTTTTGTTTTGTTTTACATTTTACATTGTTTTACATTGTTTGTTTTACATTTTTTATTTATTTTTTGTTTTTGTTTTTTGTTTTGTTTTGCATTTGGTATAGACTTTTGTTAAGGAATTATTTTATAGTTTTGTTAATTGTAATGGTTGTTTCTTTTTGGGGTTACTTTTATTGTTTAGTGTTAATAAAGTTTTGTATTTTTATTATTTTTCTAAGAAATTTTAGAAGGATTACTTTTTTTTTTAACTTCTATTTTAAATTCTGTTGCTGGTTTTCTCCAATGCATCATAATCATTTTGTGTTTGTTCAGCTCAATCCAGTTTAATCTCTGGCTTTCTAATAAAATGGAGAGCTTGTGTGTCCATAAAGATTTATAATTTTATATTCTTCCTCTAGGTAGCTTTTCATTTACACACTTAAGGATAATATTACAATTTTTTTAGAAGACAATTGCATGATAAAATCTTATTTACTGTAAATCTGGAAAATGAGTCTTCCACATCTGTTGAAACATATCCCATATATCTGTTGAAACATATCCCATTCGGTACTTAATTCCAATAGCATTTATTAATACATTTGAGGTTATGGCATTTATTTTTATCCATGGCAATAGTTGTAATATTTATTCTGTGACCACATCTTGGGTCTCCTCTAAATATCTTTTTGGATGTTACAGGGGTAATATCAGATGAACACTGAATGGGGTTTAGAAAAGGGAGAAGAATACTGACATTATATTCATTTTAAAAACTCTAATAGATTAATATTTAAAAAAACAAGATAGGGAAATTTTACTAAGCTTTTACAGATTTGGAAAAAGCTTTCAATTGAATTTAAATGCAGTCAATGTGTATAAGCTTTCAGAAAAAGGGGTCAGTAGACACATGATAGAAGTTTTAAAAGCTTTGTATTATGAAAATACTTTTTGTATAAGATTTGAGGAAGGTCAATAACTAGAGAAATAAGACAAGAAAAGGGGGTAAGGCGAGGATGTAAGTTAAGTTTAGTTCTGTTTAATTTATACATTGATGACATATTGCAAAACATAAATAAAAACATTAATTTTATGCCAGTTATAAACAATATTCTATTATTTGCAGATGATTTGGTAGTTGGTTCTTTTACAGTAATTAGCATAAAATAAACCTTGCAGAAAATTGATAATTGTTGTTCAGAATGGGGAATCAAGATAAGACACAATTTTTAATATGTAAGATAGGTGGAAAGTTGAGTAAGTACAAGAATTGAAAGAGAGAGAATAACGACTATAAGGTGATACATGAGTGCATTTATTAGGTATAAAAATGGATGGGGTGGAAAAATAGGGAAAGCAAAAAAGATTGGTACTGGCAAAAGAGAAAGCAGCTATGTCAATCATAAAAGGATATTTTTTTAAAATACCACAATTAATTAGAAGTTAAATGGTTAGAAAGAATATATAATACAATGATTGAAGCATGAATGCTTTATGGTGTTGAAATTTGGGATGTAGAAAATTCTTTGGAAATTGTGGATAGAATACACCAAACATTTTGCAAAGAAATTCTCGACTTACCAATTGCAGCTGTAAAAGAAGTTGCTCAAATAGAAATAGGAAGAGTTACAAAAAAAGGTCTGATTATGAAGAGAGCTTTAAAATATTGGCACAGGATTTTAAACCTAAATGAAGATAGTATAGTAGAGCAATTTTTAATATATCAAGACTCATATTTAACTAAGGGGTTGCTGAATAGTCTAAGGAGTATTTTAGAGAGTAATGGATTATGGTATATATGGATGAAAAAGAAATAAATATCAGAGGATTTTGGAAAGAGGCAAGAAGATGATTCAAAGATATAGAGATACAAAAATTGTTTAGTAATTTAACTGAGAAGACATTTCTGGAATTTTATGTTAGGGTGAAATGGCTATGTGAGAAGGAAAATTACACTAACAAAGCTGATAAGGAGGAAAGAGAGAGTATAGCATGGGCAAAAACAGGTGTATAGAAGTTAAAAAGGTGAAAGAGAAGGCTTTACTTGGAGAATGTCCATTATGTGGAGTAGAAGAAGACTTCGAAAATTTAGTGTTTGATTGTAAGGAAACTGACAAATGGAGAAATGAATTCATTAAGTTTAAGTTTAAAAGGGACAAAGAATAATGTCGAATGAAATACTCATAAAGGAGAGTAGGAGTGTGGTACAGTATTTATTACAGTTAAAAAGAAATGGAAATGGACAGTGAATAAAGGAATTATTAATTTGTAGAGATTGTAGCTAGCTGAGAAAAAATTATATATATATATATATATATATATATATAAAGTTATTAAAATACTTTTATTTTGGTACCTTGGGCTGGGCTGGAGCCTGGTTCCCTGGAATTCCAGTAGGCTGCTGCTGATTAAGCTGGGACTGGGGACTGATGCAATCAAGGAGGAAATTTAATTTTTTGCTTAATTTTATAGAATTTAGATAAAGGTGTCGGTATAAAATGAAATATTGTATTTAAAATGTAATTTGCAGGGTTTACATCTAAAATAGCCTGGGTCAGAGGGGTGGAGACTGCTTTGTACTTTATATTTTTCTTAGCATTTTATTAAATTTCAAATATCAGATGAAATTAGAGCTACATTTCGATTTGATGTCAATCCATTGTAATGTAAAAGGGTTCAGATTATTTTTTGTTATGAATCATTCAACAGCATTTGAGGATAGGAAATCAATCAGTTGTATCAAATGGTTTGCAGTTTTGATTTCCCATTCCTTAGCATCTATATTAAAATCACCAACAAAAACGGTTTTCCTTCTGAATTCTATCTTACTAGCATTTAGAATATATTGGGTGGATTATATACAGCATAAAGCATTAGTTGCTTTCTGTATTTCTATATTTCTGTTTTGACAATCTCAGCTTTGAAGCAGGAAATGTTGTGTCAAAAATTCCTATATTATGTATAATTGCTTCTGATGGTAATAATAATAATAATAATAATAATAATAATAATAATAATAATAATAATAATAATAATAATAATAATAATAATAATAATAATAATAATAATAATAATAATAACAACAACAACAACAACAACAACAACATTTTATTTCAGGTATTGCTTAATGCCAAGAATAACGTAACAATCAAGAGTATCAATGTTGCAATTAGGATGAGGATTTTAATGTTATAAATGTTAGTGTATGTATATAGATATGTCTTTTTCATTAATAAGTAATATTCAAGTTATCTTCCTGTAATACTATGATTGACAGTGCACATATGTCTTTTGTTATGTTTCTGTAAAAGGGATGGAAGTGCTGAACTTTGGTTGGAAAAGTTAGGAAGAGAACAATAGTCTTACTCTTTCAAATCCTCCCAGACAGAGCCACCGACTCAAGGCTCCAAGTGCTATTACACTCTAAATGTGAATATGGCTAGAAATATGAGCTCAATCAGTAACTGTACTTGCCATCAGAAGAAATACTGCATGTAGAAACGTTTTTTACAGAAACCAAGATCTTAGCTATTTCAAAGGGAGGCCGCATATATGGCAGAAGTGTGCTTTATCACAGACTTTTACTGTAAGAATCTAAAAAAGGACAGATATCTCCTCTTTTTGTAGCATGGGAATAGCAGATGTATGTTTCTTGGTAAAACGCAAACCTTGGAAGAGAAAAAAATTCAACAAATCAACATATTACAAAAACCCAACAAATAAAAGTGAACATGTAAGAAATCATAGCTTATGTGATCCAATAAAATTCTAGAAGGAACCAAGTTCAATAATATTTAAAGGAAATAAATTTTTGCGAGGGGCAGAGCGAATTCATATAATAGATTTAACATTAACTATAAGCAGTAAGTTTTAAGCATTCAAGGGTTAGTAGCCGTTATCCAGTATCAGCATCAGTCATTAATTACTCAGTGTTATAGTAGCTCAGTTAAGCCATCGCGGAGAGTCAAAGTAAATGGTCAGTCAGTGAGCATCAGTCAGTCAGTGTGAGAGTAATAGTAAGAACCCAAGCTACTTGTCACGCTGAATCATTGCTAAGGTGTAGCTGTCCATGTGATATCACAATAAAGTCTTTACAGCAAAGTGAGAAGTGTAATTATAAAGTGTTTATGCGAAATTATAGGTGGCTGTTCGATTTAAAAGTTGTGTTAAAGTGAGTTAATGAGTTAATCCATGAATGAAGGCAGTGAATTATAACCCATGGGTCGATTATAAAGTACAAATAGGACCAGAGCAATAACCACATGACAAACACACAGTGTGTTCCTGAACCTTTCAAATTGTCGAATAAATTAAATGTCCAACCAGAGTCAAACTTTATACTATTACAGTGAAGAATCCCCTTCCTCCCTAACAACAACAGTCCAAATTCCCCTTAGATCCCTATCCTCTGCATTGAAACCAGAGAAATAGGAAGCATCAAACTCATGACTTCAAGAGCCGAGGCAAGACACGAAGAACATCTCATTGTCTGATTACATAAATAAATAAAAATAAATCACCATTGATATTAATATTCCCATCCACAATTATATCAGTTCCAGCTTAACTGAAAAGATTCATATCCTTTTCAGTTTTAAATTGATGCATCAATGATTTATAAATTGCTATTTAATTAGGTTCACTTTCCGTTTGCCTGGAATTTGGGCAAAACGTAAATATATAATTTTTAAATTAATAATACTTCATAGTTTCATCAGTTACATTTGCTTCCAAAATGCTAACAAATCTATCAATTTTTCTTTCATTATGTTTTGAAGTTCAGATTTCTTAGCTGATGACTTCTCCCCTGCACAATTATTAGTATAGTGTTTTTAGCTGGATATCTAATATTTGAGTTCCCAAAGCATTCTCCACCCAGAGATTCAATTGGGAAGTATTTTATCTCCAGAACATTTTACAATGGGAAACATTTCAAATTTGAGTTGTAGCTTTGAAATGAGCAGCAATTTTATAATTTGGCAGCTATGTCACTCATTCACAACCATCAATATGAATGGAGGATTACACCTGCTATAAGTCTGCAAGTTATTTAGACCTAACCAGGAGGACTGAAATTTTTCCACTGTCCATATCTCCCATTACTAATTAAGAAATGCTTGTGCAGGCAGTGGCAGGTTAGCATGCATAAATGGCATTTCCTCCACTTTTATGATACAGTTATATCACTGTTACTCAGTTCCTATATCCTTTGTTAAAGTAGGGTGTACCATAAGCAGGTAGAAGCTAGAATTTGGATGGCAGAGGTTATGTGGAATGCCTTACTACCTTTAACATCCCAGCATTATAAATTGAGAAATAGAAGAAAAGGACTTCAATGTGCATTAGAGCATAAATGTTTTCTCTAAGTAAAAATAAAAAATAATTATATCTATTATAATATAAAAGTTCAGTTTTCTAAAGAGTAGTAGAACATTCTAAGAGTAAGATGCAAAATACTATTGTGAATCTCAACTTAACACTTAGCATTTTAATCAGAATTGCCAGTGAGACATTTATAAGAAAAGTCATTCCTCAAAATTCTGCTTAAAATGAAGGTATATGATTATTAGTTTCATTTTTACTTAGCAGAGTAGATGACCAATTGCTGGTGACTTATGAAAGTTCTAGAAATGATATTTTCTATCTCTTATTTTTTTCTCTTTGTTTTAGCTTGCACTTGGCCAGAGCGTATGAATCCAGATCCAGCTGTAGAAGAGTGCACATTCCAAATTAAAATTTGTGATCTTGGACATGCAATGAAAATTGTAAGTTTTAGTATATATGCTATCCTACAATTTATACAAAAATATTGCTGATTGAAAGGCTATTTTGATGATTTTTTAAACTGTAGAATTTCCTAATAGAGTATTATGCAAGAGCAGCCAACTTTTAAGTCTATTAGTACAGTCTGTGATTCCACTATTTTCATGCTGAAACCATAGTCATATGCAAATGAATAATTCAATCATTTGCCTAAACTGCTTGATTAAAGTTAAAACAATATGTGTTTGAATGTAAATCATGATAGTTCATCATGAATAAATGACATATCAACACATTTTCTCCAAGAGCATTAGAAAGGAAAATTTGAATGTCAAATGTTTAAGATGTAGTCTTACAGAACTTATACGAGGGTCAGTCAAATGGAAATGAAAAACAATTTTCTTCTTCATAGAGAATTGTATTTCTGAAAATAATTTCCAACAGTGTTTAGGTGCCTATCTCATCTGCTCACCAGATTATTTTATACCTTGCACATAAAATCTTTTGGCTACTGGTGGCATCACTGCTGTACTACTTCAATCATGCTATAAACCAGCATCCTTCCAGACCATTTTTGAGCTTGCTGAATATCTGAAAGTCAGAGGTAGCAAGATGACACTATATTTCATTCACCTTCACTGTATGTTCCAATAAAGTCTCCCTCTCCTGTTCATAGCTTATCAGATGTTATGAACTCAACCCCATTTGGTGCCATGATGTGGGTCATCTTCCAGTGATGCTCACTCTTGTTTGTATCTCTTTGTCCATTCAAATTCAAGTATACTTTCTCACATAATGCTGTGAATCTCAATTGGTGAAATACCTTTGGTGCCTAGAAACTGCATTGCACTACATTGTGAGAACTTGGATGCTCCCATTAATGGGAATGACATCTTTGACCTGCTGCTATGCATCACTCCCTGTGCATGTATGTTGGTCAACCTCTGACAATTCACTCTCCAACAGTTTATGAATTCCAAAAATTTTCCCCATGATGGTGTACTACCAGATTATTGGCAGCCAATTTCTCATTTTCATTTGACTGATCCTCATATAAAGTATGTTTCATTTGCATGTTCTTTGTACATACTTGACAGAGTTGAGACACAGGCTTCATGCAGATGACTCAAAAGTGATGATTTCCACCTGCTCCAGGCACCTAGCAATGTGTTGGGTTTGAATGTTGTCACTCATTAAGTACAAAGTTACTGCTGATTCTGGGAGCATAGGATATTACATGTGGGACGAGAACTTATGCATTATATAGTTCCATTATTAAGTACAAGCTGCATAATGTCACCTAATACTATGTTGGAACCTTAACCAATTGCTGTTCTCAACAAAAAGGTGCAGACAACACAATGTTCTGCTGCTTTTCTCCATACATTTTCTTTTGCATATGGAGACCTGAGTTGCATCTCAACTCATTTGTAAAATTAACTTGGCTCTACAGGCTAATCCATGTGCTCTAAGGCAAACTGAAGCCATTTTGATTGTGATATGAAGTTAATTCTGGCCCTTTGGTTGTTTTCATGAGCTCAAACATAATTTTCCAAGTCTCTTCTGGATGTCCATTTCCTATTGTAAATAATGCAAGCCTGTTTCAGCCAAATTATTTCTAAGATTCTGTTAAATGCCAAACTCTTAACCTCTCCTGAATTAAAAGAGGTTATCTCTGGCTTATATGCATTTACATTAACTGAATTCAAAACACCTACAATGTACATTATATTTCCTAAATCATCCCTTACCTTTTATGGAACACCTGTAAATGTTGTTCCTAACAATGATGCCATAAAAGATAGCTGCACCCATAATGATTTGAGTGTCCAAGTTTGCTAAGGCACAGACTCATGAGTGGGAGATGTGAAGTTCAAAACTTGCCAGGATCATTCTCTCGGACAGTTTTTTTCAAGATTTTCTCAGTCCTCACCAGAGACATCACTAGGTCATAACTTAGGCCTGGAGTTCTCCCTTCCCATCCTTACTAAGATTAACATCTCTTCTCATATATCACCATTTTCCACTGCCTATTATTCCCAGTAATTAATGCCTGGCATTAAATACTATTAAATCTAATAGCTCTGCCCATCATTAAGTAGTGCAACAGCTCTCACAGTACCATCAAGGCTCAGAGATATCTTTCATTGAACTCACTTCTTTAAACTATAGAATCTACCCACCAAAGGGCCAACAAATATGAACATAATACCACATAGACATGAGTGGCCAAGGTTGTAAGGCATGAACTCATGAGTGGGAGGTGTGGAGTTTGATTCCTGCCAGGATTGTTCTCATAACCAAGGTGACTTCCAGATTTTCCTCAGTCCTCATAATAGCAAATACCAGAGAGGTACCTAAACTTAGACCTGCAACACTACCTTCCCCCCAAAAAAAACATTTTCCAATTTATCATTTCACTTCCTTTATCACATTGTCCACCAATTGTGATACCTTAGAATGCATTAAATACTATACAAAAAAAATGATACCTCATTGTCAAATCATATAATCATCAGCAACAATATAAAAAAATTACCATTAAATTAATTTAATAAAGGCATTCAATAAAGCAAAAAAAAAAAAAATAAATAAAATAAAAAATAAACACAAAGTAATAAAATGCATGGGGATAGCTCTCAAAAGTAGAATTTCTTATATCTAAATGTAAGAAATAAACATCAGCTAAAAGGATATATAAATAAATTACAGCAATGAGCTGAAGATATTGTGATGTTTTTAATACTTATCTTTCCAACTTCAACAAGTGATCAGTCAGTTGTTTTAACAGTTGAAAATGTGAACAAATGTTTCACTAAACATGTCCTGTGTTTTTTAATTCTTGAGAGTGAAACCATAAAGAGTATTTTGAATATTTTAAATATTTTAACTCAGACTGAGTTTATCCTGTGGGAATGAAGCCAAAAAATGTTTTTTTTAAACATTTTAAATATTTTAACTAGAAGAGATTTTACTGTGATGTATTTTAGCAACCTCTTTATGAAGTTTTATTGTTTTTTGGCTGGTTGTGTGTGATTAAAACAAAACATGCTTTTCTAAATGGCATCCTTATTTTACATATCTACACAAAACCTATTATGAATTTCCAGAGGTTGATTGTTAGATACACTGGCTTATTATTAAAATGCAATATACTTAAAATTGCTTGCTTGAGTATTTGATCTTGTTCATACAAAAATTGATTTTAAATAATAATATTTGTTAACAACAGTCTTAATTATCTCTAAATTTTTCACCTTATGAAAATATAAGACACTGTATACATAAATAAATCAGTAAATTTCTCTACCTACTCAAATTTTGACCTTTTAGGTAAATATTTTCACTTATAATGATTTGATACTTGGATTGGAATACAAAGAGATTTGTGGTTAGCTAAAGAAACAAAAGTTAAATGCTAGGGGAAGGAAACATAAAAAGTCAGCAGCACAAAAACAATATGGGTAATCAAGTCATCAAAACTCCTGGATATAAATCATAATAAAAGATTGATATTTAAATCAATATTGATGAAGCAATTTCTAGCACCTAAAAAGCAGTATGAAATTATTAAATATACTATATCTCTAACAATACAATAAAAATAAAAGGGAACAAAAAATTATAAAATTTCATTTTAATTTCAAAAATTAAATAGAGAGCATGCACTCTGTAATAGCTGCACCATCTGCCCAAATATTTACAAAGGTATCAAGTAGACACAAAAAAATTCAAAGGGTCTCCATTCAGTGACAATGAATAATACATGGAGGATGTCTTAGTCCATTGCCAGAGTATGAACTGCAATCTCTAGAACTTGTGATGGTGGCTGAAATGGCACAATCACAAGTGCAAATAAGCCAGAATGACTTTTTTCCAAAGAAAATCCTGAAAAAGTTCAAAGTGAGAGGGTGAATCTCCTCTTGTGCAAAGTGCAATGCAATGTCAAAATCATGCAAAGTAATGTGAGACTGGGAGTTAGAATGATAGCCTTTGCAGCAGTTTCTGCAGCTCCATTCTTCAGCATAACATGACCAAGCATGCACACAAAAATAATGCCAAAGAGAGAAACAGAAAGTGTTTGAATAATACTGAAATTTCCACACATGCTCTCCAGTGCTCTAGGTGGATCAGAAAATATAAATCAATTTTGCAGCTTGCTTTGTATATGTATATATAAAATGACTCAGTAAATAGCATAGAATTTTACCATAAAAATGCATGTCATATGAAAGTCCATATTATGTTAATCATCCCTATTGTCTCATATCTGAAACCTTGAGCATAAATTAAAAATAAGCCCTGCAATCCAAATAAAATTTATATGTAAGAATCCTTAATTTCAGCAAGAATATCATCTCAAGATGAAACTGGATCTTTGCTGAATAATAAGGCACAAAAGTTTCTCTTTTAACAAAAATGGCAGGCAGCATAATGTTCAGTTTCCAAATAATATTGAAATTGACATCCAAGAGATGTAAGAGTCAGTGAGTTATCATAGAAAGAAAGAAAGAAAGAAAGAAGGAAAGAAAGAAAGAAAGAAACAAAGAAACAAAGAAAGAAACAAAGAAAAACATACTGAAGGTTGGTGAACATTTAATTGTAAGGTGTGATTGGAAAGCAAAGCATTGCACCAGAACTAGAAGGAAAGTTCAGCAGCAACAGGATAGATGTTCCCAATGAGTTTATAGGAAATGCACCAACAGTTAAATGGATACCCCAGTGATGATGCTTGTAATGTAGTCTGGGCTTGTGAGTAGTAGACTTATTTTATTTAAAGATATTCTTTAACATCTTTGGTAAATAGCATTCCATTCTATTTAAGGCATGAAACACAAATAAATTTTACTCAGGATCTATTATTTCAGGCTTGAGCTATTATTTCAGCTGTTACACACTGTAAATCTATTGCACAGGACCAACAGCTTTACTTCCATTCTGAAGGAAGTCATACTAGATTTATTCACCCAAAAATATCCATTGACCTAGGCTGGGATTAAAACTGCAACTTCATGTCTATAAGGCTAGTATGGGTACCACTAGACTACCAGGACTAATAGGGCCTGTAAGTGATAAGATCTGTAAGGCTGAGGTCTGATTACCTCACAAGAGTGATACACATAAAATACTAAAAGAACATTATTATTATTTTTAATATATGCTATATGGTGTGGCCAGTACAGTTTCCTTTTGAAAAATAAGCCTAGTAAATTTGCTTCTTGGAAAATGTAGAGGATCTGGATTAGGAGGAAGTGAATGTTTCAGTGCTAGGAATGTTCAAAGACAGTTTTCTCAGAAGTAATATCAAAAGTTGTTCTTAATACTTCAACTATAAAGGTGATTCAAACTGCATTGTAGATGTCATTTCAACATACAGGTTTACTCAGAACTTTTGCAAACATCAAAATCTTCAATCAACAGCGGTAACAAAATGCTAGGTGGAATAGCTGGTATAAGATAATTTTTCACAATAGCAGTATGATGCTGATTACCAAACTTTGAAGTACTCCATTCTTCTGAATAAGAAAAATATAGTTAAACTCACATGCACAAAATAAAGAAAGTAAGATATAGTCTTAAATTTAAAATAATTTCATGTCTGAACTAATAGAGTGAAGCAATTAATTTATTAATTAGATAGTGAGTAAATTTAATGCTCTTATGCTCCACTTACCATTGAATTATAAACAACATGTTTCAAAGGCCTTCACCAGCATCATCAGATGTGTGTGTACTGCTGGATTCATTGTTGGTTGAATGGACTTGGTATAGCTCTCATGGACATTTTATGAACTTTTGGATTAATTTGTCTTCTGTTGGGATCTCAAAGTTTATAAACTTATCTTTATATTTATTTATAAAATTTTTTTCCCACATTCCCAGCTCCAAGGGTCTATCTACAAATTTAAATAATTTGACTTACATTTCTATATCATATTTATCTCTCCAAAAGTGATTGCAACTGCTGATTCATCTATCTGATTTTATCTGATGTTTCTCTAGTGTTCCTTTAGCTTAATTTCACTGCTTCTTTTTTTTTTGCCAATATATACTTTGTTGCATTCGAAACAGTTGATTTGACATATTTTTTGCTTCTTCTCATCAGGCATTCTATCATTATTACTGGAGTTGAGCAGATTATTTAGGCGGAATTTGTTCACTGGGGACAAAGTAATCCCAAACTGTTGTAGTGATTTCTGGAATTTTTTGGTGGCCCAAGAATGATTAGTCAATTTCTTGTGAATGGTAGTTTCTTTTTTTGCTGACAATGTTGTAACCCGTTTTAACCTCTTCTCTTGTTTGAATTTCTTTATTTTCTTGTTTACAAATTATGATAAGTAAATTTCTTGTGAATGGTAGTTCCTTTTATTACTGACAATGTTGTAACCTGTTTTAAGCTCTTCTCTTGTTTGAATTTCTTGATTTTCTTGTCTACAATTTCTTGATAAGAAAATCAAGAAATTCAAACAAGAGAAGAGGTTAAAACAGGTTACAATATTGTCAGCAAAAAAAGAAACTACCATTCACAAGAAATTTACTAATCATTCTTGGGCCACCAATAAATTCCAGAAATCACTACAACAGTTTGGGATTACTTTGTCCCCAGTGAACAAATTTGGCCTAAATAATCTGCTCAACTCCAGTAATAATGATAGAATACCTGATGAGAAGAAGCCAAAAATTATCAAATCAACTGTTCGGAATGCAACAAAGTATACATTGGCAAAACAAAAAGAAGCAGTGAAATTAAGCTAAAGGAACACTAGAGAAACATCAGATAAAATCAGATAGATGAATCAGAGGTTGCACATCACTTTTGGAGAGATAAACATGATATAGAAATGGAAGTGAAATTATTTAAATTTGTAGATAGATGCTTGGAGCTGAGAATATGGGGAAAAAAAATTATAAAAAAATAGGAAGATAAGATTATGAATTTTGAGATCCCAACATAAGACAAATTAATCCAAAAGTTCACAAAATGTCCATGAGAGCTACACCAGGTCCATTCAACCAACAAGAATCCTGCAGTTGACATACAGCTGATGATACAGGTGAAGGCCTTTGAAACATGCTGTGTATAATTCAATGGTAAGTGGAGCATAAGAGTATTAAATTGACTCACTCTTTAATTAAGAATAAAAGAAATAGTCTGCCTTAAACTCCTGTAACAAGATTGACAACTAACTGGTTGTTCTAATCATGGAGAGTAAAACGGATATCTGCTCAACAAAAGATATTGCAGAAATTTGAGGCCACAGAACATGACTACAATTTGGCATCTTCTCCAAAATCACCTATTAATGTGTGTCAAGTGCATACCAGATGATCAACAGAAAAAAAACTTTTGGCAAAAGCAGCAATAGATGTTTGTCAGGTTTCCCTAAATCACAGCCACCATACCAACTTTCCATTATAGTGCATTGCATTTCATTACCTAACAAATGCAACTAGGGAGTAAAAATAATCCATACTGGATGGAAGATAATCATATTAAGCTTTGGAATTGGTATGACTGTGACTTCACACATGACATCCCTCCAATTTGGAATGAACTTCAGATCCAGAACTAAATCATTCCCTTCTGGCTTTCCATAGTTTGATATCTAATTCCTTTAAATTGGCTGCTGTTTTAGGTGATGCAAGTAAATAAAGTAGGGAGAACAAGAGTATGTACTTAATACTATTTTTTCCTTAGTTATTTTATTGCATGATTGAGAGATGATATATATGACATACATTTCAATACTACTTCTGTATAACATTAACACAAACAAAAATTATAAAATTTTATTTGAATTAATTTTTAATTAACTGTCTGAAAATGCATACGATTAGATGCAAAAACAGCTAAGAGTACTAAATATATGAGTGAAAATATGAATTAACAATCATCATAAATTTATGGTCCTGAACATTGTTCATGCCACCACACTTCACATATTTTACTGCTTGTACCCAATTGTCAGCAAATGACTCTCCACAGCCATGCCAAGCAGTTTTGTATCACCATGTGGAAGGCTGAGGAAAATTTGCAGCTTTACTGGCAACTAAAATCTTCTGCTATTTTCTTGCGTTTCCTGTGCTGTTTGTAACTGAAGGTTTTGGGTTGTTTTTCCTTGCTATACACCTCTTCCAGTTGATTCTTGAAAGGTGATCTGATTGTTTTAAATTCATTTTATTTTGTCTTTTGCTGCATCCTGCTTCAGCTTGAAATAGGACAGGTTTATAACTTAGTTCCTTTATTATATTTGTCATTGCTGAAATATGTTATAGCATCAGCAGGAGCAAATTCCCCCTCCATGAAAATGTTGCGATTTCATAGAAATATCCCTGTGTATTATTTTTTTTTTTCAGTATTTTCAATTGGGTAACTTTTAGATATGCAGCATGGAATAACCCAGCTACTATTTTTGTGAAACAGTAGGTTTATTAGCAATTTCTCAACCTCTGCTGCTTAGGCTATTTTATATATACCTAAACATCTGTATCCATGGGCTGGAGTTTGTAAATGAAGTGGTAGGGATAATAAAATAATATACTTTTCTTGACAATACAAAACTGCAGGAAGAGATCATGAGCTGTATGATTGATTACAATTAGGAGGATAGGATTGTCTTCTGCAGGTTTTGTGTGTTGTGCAAAATGTTTCAGCCATTCCAGAAAAGTAGTATTACATTCACCTTGTTGAAGCCCTGAGATTGACTTAAGCTACACTTTCTAGGTGAACTCAGATGGTTCTTGTTATTAACAAAAACTGACCACCCAATATCTTCTAGTCAGTTTGGTGTGAGAAAATTGAACCTACAGCTCAATTCTTCATTTCAACAAACTAATGGGTAACATGCCTCACTTTTTCTACTGTAAAAACTAAATTCCCTTGTGTTTTGCTTTTATAACTTCCAATTTCAAGACTTTTACTAAACAACAAATAGTAAAAAAATGAAATAATTTTCATCAATAGAAAAAGATCCATATCTGAATGTATAATTATAAACAGCAAGCCTGAAGAATATGATGGTATATTTCCATTGTTATTAGTAACATGAATTGTGAAATTAGATAAACTTTTGGAAATTTCAAGGAAAGTAACAGTACATGTATGCATATATGGCCAAAGTTCTTGTTAAAATGCCAGTGAGTTTTAAATGGCAAGCACTAATCATTGCAAGAAAATTGAAAGGGATGAAGATTTTCATGGAACAGGACTATAATGAAAATAAAAAATGAAACCATAGAAATATGCTATTTTTAAAAATGAAAGATGCAAGGGATAATGGTAAAAGTACAATTGTTAAACAGCTACTGCTTTGCACTGATGGAACAAGACAGGAAATGGATCAGCAAAAAAATCTAGAGACAAACAATGTTAGATGTTCAGGTAAAAGTAGAACAGAGTTAAAGAGGAGGGAAAACGACAGGAAGCAGGTATATACTGGAAACTG
Organism: Metallyticus violacea; assembly: GCA_030762175.1. Taxonomy (NCBI): domain Eukaryota; kingdom Metazoa; phylum Arthropoda; class Insecta; order Mantodea; family Metallyticidae; genus Metallyticus; species Metallyticus violacea. Next base: position 106,465,895 of record CM060846.1, on the reverse strand, counting down.
ATCACCAAGGAAGGGAGGGGAAGGCAGGTAGCAGCATGATGTGGCTGGGAAGGATTGTTACTACAGCAAGAGAGAGAGAGAAAAACAGTGGCCTTGGTGTCAAAGGGTAAATAGATGAATGAAAGTGGGTTCAAAGTTCTGTCAACACCTGAGAGAAGCATCCTGGAGGTCAGAGACTTTATAGAAAATGCAGATGCAGATAGAAGTATAACAACAAGGTGTAGAGCCAAGTTGGACAGGTTCAAACCAGTGGGAAGATCTAGTGCTAGATAAAGATTGGAAATTAACGTGATATTCTTGAATTCAGAAGGGTTAAAAGGCAAAACAATTATTAGTAAAGTTAAAATTGGGTGATATGTTAGCAGTGGCAGAGACGTGGATTGATGAAGAGGAAAGTTTGGAGGTATAAGATTTAGTTTTATAGGGAGAAGAGCTAGCAGAAGAAGTGATAAGGGTAGAGCTTCAAGGGGGTTGGTATGTTTATTAAGAAGAGTAGTGAAATTTGTGGGAGTGAGAAAAGGGAGGGTTTAGTAAGGCACGTTTTATTGTTAAGAATCAACAAAATAAAAGATGTGGAAGTGAAATACATACTTGGTGTTATAACAGAGACTCAATAGAGGTATCAGATTTCTGTAATGAAAAGTAATTATAAATTTAGCTGAGGATATGGAGGAATTAAAGAGAAGAAGTTTGAGTAGAAAATTTATACAAGGGGGGGGGAGTTTGGAATGCAAGAATAGGTGAGAAAAAAAAGATTAAATGATGAGTTAGAGTGCATGAGAGAAAGGTGTACCATTATGAGGAAAAGTAGAGATAAAATATGTAATATGGAGGGTGAAAAGATGTTAGAATTTTGAAGAGTTAACAATTTGATATTGTGTAATGGAGCAAGAAGGGAAGATTTGGAATGTGAATTAACATTTGTAAATGCAAATGAGCAAAGTGTCAAGAATACATATTATGTAATGAAGGGGTGGATAAGAACCATATTGATTTTAAAGTATTAAAAGAAGTAATGGCAGTGTCACTTTCCCTTTAATAATGAAATTGCTTGTAAATGAACAGGTGATATATACAAGTAAACAAAACAAAGCAATTGGAGAGACCGGTGTATGGGATCTAAAATGGAATAAAATGGAAAACAATATTGTAACAATAGAAAATGTTGATAGTCATAAGGTGGGATTTTTTTTATTTAGTTTATTTATGAACGCTCTTTAACATCTCAGATCATCAACATCCTATTCAAATTAGAGCATGAAACGGCTGATAAATTTTGCTCAGAGGCTTGTTTTATCAGGCTTGAGGTCTTTATTGTGCTGTAAACATATGACTAGCAACCCATGACTTTACTTCCCTCCCAAAGGATTTTTATGCTGGAAAACATCCATCTGTTCTGGCCAGGATTTTACCCCCAATCTTGCATTTAGGAGGCAAATATGGTTACCATTACACCTCCAGGATTGACTCAGAGGATGGGAAAGAAGTAGCAGATAGGTGGATATTTAGGAAGAATAAGAGGTAGGTATATTAGGGAAAATGAAGAGAGAAAAAGTAGGTAAAATAAGGCTCTAACTCATGTCAAAGACCAGGGTGTCATGACATTTTAGGGCCTCAAGTAAAGTTGGGTCAGTCTCAATTGTAAGAAATGTATTAATCATTTGTTATATCTTTTGAAATGAAAGTTTGAAATAAATATTCTATATGGTCAAAAGTGTGCACATCTTTTTTCCCACTCTGGAAGTGTTTCAGTAGAATTATGATAATGTCAGCACAAGTTGGGGAACTTGGTCTAATCTTGGAAGATTTGTTACAGAACATTTGTTCTGTTTATTAGGTCACATATGTTTATTTGTTAATCAGCAGTTGTACAATGAAAACCCTTAAGCTAATGATTATAAGACTTAAACAGCGAAATAATCACTTACCTGTAATATACAGCCAAAATTCCACTATTTCCACAAAACATGGGACAGTACCCTTTCCAGCTGCATAATGTTATCCATCTTTAACCTATGCAACTTACGTGTGTTAGGCCATCCAACTCAGCTACCATTAGTACTAGAAGGGTCAGCTTTTCTAGCATTCTGCTCTGAGCACTTATGGCAGCTCAACACCCTGCTGACCGCCTGTGGTGCCTCAGTAGTAAAAACGGGCATTAAACACTATTAAAAAAAACACCCTGTTGAAGTGTACTCAACTTCCGTGAGTTGCAGGAGTTTCCATATTGAAGTCACCCCACCTAGATGACGTATAAGCTTCTGAAAGGGTTGGAATCTCTCCCTCCTATAAGGAAAGACCTTTAGAAGGGAAAATTTTGCCATCTGAAGAAAACTGTGGAAAAATTTAAGTATAAACATCAGGACCTAGCACAATAGTATGAAAAGTTAAGTTTGTGCAAAGTGAAAAGCAAATTCTAATGCACCATACTGGCAAAGCAGAGAAAGTGTCTCCTTGCTTTCATTTATGCCTTAATGCTTCCCTGTAGGGTGTTCTGACCCCTTCAGATGCTCAGGTGCAGGAACTGTGGACCCTGAGCACCCATGATTCTTCTGATGTTACTAAAACTCTTGGTGTTGTTGGTATTTACTATAGTCTACTCTAACTGTCATATTTTAAGATTAATTAGAGTGACTTCACCCAAAAAACTAGAAATAATTAAAATTTTCAACACAATCAAAACAAAAAATTAATCACAATATGATGAAGTTACTAGTAAAATTTTAAAAGCATTCTCATTGATAGTAAGTGTACCACTCAATTATTATGTAATGAATCTCCAAATGTAAGATTTAAGTACTTCAATGTTAAACCATTGTTTAAAAAAGGAAATAAGCATGAGGTGTGCAATTACAGGCCCACATCACTTTTAATATCTTTCTAAAACATTTGAAAAAGTAACATGTAACAGATTGTTTAATTATCGTTAAAGTAACAATATACTGGTGAAAGAATCATTTTTTTTCAGGATAGGTATATCTACAGAAAATGTCATTTATAAACTTACAAATAATATTCTATCAGAACTAAATAATAAAATGCATGTTAGAGAAATTTTCTGTAGCCTAGCTGAAGCATTTGACTGTTTCAACCATGAAATTCTAATAGAAAAACTAAGCTTTTATGGAATAAAAATGAAAGTATAAACTGGCTCATCAGCAAAGGGTACAATTAAGTTGTTCAGGAAACTATCAATATAATATTTCAAATTGGGGAGTCGTTGAACATGGAGCCCCACAGGGATCAATTCTTGGCCCATTGCTTTTTTAAGTTTATATAAAAGATCTCTCATTGACATTAAATAAATTAATTTGCTGAAGATACCATTGTAATAGTTTCTAGCAATAACTTTGATAATCTGGTGAAAAAAATAAATTATGTGCTTCATTAATTTATAAGTTGTTCAAAACTAACAAATTATCATTAAATCTACATAAAACAAACATAATGAAATTCATAACTTTCCTTATCTCACATTAAATGTAAGTGCCAATAATCACATACTAGACATACACAAAGATATCAATTTTCTAAGTCTTCAAGTTGACAAATACTTTTAATTAGAAAGCACATATAGAGTATATTATGCCAAAACTAAATCAGCAACCTAAGTGCATTACTTATTGTATGATATTAGTTCTGAAGCTTCCCTCAAAAATCATATTATGCATATTTATTGTTAATTATAAAATTTTGTTTAGCATTCTGGGGAAACCCAGTTAAATACAGACATATTTTACATTACAAAAGAAGGCAATAAATAATTTGTGGCATAAATAATGAAAAAGCAAGTAGAAATTAATTAAAAAACAAGACCATTTCACTAAAATTATGCAAATACATAATATTAATACTAGACAAAAGAGCAATATGCAAAGGCCTATTGCAAATTTACCCTGTAATCAAAAATTAGTTTCTTTTTTATGAATGCATCATAATATATAATGCTCTCTCAATTTCTCTGAAATTACCATCATCCAATAATGGGGAAAGTTTCAAATGCTGTTACACAATATCTATGCAATAAGGCCTGCTATTTAGTTGATGAATTCACAAATGATTATATATTTTATTCTAATAGTCATAAGACAACATTTAAAATACGGCAGAATATCACTGTACAGCATGTGACAATGTGTGAATGTACTGCTCTCTTTTTTTCTTTAAATATATTTTGTTATGTGTATGAGACTGAGCATAAGTATTTATAAAGCATGTTTCATTCCCATATAGATAATTTATGTAACTTTGTACATTTTGACTTATTCCACATTCTGCAGTACATATATTGTACAAGAATCCTGTGGAATATAAACCAATGTTAATTTAAACTTAATCTTAAAGATCAAGCAAGAGAAGTAATTTCCAGAACATTAGAGAAAATAGTTAGTAAGCTCCAACTGATATGAAATATATTAACTGCTATAGCAACAGGTTATCATCTTTCAATGATGGGCCAGGCAGCTTTAGAGAAGCATATAGTAGAAAATGGATTTTCACCTGTTCATTGCATTATTACTTACCGTGAGGCAAGGTGTGCTAAGTTAGTAACTCTTGGTAATGTGATGAAAATGGTTATTAATGTCTCAGCCCTCCAAAAGAATAAAAGAATAATACGAATACAGCATTCATAGAGCATTATATAATGGTTTTCATAAAAAATTAGTACATAAAATGATTAAAAGTTTAAAATAAATATAGATGTCAAAGACACAAGTTTGCTATTATTAATAAAAGAAGATATGCAATTTAAAATTTTATAACTATCCTGGTATGTTTTCTAAATTTTAAAAAAATTAAAAAACATAAAATAACTTTGGCTCCTCAAAATATCCAGTTTTTAAAATTTATTACAATCTTTCTGTATGGATCCTATACCTTCTGACAGGGAAGTTGGCCATCCACCAAATCAATTGTAAAGACTGAGATCAAGTGCACTTGGAAAAAGGGAAAGAAATTTGGAAACCCATACCAAAGAATATTGCAGAAATATCCATTATAAATAGATTGGCAGTACCAGCCCATTTTTGACCAGAAAAGCATGAAATTGATCAAAAGAATTACTGAAATACTTGCATACCTTTGGAACTAACGACAGGGAAAAAATTTACATCATCAAAAATAAAAACAGGGTGATGAACTTTGAAACACCATATTTGGATGTATTCAATAACTTTCTCTGACTGCCTAAAGAGTATGCTTGTACCAGTTGGTATTCTATTGATGATAGGAGCGAATGTTTCTGAAACATGTCCAACTAAGAAACCAAGTAAGGGAAGCATAAGTGTCACCAAATCAACTATATCAGTATTAAATAATATAAGTACGAAAATATCATTTTGAATGTAATGTGCCAATATATTGGGATCTAAACAATCCACTATAATGCTTTATGGCACTTGTAACCAAATTACTTAGTCATTTAATTTACAATAATACATGTGTTCTCCAATAATTTTCATTTTCATAATTGATTTAGCAAGGTTGTGAGTTTCTCTACAAATTTCTATATTTACTACTATAATAAAATCTACCAAGTAAAATTTACTTTCCTTCACTTACTGCATCTGGAAATACAATCTGCATCTTGTTAATGATATGTGAAAATATTATTTTGTATTTAAATATTAAATAAAGAACTCTTGTAGTAATAAAGCATATGGTTGGTATAAATGACTTATCATGTAATTTCATTGCTACCAATATGGTTAAATTGATGAATTTTTAATGTGTTTTGAATTCTTTTTCCTTTATAAATATTAAATATGGTTAACAAGGTTATTCCATCTCTTTTTAAATAATAATTTCAACATCTTTACAAATGGTGAAACATGTGGTATTAGCATTAAGGGCAGAATTATTAATAAAAATATTTGTTATTTATTTACATATTATAAACATATTGCTACACATAGCAGTAAGATAAAAGACAAATTTAAATTATACGCTGTAGATGATGTTTTAAAAAATGTAATTCTGAAATTAAAAATTGAGCTAGTACATATTTTAATTTATAGTCTATTCAAGTAATTATTTTGGATTTTGCATAGTTTCTCATCTCATTCAAAATTGTTACACAGTGCTTGTGCACAGCTGTAACAAAATGATCATTTACAGTAAAATGTTTACTGTTTTGCAAATTGTTATAGAGTGAAGCATTTCTGAGAAAGAAAATTCAGCCTAAAGCATATCGGGCTCCAGAAGTCATTATAAAAGCACCTTACAACACTGCTGTAGATGTGTGGAGTGCAGGAATTATAGTAAGTATAAAATGTTTTCATGATTTTTATTTTAAGTAATGTTTAGTACCTATTTTTGTTATTCATTTATTGCCTCTTTTATGTTGACATTAAATTGAAAGTTTTAATTGCATAATCTATAAATTAAGTTCACAACTTAGCTAAAATTATATAAATCTTGCCAACATTTAATGTTAAAACTGTTAATTTTTTGTGTTGAATATAACATTCATTAATCTTATTTTATAAAATATCATTCTTAGGGATTTGAGCTCAGTGTGGGAGAACAACTATTCCACCTTTCATCTGAAGAACAAATTATCCAAAAAATTGTTAGTACCATCGGCAAGATACCCCACTCTGTTCTCCAGACAGGAATCAAATCAGAAGTCTTTTTTGATGAGGAAGGTAAGTTTTTCCAATATTAAATTATTTTTATTGTATTTTGGAAGTGGTGAAATTTGTAACTATACCAGGCCTCCATAGTATGTCCTCACCATTCCCACAGTTACATCTCAGCCAGGGCCGGCTCCCCACCCCACTCATGGCTGACTTGCTGTCTGTCTGCTGCCTGCCTGTCCTTGAACTTCCAAGCAGTTATCAATCTATACTTGTTTGTAAAGTTGGCAACACAACTGACTTTAGAGCAACATATTTTTATGTAAATGTTGTTATAAATATGAATCAGCTTGTCTCATTTGTAAGGAATTTATTTAGGAGTACCCTAAGCAATTGCCTCCTTCCAGAACTGCAATTCATGATCTTGTGAATAAATTTGATGCTACTGGCTCAGTGCAAAACAAGAAACATATGCAAAGACATACAGTTTTAACAGAAGACACATTAAATTAAACTGGCACAATTCTTGAATGTTCATCAACAAAATCACTACCAAAATTAGCACAAGTTGGTGTTTCAATGTATTCTGCACATATAACAAAATCTTGCTAAAACTTAAACCTTAGAAATATACATGTGTTCATTGTCTATGACAAGGTAATTCCTTGGCATGTGTGCAATATTATGAGTAGTTTCTTTCATCAGTGACTGAAGGGCTAATTAATCCACAGTATGTGTTCTTTCCAGATGAGGCCAGGAAAATGGTCATGTAAAAACTCATAATTGCTGTTAGTGTTGTGACAATTCAAATTGTATAGAAGAAACTGCTCTTTATAATAGCATAATATGAGTTTGGTGTACAATTAGCACAAGACTAATCAGTCTGATTTTTTACCAGCAGATAGTAAATGGAGAGAGTTACCAAAATGACATTCCCATACCATTTTTAGGAATAAGAGAAATCATGTACATGGTTTCAACAAGATTCTAACATTGCTCATACAGTAGAGGAATCAATTGGTAAAATTAGGGAAGGGTTTGATGATAACAGAGATTAATGCTGATGTATGGCTCCCTTGCTCTCTAGGTTATCTGTGATTTTTATTTGTTGAGTAGCCTGAAGGACAAAGTGTACAAAACAAATCTACACACATTGGAGAAACTCAACGAAATCAATGAAATGAAATCAGCAACATTATAGTGGTTGAACTAAATCACATCAATCTGAATATGTTTACCTAGTACAATGCCTATTTAGTTGAGGGGGGGAATGACATTTTCAGCTTTTGCTTTGAGATGATAAGATTTTAAACAGAGTTTTAAGAATATTAATTCAAATTGAAATCGAACACAGTGAAACACCCATTAATAATCTCTTCTGAGTTGGATATTTAGAACACTCTTTATAATTTCACAAATATCTGTTTAAATAGATATTTTATGAACATCTACACATAATAGAAGCAGCTAAATTCAATGGGTTCATCAAACAGATGATTAACTAAAAAATTAAAAGTTTCCAGAAACAAAAAAGAATTAAACAAATAACTTTGAGCAATTTATCAAGAGAAAAAACATTTAAACATTTCACTTACCACCCATTAGCCTATAAGAAATTTCAAATCCTTTTCAAGCAGCACAATGTCATCATAGTCCCTCAAAACAGATACAGTGTAAAAATGTATTGAAATAAAACAAAACAGATTCCAGGCCCAAACACAAAAAAACTGTAATTTACCAAATTAATTGTAAAACTTTGTGAAAAAATATACGTAGGGAAGACAAAGAGAAATATAGGCACTAGTTTGAAGGAACATTGGAGAAACATACATTGCAAACATATAGATAAATCAGCTGTGGCAGCACATTTTTGGAAGAAAACCATGAAATAGAAAAAGGTATCAAGTTATTAAAAACTGTTCGACAACCAAAAGAACTATACATAGGAAAGGATTTATATAAAGAAGCATGAGCATAACCTTATGAATTTTGACATCATGGAAGCAGACAGCACTTCATTTAAGTTTATCACTAGACCACCAGAGTCAAACTACGTACCTACCTATCCAGCTTCCACGAATGATCCAAAAGTAATTTAACAGCTGATGATGTGGACAAAAGTTCACAAAACACATATCCTGAGTAACTTTTATATAAGTGAAACCATAAAGAGTGTTCTAAATATCCAACTCAGAAGAAATTATTGCAGTTTTAAGAAATGAATTCAAGAGTACAGACATGACCAACTGTGACACATTCAGCTGCCAAGCTGCTCACAGTATGAAATTTTGCTAGAGAGATGGTGAGGCAGAAGTAACTATATTGAAAAATGTCAAGAACACCAGCACAAAGACATTGTGAATATAAACAAATTCTAAGAGAATAAGGCTACAAAGAGAATGGAAAAATAAGATAAATGCTGCTAAAAAGAAAGGAAGAGAAACACAAAAAAACTAAAACAGAAAGAGAGTTAATTAAGTCTAAAAAGCAAGTGTACAAATAGGCTCAATGAATGAGGTATGATATGCACTGAAATGAAGAAGCAAGAGATCTTGCAAAAACTGCAACAGCATTTTTTACTATTCTTGCCATTCACAGAATTCATTATGCTAAACTGTTTTATGAGCATGTCATACAGTATGGACAGTAAACAGTTCAGGTAATCAGTCAGTCATACTAATCCACAAGTTTTGTATGTGAAAACAAAAACAAGTTTCATAAGCGAAAGCAACAACAATGTGCATAATATTAGTAAATGTTTAAAATCTATTGCCATACTTTTTTGCCATCCACTCTGATCTTTCCTAGTGTTTCTTTGTAACATGCAGGGACCTGCAATTTTCTTAATGTTCATATTCTGATGTTTTAAAATGTATTTATTTTGTAAGGAATTTTCTATGCTCTAGACTTTTCAATTTATATAAGAGAATGTCTTATATAAATGTCAAACATTAGAAATGCTTTGCATAAATCCGCACATTATTCAAAACTTTTTGAAAAGTGAGATATGTGAAGTAAATGATTCGCCCAAAAGAGCTTACAGAAGTTGCATATGAAAGAGTCCTGCTATGTGATCTCAGCATTCCAAACATCCTGTGGCCTCATATCCTCTGGTAAATGCTCAAAACTCAAAGATCGCTGATCCACATTTACAGATTTTCCATGTTTTTGACAGAATAAAATTTTTCATTTACTTATAAAAATTTACTAAATTAAACAACATATTGTTGTAAATGGGAACAAACACTTGACTTCAGTTTTGGCATTATATCGTTAGTCACTTCACTACAGTAGATTACTATATAAATGGTTTGAATTACTGAAGACAAAGCCAATGACTGAAGAAAATTCAAGTCATACACATTGCTTCATTTCATAGATAAGGGATTCTCCTTCGAAGTGAGAGAAGGCAGGGAAAGAGAACCAGCTCATACAGTCAAGGTCACAATATGATATATGAAATAAATTAAGTCATATTTCATTTTTATTAATATATACAAGGTTTCAAATGAACCTTTAAATTTTAATTTTAAAAACACTAAAAGAAAACACAATAATATATATGTTTATAGAAAAATTATTTAAAATATTTGCATAAAACAATACAAAAACATTTATATATATGTGAATAAAATTTCCTATATACAATACTTGATTCTTATTCAAAATTATAGTCTTAGTTACAGAATTTTATCTATAAGCAAAAAAAAAAAAAAAAAAAAACATTATTTACATAAAAAATGTACATTCCCTAATAAGATACTGTATATTTTGGAAGCACCTTCAAGCATGGATATTACATCTTCCTTTCAGTATTTAAAGATATTAGTAGAAATTAGGAGAAACTAATTCCTCATTGTAAGCATCTGTGTTATACAACAGATTTAAATGAATAATTTTAGTTTAATATAATTGTTATATAGATTATTTGGTTAAGGTTATTTTATAACTTTCTGTCATTTGTTTTTTTTAAGGTAGATTGATTCCTACTTTATTAGGATTAGTAGGAACAAGTAACCCTTAATCTATCCTGTAATATTCTGGCTTGAGCTTAGTTTTGGTTGCTTGCAGTGGAGGGTCATTGAAAACTGAAATAGTGCATATTATAAATTCTTTACTGTTCAATTTCTGAAGAGTCTTTCATTATTTTTGTGTTGGTTCATTGGGAAATTTTTATATGGGAACATATTATTTATTTCATAGATTGAAAATAATAATTTCTTGCCTGTGATTGTTTATATTTTGAAACATAATTCCTTTGAATCAATGGTCTAGCAATACTTAAAATATGTAATGTTTTCCTTACCAAACTTTCATAATACCTTTCCAGATAAATTATTTTATCATTTCAAAAACATTATGTGAATTCAACAACTCAAGATTGCTTTAAAATGCTATAACCATCCAAAAATATTGTTTACAATTTATATCCAGTTGGGATTTAATGTCGGTTTATAATTTACCAAGTTTTGGGGTTTAAGACTTGTTTTCCTTTTACTCGTACTTTTGGAAAATCTTCTCCACTGTTAAAATTTTTCATAATTTAACAATAATTCCTTAACATCATACTTCATTAGAAATGCATCTTAAAAAATTAATTGAAGTATATGAGCAAGGCAAACAAAGATTAAGGAAATTACGTTCTAGTGCTGTGACCATGTTAAGCTTTGTTATTGTTTAGAAAGACTTCTAACAGTAAAGTTGTTTTAAATTATGATACTTCATTGAATTTATGACTCTGGAACTTCATTAACATTTTATATCATGGACATGGCTTGAATCACGTGCATTCATCATATATTTTCTATATTTACTGGAAAAATCATTAAATTTAATTGTAGAGGTAGGAACATCAGACTATTTACCATTTCTAGGTTTAAAAATAATTAGAAAAAGAAATTAAAAAAAGAAATAGATTAGAATTTTGAATTTACAGAAAACTAACACATACAGATCATTATATTAAAAAGGACAACTTCAACCCTAAACTATACCAACATGCAGTTCTTCATAGACTGACATACAGCTTTGTTAACAAACTGCTAAACAAAGAGTAGTACGAAAAAGAACAAGAACACATCATATCTGCGATAAACAATAGTTTCACAAAGAATTAATAGATAAGCTATTTAAAAAATAACAAAGAAAGAAAGTCATGAAAATCACAAGCACTTTGGAAAAAGAGATGGTAAGGAAAAACAAATTTTCAAAAATTTCACACACCATCCTTTGGCAGACAAATTCAGAAAAATATTCAAGCAATGCAACATTGTCCTAGCTCCTCCAGATCAAATTTATTCAAATAATTTATTAAAAACATCATAAAATGATTAAATTAAAACAAACAATAGATCAGATTATTGAAATAAATTGCAAAGAATGTAACCCAGTATATACTGGCTGGACAAATCAAACTTTAGGCATAAGAATAAAAAAGTATTTCAGAAGAAATATCAAATATAAGGAAACAGTAAAATCTGCAGTAGCTGCAAACTTGTGGTTGAGAAACCATGAAACAGATACAGAAACAAAGTAATTAAATATAGCAAAAAACCATAAAGACTTAACCATTTCGGAAAGGATTTTATACTTAAAAACAAACATACCATGAATTTTGGAACCCTATCTGAGGATGACCTATTCTGGAAATTCATCAGACTACTGGGAAAGGGTGATATTAGCAAGGCAACAACAGTTGGGAAAATAGACAAGGATGAGTGCAATTGCATTCTAAACATGTTCCTGGTATAAAAACTTAGTGAAGTTCAAATGCCATAAATTGAATTATAATTTAAATCAAGTTCAAAATTTATTCCAGAAATATAATTCTTTAATAGCTTCTGTAACAAAGACTTGAAGTGAACTTGCTTTGTTAAATTCCTGGAGAAGAAATATATCCTAGCACAAGATGTGATATATGAGTCTTTTATTCAAGAAATGAATAGTTGCATTGAGATAGTCATATAAGTCCATATATCAGTTGTAAGTACATTAAACTCTTTCTCTCAGTACTTTTTCAAGTTTCAATTTGGCTTCTACACACTTTGAAAATAATTTTATTTGTAAATTTTTCTCCTTTTAGGATCATACCTAGGTCAGGTTCATTAATCAATTTTAAAAGTACTCTATCTTCTACTATACAGAACAGTTGACTACATTTAGTTGTTATTATTATTGTTGCTATTATTATTATTATTATTATTATTATTATTATTATTATTATTATTATTATTATTACTACTACTACTACTACTACTACTACTACTACTACTACTACTACTACTACTACTACTACTACTACTACTACTACTACTACTAACTTTGGAATTACATAATAATTCATGGCATTATCAAAAGATTTACAATAAATTGAAATTAGGGAAATAATCATCAGGTTACAAGTATATGAATATAAAAGTATAAATATGTATGAGTATATAGATGCAAAAAGTCTGTCATGCAGAAGCTGCATAAACTATGCAAATTATAGCAACACCATTTTGTGCTAAAATTTACTTGTTTATTTTCTGACATTTTTGCTAAATAACTTACATGTCCTATATTCAATTATATGTCATTAAGGTTAACCTTTATTCTAGAAAGAGTTAAAGTATCACTGGCAATATAGAACAACATTAAACTTTAATATTTTTATTTTCAGTTTTAAAGCTTAGCCCATATTTATGTGCACATAATTGAAGTTATGGTATGCATTAAAAAAAGGAGCATAGAATGCATTTAAAGGAAGAAAACTCAGTTGAAAATCATTTTGTATTATTTTGTTAAAACTTGTGTGTTTAAGGAAACCTCAAAAGGAAAAATACTGATTTGAGAGCACAACATATCTCCTGTTTTCATTTGCCGAATGCAGAAAGCACTGAAAACTCATCCTTCCACAAGTGTATAGAGCAAATGCTTTTGCTTGATTATATAAATAGGCCTAAAGCAGCAGATTGTCTGCAATTGGAATGGATAAGCAAATACTAAGAAGAAGATTGAGTCCAGGTATGTCAAACAACTGTCAATTTAGTTGTTTTGTTTTCATTGTTTTTACAATTATAAATATTTGATGTTGCTATATAACTGTAATGTTATAGAACTTCCACAGTGGAGATTTATTATAAAGTAAATACTCTAGTTAATGAGCAGTGGAGAACGTGGACAAAGGTCCACAAAAAAATATTATGCCAATAAGAGTATATAATTGACTCATTAACTAATGTATTTAATTAAAATGCTCATTTGTATTATCAAACTTTTTTCAGGCCTTTCTCAAATTTTTTCAGTGCTATTTCAGTGTTTATGAAGAATAACTGGTTTATTGAGGATAGATTAGGGAATCAACTTGGCAGTGCAGTAGATTAGATTAGAGAGGAAAAAATTATACCATATACTTGCAATCATATTGAAGGCATAGTCAGCTAAAGTTTATTAAATCTGTCTGCAATCATTTATTAGGAGTGTTGGATTTTTTGAAATTTTTAATTAATTTAGTGATGAAATAGTTTATGAAAAGTGTTTATTATGCATTTTTAACTTTATAATGTATGGTATCCATAATTGGATAATGAAAGTGAAATATGCAAAGTATTAATTTTTTATAAAAAACCTGGAAATTATGCAAATTTTATTATACTCTTTATATGATGTTCTTCATTTTAGACCTTATTTAAAAATGAGAAAATGTCAACAAATGTATATATCTTCGAAATCTTGCTCAATTAAACCAAACTTATCGCAGAATTACATTTAATCTGATTGTACCATCCTACAAGATATAATTATCTTCTTGTATCAATTTTGATAAGTTTACACTTATTGCTGCTTATTTGGTATGCATGTTTATAATATACAGGTGACTTTTAGTGCACAAGTTAGTATTCTCTTCTGGTTTTCTCTTTATATTCTGTTAATGACTGTTAAATAGCTTCATTTGTGAACTGTCAGATGAGGTACAGAAAACACAATGTTAGGTACTTAATTCTGAATAATTATATCCAAATTGGTTGACTTCCAACATCTGACTCTAATGAATACTTATCTGTTAATTCATCAAGAGATTTGTTTATTTATAAGCAATTAAATTTTGTTTGGTTCTTCTGAGATCTTAAAACTTTAAGATTAAGAATTGATAACTTTTGAACAAGGCAAGAGCCAAAAAACCAGATGTGCTAAAGGTACTCTATGTTTCATGGTATGGTTTATGGAAAATTCTAATTTAAAAACCAGGCAACACTTCAACTTGAAAAGTATTTGAATGTGCTTTTGTAGCTGCTTATGATCAACACCTAAACAATGGGCAGAAATGTGTCCCAGTAAGTGCAGGATGTTGTGACAACATGAAATAATTAATATACTGCTTACTACCATAAAATGCTGAGGAGATGGAAACTGAATAGCACCTTGAAAGTAATGTGCTTATGCTAAGCAGTTCTATATAATACACTTCACCACATACTGCCTGCAGAGAGCTTAATGTAACAGAATATTAAAGAGCTAACAGACCTAAAAATGTGGTTAAGATAAATTAAATGGGATCATAAATTAAATAAAAAATCTCAATCTCCTTGCAAGCTACAAATAATGCATTAAGAAAAATGGTGGAAAATGGAAGTTTTCAGGCATGAAAAAAAAGCACATCAAAGAAAACAAGCAATGCACCCTCAGGTACCACCAAAACTAAATTAAACCAAAATAAGCTTTTGGGCTGAAGAAACACAATAAACCTAAATTAGAACTCACCATGGAGGGCAAAAATTATGAAGTCTTCAGACAAGCTCAAACCTTTGATCCATCTCCTCTTGAAAATGAAGACATAAGGTGAACCTGGAATGAAGCAAACCATCACCATTATCAGCACCAGACAGACATCTGGCTGTACATGAGAAAGCTTAGGAATGACATAAGAAGATATAAGCAGAAGCTAAGAAACTACCTCATAAGAAGTGATACCAAAGAGCACATTGAGTGTAAAAATTACACACAAAAGGAAGTATGACACCAGGATTCTTTTGACTTATCTCACAGTTGCTGAGAAACAACTACTGGCCTACTTGTCCTCCTTTTTCAAATACAAAGGCAAAAGTAAGTCACCCTTATTAGGAAACTAAGGAAAGTTCAGTAGCACACTGAGGATCCCAAAATATGTCCCTCAATTTGCATTGCTGGAGATGACAGCTTCAACATTGATTGCAAGAGACCTTCCCTTAAGAACTTTTCAGGTTTTTATGCATTTCATGCACATGCAAGTACAACCAGAGACAGTTCTGCTGAGAGAATATGATGTTTGCTGAAAACAACATTAGAGCAGCCATAAAGATAGAGAACACCAATCCTCAGAAGATAACACATAGACTTCCATGAAAATAATATAGCATGTCATGAAGAGCAGATAATGTTAATATGGCACTGACAAAATGCATCCCAAGACTGAATTGGTAAAGGAAGCTCTGCTGTTCACTCTTACTAGTGAACAGCAAATACCAATAATGGTTCTGGTGCAATGTGATGAGCAGTACCAATCCAATAGCATATTCTAATATGGAAATAAAACCAATCAAAACCACATATGACTCATTCATTGACCCAAGACTGTCAAGAAGGCTGAACCCTTGAAATTTTTGAAGTTCCAAAGAAATAGCTAAGATAATAGAACTTAGAAATTGGCAAGAATAAGCCCTAATAATTTATAATGGAAATTTAAGTGTTTCATCTATTTCTGCTATATACAGGGTGCAGAAAAACAATGTGCAGAAAATTGTAGAGTAGAAATGCAGTACCAAACTAAGCATTTTGAAGTTAGGAACATGGAATCACAGATGCAATATAATAACAGGAGCACTATATGATAATGATGAAATCTGATATTGTAAAATATTTTCATTTGCCAGTCAAAATCAAATATAACTCACTATGTATGTACTATCTCAACTAATGATTACTGGTACACAATTAGGAATTAAATATTATATGAGTGTATTTAATTGATGTACCATGGAGGCCACCATGGCCAATACATATGTCCCCAAATGCTCTGTTTAGGTGATTTCAAGCTGCAAGTGAAAAATATGCAGGAGTGCCATCATGATTGAACCATAAGTTTTGCCTCATTTCAAGATGATTGTTTAGTATTACCATACCATCCAGTAAGCTTCAAAATACAAATGCTGCATTGAGCATCAGACACACCTAGCAATAGTGACTAGTACTGTACAAGAGAGTATTTTTTTACATCTGACATGCCATTAACAAGTTTCACAATCTGAGACTCTAATATGATGGATTTAATTTTGTTATGTAGCACAGTAAAAAAGCTTCTATAACCCCTTGTTCCTATCCTCAAAATGTTTTGTTTGGTACTGCCTTTCTACTCTATAGATTTCTGCACATTGTTTTTATGCACCCAGTATATATTTAGATGAAAAAGAAAGGTCATGTTTCCTGATGATGCCCCTTTTGTTTGTTTATTTCTGTAAATATTCCATAAATTAATTACAAGGACTGTACATCTCTTACATTATGTAGACTTGTACTAGATAAAAGTCAAAAAATTATTTTTAACTCTCTTTTCATGTAAATATATATTTTTAGTTATAAAAATGAAGGCACTATTTTGTTTCATGTAGGTATGAGCAGTAAAGGTATTTTATTTTCCTGGTTAAATGAAGACAGTTATGAATTTTAGACATTAATATATTGCATAACTGTAACAGTAAAGTGGAAGTGCCATATATCTGACCTAGAATTATAAGGTCTTTTTTTTTTTCCAGAATACCACTGGTACTACTAATCAAATGAAAATATTTGCACATTTTTTGGAGTAACTGGTTTTAGTGCAAATGTTATTAAGAAAAGAAACACTTTCAAGAGATCACCTGTCATACTGAAGACAGCATCAGTGAATAATCCATCTATGGTAAATTCATCCTTAAATTTAAAAAATGGATTTGGTCAGATGAGAATGATAAACCTTTGAAAAAATATCCAGAGTGAAGAATACAGAGACTGATCCTCCTATGCTTGCTAAGCTTGATACACACTTTCAAGAGAATACCTGCCACACTTAAGACAGCATCAGTGAATTCATATATCTATGGTATAAGCATCCTGGAATTTAATTAAATGGATTTGGCCAAAAACTCTGTCATGAATTTTGGTCCAAAAGTGGGCTGCTACTGCTGATGTATCAAACTACTTAAACCAAATATTCCTAAAGTGTTCTTCTCTCTAAATTTTCAAATTTCTCTTTGTTTTTCCAATGTATCTCTGATCACAATCTGCACATTAGATTTCATAAATTCTTGAGTTATTCTGTGGCATGGTATGAGAGGATTTATGGTGCTTTGGTGGAGTATTAGTGATATATGACATAGAAATTTGGTTAAAGGTGAATTTATTATTCAGAACATGTTGCAAGATAATTTTCCATGATCAGCAAAATTTTGTAAATGTAGAGACATTTTTGGAATTAGATAAAATAAGTGTGAGGGGACTGATAATTAAAAGAATACTGAAATATTTGTTCCATATTCAATCACTACCAGATAACCATATACTGATAATATATCTAAAATATCAAAAACCAAATTTGAGTAATACTAAATGGTTTTAGAACATTAAAGAACAATTATTTAAAAATGCTTTAAGAGATATATGAATGCCCAAGGGAAATTTTTATATTGATCTGTAAAGTGAACTAGGCTAGATAATTTGAACAGACATTTGTTATATTTACAAATTTAAGAGAAAAAAAGTTGTTAAAAGTGTTATAGAGATCTACAACTTGATTTTGGAAAAGAAATATACATCAGTGTTTTTCATAAAATGTAATAGGAGTTATGGTTTTGGTTAGGATTGTGGGGTTTCAGGAAATAGTTCTGATAATATTTGTCCTATTTGTGTAGGAGAGAAGTTGCAACAGATGCTGTTTGATTAAAAGGGATTCAACAGTTGGAGAATTAGTTTATTGGGGATGAAATGGTTGAAGAGGAGAAAAATAGTTGTTGAAAAAGATCTTTAATGACAAGAGTGAAATAACTTTGGTTTGAATGAATAGTTAAGTTAAGGTAGATATGGGAGAGTGAAAAGAGTCAAATGAAGTAAGAGTGAGGAGTTTTACAAAATTAGTAAATAGAATAACAATATTGAATTTAATATTATACTTGAAGATGGGGCATCTCTGGTCCTCTGGATTCAAGTAAGTAACTTTTGGTGAACCAGGGATTTGAACAAGTTGGAATTTATTTAGGTAAGATAATAGATTTATTGCATCTTATTCTTTTGTGTTGTTTGTTATATTATGATGTGCTATGGAGATAATGACCAGAATCAGTGCCTTTAGATATCCATTACTTTTAATTTACTTAGTACTTAATAATAATGTTTTGTCTTTATAGTCCTTTTTCTCATTTTCCTTTGTATTTTTCTAAAGATTTGTTCTGAATTTTAATTAATTATAATAATGTATCACACTCATAATAGTGGCTGTAGATTTGGAGATCAGTAAATAAAGAAAACAAGAAGTACAGAAAGTTTATTCTCCCCTTTTTCATCTAATATTCACCATGGATCTGAAGAGATCATTATATAGTTAGTATTTTTATTTTTAAAGAGAACTTTAAAATCTTTGCAATGGTGGATATATTTTAGGAAAATATCTGTTGGGCTTTCCAAATCTACAGATTTAGCAGTTTTGGGTCAGTTTTTCCAAGTAAATTTTACTTCACTCAGTACATCTCAAGGAGGTAAGTATGTGCAGTTTGTAAGTGAAACAGAATATCTTTGAACAGAGGTTCAAAAAGTTGAGTAAATTTCAAGAACATTAAACCAAGACTAGAGTACAGAAAGATTGGAAAGGATCATACAGAAATGTGCAATTAGTTACTCCCTTCTTTTTTTTTTCTTGAATAGTGCTTAACTCCCTTTTTACTGCTGAAATATTATTGGCAGTGGACACATAATACACGAGATGAAATGATAATTAGGAAAGGATCTTTTTAAAGAAAGGAAGCATTATAGAACTAAATTTATGGAATCTTCCTGGCATTTGCCATTTATGAAGGCTGAAAAAAACCTCAAACAGGGACACTAAGGGACAGTGTGCTGAAAAATGAAAATAGTTTTCAAGTTTAAAAATCACTCCTTTAACATCAGACCGAGAAATTTTTAGATCGCTCTTATAAATAGAAGAAAGTGGTAATATGGGGCAAGGAGAAGATGGTAAGATGGGACAGTCTTTTTCATCAGGATGTATTTTGAAAACAATGAAGTTGTAAATAGAAATGTTGGTGAAAAATATTAGAATATAACTTATGTGGAAAGTCCTAACCATATTACATCAAGGGATTGATGTTATGGTTAAGAATGTTAATATGTTGCAAAAATGCACTTCTAGAAAATAGAATTTTAATATGGGACAAGCGGATCTGACTGCCTTTATTTTAAAAATTAAAATTACATATAAATTTGAAATGAGCACCTTAACATATCAGATAGGAAAATCAAAATATGTTCTCATAACAGAAACAAGAATATGAAATTATCTATAGGTGCAGAAATCACATACATATTAATCCTTTTCACACAAATTCCACATGAACCCATCTGCAGCAAACAATGCATTCGATTCATGTTTCTCCAGGCTTTGATTTTGTGTTTCACCAAAAAGTATCTTTACTATCTGGTGCGAACTTTGAACTGGGATAGATAAATCTGATCTGCCTGATGAAATGGAAACATTAGAACTTTCTTTTGATTTGAATCTACTTCTTTGACATTTCTTTTCCTTATCATTCTTCTGTGTTTAAGATTTTGGTTTATTTGATTGCATATTGTTGTGAGGGAGTGTCAGCTGTGGCCTTGCTATTGATAGCATAGATGGTCGTTTTAGATTCAGAGTTTCTAATTCTACAATTATTTAAGGATTTATTCTTTCAATGAGTTCGATGTTACAGACATCTACTCTCTGAGAAGAAATGTGCTCAGCGATGCAGATTTCATTCACATTAGCTACAAATAATGTCAACCAGTCGATAATCGGCTGATGAAAATTAACTCTATATATAGAGTTCATTTTCATCACGTGACCAAGAGCCAAGCTCGAAATATAGTGTGATTTTAGTGTTCAATTTTACGGTTTTTAGTGTGAAATTTTATGTGAACCTTTTTATATTGCACTCTGAGTGTTTTTTATGAGTTTTTATGGTTTTTAGAAGTTTTTATTACTCTATTAATAATATATATATATATATATATATCTATATATATATCTGTGTATGTGTATGTGTACTTGTACACATACATAGCGGGCTTCCAAGGTATGTCCTTACCGGTAGCACGGGTTTTTTGCATCTTGGCCAAGATTGACTCCCCTCCTCACTCACGGCCACCTGTCTGTCTTTAAACTTCCAAGCGGGTACATTGGTTCGCGAAGATGGCAGGACAGTTGCTTTTAGAGTAGCGTATTTGTTGTGTGTGAATACTGTTATAAATACAAATGAAATCGTCGCGTTCGTGAGAAATTCTTTCGGAAGTTCCCTAGGCAATGCCCCCTTACAGAACTGCAATTCATAATCTTACGAATTAATATGATACCGCTGGTTCAGTGCAAAACAAGAAACTTAAGCCTAGAGGTACAATTAAAAAAAAAAGACAAATTAAACAAAATTGGCGAAAATCTCCAATGTTTGCAAACAAAATCACTACCAAAATTACCACAACAAGATGAGGTTTCAGTATCTTCTGCACATACAGCAAAATGTTTAAAACTCAACCCTTACAGATGTACACGTATCTATTGTCTACGACAAGACGATTCCTTGGTAGTAAGTGTGCATTATTTTGAATAGTTTCTTTCATCAGTGACTGAAGGGTTAATCGATCCACAGCATGTGTTTTTTTTTTTTCAGACGAGGCGTGGTTCCACCAAAATGATCGTGTGAACACTCAACACTCGCTATTGCTGTTCTGAAAATACAAATTGTGTGAAATAAACTTCTATTTATTATAGGAAACTTGGAGTTTCCCATTAATAGGGAAAGCTATATTAGACATTCTCCGAGTCATAAAGCGACAATATATGCTTGTATTTGTGAAAGTCACGCATAAGAAAAATGCCCACTTATGTTTTACTTCCGAAAGCTATTTCTTTTTTTATTCATTATAAATATAAGATGGGCAGTTGCTTTTTACAAAGTTATGATTTTCGATTTTACGACTTTGAAACAGCCCTATCATAAATGCATTCTGAAACAATGCTGCCTATTGATCTTCACTGCAGCTTCTTGTCCATCGTACAGAAATGAATTATAATGAATATCCACAAAAAAAAAAAAAACAGTTTTCTTATTATGTGCCTTTCCGCTATGAATCATCTAGGCGTTACGTGTTATTATTTGTAGAAAAAAACTCACACTATCACTTTTTTACTTTTCTAAAATTAAAACTCATTATTTTGGTGTAATACTAGGATTTTAAATTTCGTCTGAGAACATGTCACCTTGTTCTATGTCGCCGCCTAGCAACTTCCAGTGACATTTCATAATTCTGAAATTTATTTAGTTTTCTGTAGCTATGTAATATCACTTCAATCCTTAACGCCACGGGTGGCCGAGGTCGTTAAGGCGCGGAATCGTGAGCGGGAAGTCTGGTGTTCGAATCTTCCCAGGACCTTCCTCCCTGACTGGTTTTCCTCAGTCCTCATAAAAACCGCCACGGGTGGCCGAGGTCGTTAAAGCACGAACTCGTGAGCGGGAGGTCTGCGGTTCGAATCCCGCCAGGACCGTTCTACCTGACTGCCTTTTTTCCAGGTTTTCCTCAGTCTTCATAACTGGCAAATGTCGGGGAGGTACCTAAACTTAGGCCTGGAACGCTTCCTTCCTTAAAAAAAATCCTTTCCCAATTTATCATTTCATCTCATGTATCATCAGTGTCACCGCCTGTGGTGCCTCAGTAGTAAAAACGGGCGTTAAACACTACTCAAAAAAAAAAGTCCTCATAAATGACAAATGCCGGGGAGGTACCCTAAACTTAAGCTGGAACGTTTCCTTCCTTAAAAAATCCTTTCTCAATATATCATTTCATTTCATGTACCATCCGTATCCACCGCCTGTGATGTCTCAGTGGCATTAAACACGATTAAAAAAATCAGTCCCTAAATGGATGTTCAAGTAGTGAAACGTCTTTCTGTCATGAACCTTAAATTACTTTTACACACATTCGAAACTAGGTCATCTACAATATTCTCTCACAAGCTTTGAGCTAAGCTAATCATCCCTAACGAAGCAAGTTCAGGTGATCTGCATTATCACAGTACTACAAATTCAGTGAGTTGTTTGAGTTGGGGCAGTGGTCGGCAAAATTTATGTCGCGCCAAATGGAGAAAATAAGACTGGCCAGCATCACAATAGAAGAACGTCACTCCGAGGCGGAGTCAACGTAGCTGGTGGGATCAGTGGCATACTGGAAAGTGTATAGTACATACTTGAGAACGTAAAATAAATTAAATGTTTGTTTTCATTCTTCCAAACTAGTATATAATGCATTCTTGTTTTACTTGACGTTATATATCTTTGCTGAGCTATCGTAAACACAAACTATAACAAAAGGAATGTAATGTATAGTAACAGGACAAATTAAGATGTTATTCTATCTCGTTTAGCCGAACAGAGAATAGACCTATGAGGACTGAAATTTTCAAGACAAAGGACTTAACAAAACAATTATAAATCCTCCGTGCAATGATAGGGAATTTCATGATACAACAAATATGTTCATTCGAAAGCTATCCCTGCTAGATTGTAAAAATTATATATTCTGTACAGTATGTGCCATTTTAATGTTTTTTTTTTCTTTTATTAGGGATTCGAGGTCCTCATCCGCGCCGGGAAGGAATATTGCTAATTGAACTGTCATTTACATCGGAGCTCTCGTCTAATGCAAAGGAAAAATATTCGCATTTGTAAATGTTAAACGCAATGACATTATCAATGGGTTTTCCTATGTCTGTTATTTCTCTTATTAATGTGCGGCTCAGCATCCTCAGTCTTTCAAAATAATTTCTTTTTTTTTTTTCTGGATATATTATCCGAGCTACTTTCAAAATACGTTTTTCACAAATTCGCCTTCTGTGAATAATTTCGACGACTTGCAGATTTCC
Source organism: Metallyticus violacea (assembly GCA_030762175.1). NCBI lineage: Eukaryota > Metazoa > Arthropoda > Insecta > Mantodea > Metallyticidae > Metallyticus > Metallyticus violacea. The sequence continues at coordinate 106,442,162 of CM060846.1, read as the reverse complement.
CAGGCAGTGTGATAACTTGCAAGTAGTGCCTTTTTTGCATTTCATCATCTGAATTATGTATTATGGATTCCGATTCCTTAATGGCTTCTTTTAATTGTTTTAAACGTTTTTTCTTGATATAGCCTAAAATATACGACGCACATCTTGTTGCATCGTGAAAAGTGTTAAACGTATTTTATATTCAATAATGTATTACTTTTATTATTGTAATAAATTACTTTGCTTTCACAATACTTTTGTTTAACTCTAAACATTGAATTTCAAAACCAATGTGTTTATTATTGAAACACTTACCTGTTCATTAGTTGTGTTCTTTATGGCTGGTTCCATAATGCCGTCTACTATTTGCTTTGAAAACGCCCTTAAATATTTTGGAACATACCAAACATCTCACATCGTTTCCATAAGGTATAAAAAAATATTTTTCTTCTCAATCATTGCAAAACTTTCTTTGTAGACAGAAGTCAATGGCCTTGTTAACGCCATTGTAAATATACATAGCCTGACTGGTTAATTCCGCACTGGTTTCATTCACTCTCTGAGGGTGGAAGCGGGCGGTTAAGTGCGTAGTCAACATGGGTTGCCGTGTATAAGGTGTATATGCCATGACTCTAGATCGATTCATGAATCGATGTTTGCCGACCACTGAACTGGGAACACCTAAGCGGGGCTGCTTGCTGGAGAAGTGCATCCGCAGCAACCAAAAAATAGTGATAAGAGGAGTTGTGCATAACATTATTTTTATTTACATTTTTTATCGAAAGTATAAAATGAAACACATTGTATTTAAAGCTGATAATAGCACTAACTTTTTTATAAGAGATTTTGAAAACGATACCCCCTCAGTGGCAATGCATTGTGACGAAATCTGCTTAGAAAAAATCCTGTTAAATTTCATAAGGTCCTCATGTGGGATTTAAGTAATATCTCGTTTTATATATATTCTCCGTTGTATGATCATTTTTAAGTTCCCCATAATTAAAAGTCACAAGAGGTTAGGTCGGTATTACAAACTAGAGCCCGCTATTGATAATTCTGTTCTCAGAAATCTTCGCATTACATTTACGTTATTCGTTTGGAGTGTGTGGAGTAGCATAGTCCTGCTGAAAGAATTACTGTTGACATTCAATGTCCATTAATAGTTCGAAAAAAGGTTATCATATGTTTCTTCGATATCCTTTACTATTGATAGCAGCTTCATAAAAACAGGTCCTATTATTATGTGGCCAGCCAAATCAATTATCTAGGATGTAGCAAAACTTCATGTACAATATAACATGTGTTTTGTGAGATGATGCGGCCAAGCAATTTGAACCAAGCTTTGTTTGAAAATATCACTCCGTCAGCAGCAACACTTCAGTATCAGTTAGGGAATCGAAATTAATCGCGGGTTCGTGCGGTTGCAATTTATGAGCCATAATCATTTTATAACTACGGTTTTTAATTTTAAGTAATATAGTGACATTTGTGGCTGAATTTCCTGAGCAATCTGATGTAGAAAATATCTTGAACTGCACTCATTTTAATCATTCACCTATTTCATCGAACTCTTTTTCCATAAGAACGCGGTTGTTTGGAACACATTTGCTTTTGGGAGATTCTCTCGTAACTTTTTAACAATTTGAGAATAATTTTTCTACATGATTGCCAGGATATTTTCTTGCATATCGTCTTGCATATCTACCACTTCTATGCAAGAATTCATTTTCAACATGTTTCGTACATAAAAATCCGTTCAAAACCGCACATATGTAGTGATATAAGTAACGAAGAACAATTAGCACACAAATTGCATAGAGTGAAATGATCGAGTAACACACGAACGTACAACCACTCGCTGGCAAAGCCTCCCTCAAACAAACTACAAGCTGTTATTTACACATGTATTATATAGCCTGACTACTGGCTTCTTTCATTAAACAGCCGCGATCTATCAGCCCGTAACCGAAATAACCTTCTTGTAGTATTTCAAATATCGTGTTTAGCGATGTTATAACTAAACTTTAAGGACGGTACTGCACTTAAACTTCTTACTTTTCCTAAAAACATAGTGAAGATGCTATTGGTGAATGCATAATTAACTTTATAAATTGAAAAGGAATATGATAAGTAAAATGTAACAAGTGCCTAAAGCCTTGATAAGCTAATATAGACAAACAAAAATCCATAGATGAACTGAAATTAATGTATAAAAGGAACCAAGTCAAATAAGGATAAATTAGATAGAGAAACGTGAACACAAAATATACAAATTATGATTTTATGAGCCCATACTATCCCTATATGACAAGAAATTTCTACCAGAATAAGATTGATTTCAGAATTTTTTTAAAACGAGTCATTTTTATAATTTTAGCCTACTTTTTACTGCAGCTATATCTACATTTACTTATGATGATTATTGTTTAAAGGGCGCAAAACCGCTTAGGTCATTAGCACCCAAACACACCAAAAGCTGCGCCTACAGTAAAATAAATAATCTATCTACACTAAAATTCAGTGTAGAAAACAAGTAATATTTGCACATTGGTCAATAAAAATGAAAAACATAACAAATAACAAAGGTAAAATGGTCAACAATAAACGAAATACTGGTAGTAAAACACAGCAGCAAGAGCTGAAAACGCAACAGTCTTAGAATGATCTAAAAATGCCAAAAGCAATAAAATGACATAAAATCACACCTAGCTCCAAAAATCACAAATGCGAATAAAACGGAGCAATAGCTCAACAGCGGTCACATCATCTGCAAGTACTTCCTCAATAGAGCAGGGTAAACTTACGAAAAAACTAAAAGCCGCTAGATGATGACATTCAACTAAAATGTGAAGCACTGTATAGGGTGGTCACAATTAGGACATACTGGAGCTGGTTCACCATTAAAATGGTGACGGTGACTACAATGGCAATAACCAATTCTCAAACGTGCTAAAATTACTTCTTCGCGACGGACTGCGCAAAAAGAAGAGGACCAATTAAAAGGGGCGGATTTACATTCTCGAAGTTTGTTGGTAGGGATTAATTCCATTCATCGAGCCAGCGCGAAAGAACGCCTCGTTGTAAAGAATGCCTGACATTCCCAGAGTAAAAACGTTGCTCATATTCAGCAGGGTCTAAAAGGGCGGATTTATCTGCGACATCTGCGGTCTCAATACCTGGGAGTCCCACATGTTCAGGTACCCATAGTAGTGTCACTCCGATGCTAATGTCAAAAAGCGTAAATACAGCATCCTGAATCTTCTGTAGAAGAGGATGGTAGCTGTACAGGTGTTAAAAGATAAAAGGGCACTCGAAGAATCGGAACAAATAACATTGTACCCCAGCCGCTGGTCAGAAACAAATAAAACCGTCCGATATATAGCATAAAGCTCCGCCATAAAAAGAGATGTGCCCAGTGCCAATACCAAACGTAAAACTACGGTCATTAAAAACAAAGCTACATCCAACACCTGTGTCCGATTTCGAGCCGTCGGTATAAATAAAGTTACATCTCGCAAATGAGGACACTATCTCACAGAAATGGCGACGAAAATAGGTGCTGCAGTCGAAAACATAGGGAAGGATATAAGCCCAAGATGAACGGGAGCCTCTGCTAAAAGCCAAGGGGGGAAAAGTTTCTACAGTTAGGGAAAAGGTTTCTACGGCTAGGAAAAAAGCAGGTCAAATATGTCAAATGTCCTTAACAACTCCCCAAAACGAAAGCCAGCAGGCCTAGGAGTAAAAGACCGAGCGGCATAAAATGGAGCAACACATTAAAAACGGCTCATTCGTGGGACGTCGGGGTTGCACAGCTAATCGACAACCATAAGCACCAAGTAATTATCCTTACGGTTAAACAATGGCGGTTCTCCAGACTCCGCAACATAGGCTGGACACAGACTCGTAAAGATTGCTCCAATAACTACACGGATTCCCCGTGATGAATGGGGTTAAGGCGACGAAGAACTGAAAGTCGCGCAGAACCATAAACTATACATTCACAATCTAGTTTGTACCGGATTTGAGAACGGTAGAAACGTAAAAGAACCACCCAGTCAGTTCTCCAAGATGTGTCACTTAAAACACGTAATAAACATAGAGAACATTCACACTTATCTCTGAGTTGCGCTATATGCGATGACCAGCATAATTTCCTATCAAATACCAAGCCAAGGAGGGAAATCGGACAGTAACTGGAGGGAAGGTGTAGGTCCTTTCCAAGTTTAGGAATAGAAATAGGAATGACTCACCAAGCGCTCGGAAAAGTGCCATTACACCAAATAGAATTAAAAATCTGGAGCAATAAAGGCTTGCTTTCCGCTGACAATTTCTGCATCATAGCAACATAAATGCCATTTGACCCCGGTGCGCAATGCCGAGAGGTAGAAAGGGCATGCTCCAATTCCCTGGCATTAAAAATACATTATAGCGCTTCTGGTTTTGGGAGGCGAAGCAGAATCCTCTAGGCTCAACCTGCTGCTTTAATGTGCGAAATGAAGGAGGGCAATTGGCGGAGCTAGAAACATCGGCCAAAGTACGCCCTAACGTATTGGCTATGTCTATCGGAGTAGCAAGAAGTTAATGTTGTAACTAAAGACCAGGTATAGGCTTTAACACAGGTTTGCCTGCGACATGGCGTAACTTATGCCAAACAATAGATAAAGGTGTTGTGGGATTAAAGGATGGTGCGAAAGCATTCCAAGACGCCTTTTTGCTATCCTTAATAACTTGACGGCATTTGGCGCTCACTTGTTTGTAAAGAATCATGTTCTCTAACGCAGGGTGGCGAGGAAAGCACCTCGTCGTGAACACAATGCTTCCCGGCATTCATCGGTCCACCAAGGAACCGGAAACCCTCTGAGGTGGCAATATGACCGGGGAATAGCCTGATCTATGGCTGTAATGATGACCGTTTCGAGGTGTTTGATCTCGGCGTCAATGGATGGAAACTCGCACCCTGAAAATACGGCCATAGAACGGAAAAGATGCCAATTCGCCTCTTCAATAAGTCACCTTGGCGCGCGCTGAGAGTGTACGTGTGAAGATAGAATGTGTATCTGCCATGGAAAGTGGTCACTTGAGTATAAATCAGAGATGACGTTCGAGTTAAATGTACAGAAAGTGAGGCGAAACAGAAATATAAGTTTTGTGGCAGTCTAGAAAGTCTGCTAACATGCTATAACTTGCACACTCCATGTTTGAACCCATAGGGGATGGTGCGCATTAAAATGCCCCAAAAGTAGGACAGAGGGTGGTAGTTGAGATAATAGATAATCTAGATGAACCGCTGCGACAGTAGCAGATGGAGGCAGGTAAATAGTGCAGACTGTAAAACCAAGACCAGAAAAGTAAACTTTAGCCGCAGCAGCCTGTATAGGAGTCTAGAGGTTTGATGAAGAACTGCACACGTCATCCTCATTATTATTAAAAATCCGCCATGCGCGGAAGTGTCATCTTCGGAAGAAAGATCCAATTTCACCAAAGAGTAACTATGAAAGGTGAACGAATCCAATTTGGTCTCTTGGAGACACACAAGCGGAGAGGTAATCGATCGTAAAAGTTACTCGAGGTTTTCGAACAAGGAGTCCACGCATATTCCATTGTTAAAATAAGATTAAAAATGAAGTCCAGGATAGCAGCTCGGATGCCTCGGGGTTGCTACTCCCAGTACCTAAAAATGGTCCTCTGGGGGGTATACATCTATTAATATTAAAGTTGACTTTACATACACATAAATTTTGAAATACATTGCACTAGTTTCTGCACCACGTGTTTCCACTTTTATTCATAGTTTAAAGCTTTATCTTAAGCATTTTCACTGCCATTTAAACTATTTTCATTATTAGCATTTAAAATGTAATGCGTAACTCTTGTCGTCTCTTTCTGTCCCTTCTCTCCTTGTCCACGGTTTTTCCAAAAACCTCCTTGAAGACTTCGGACGATTTCTTCTGTTTTAGTCGCCCTCTGCTTTATCCTACTCTGGAGACCCAAATGCCCACCTGTTCTTTTGTAATCTTGTTGCATGATCTCTCCATTTCAATTTCAGATGTAGTGAGTGCGTGGTTGCTACATGTTTTAAACCGGCCTAGCTTTCAATTTATGAGTTTCTAATCTTGTCCTTCTGCTGTATTTTCAGGATTTTCTTTTCCTCATTCCGCTGGCAGACTCTCAAGTACATTACTCTTTTTGTAAGAATAAAGCCCAAAATATGTAGCTACATATGAACAGAAAACTAAAGCTGAAAGTGGAGCAAAGAATACACGAATATAATAAGAATAAACTAAATAAACGTGAACAGCAAGCACGCCCGGAATGGGAAGTGCTACAGCATGTAATTGCCCCTAACCAAAATCTTCAGTTTTCTTTGCTATCACTTTATAAACAGTCAAAATCCCAGTAAGATACACCATATTACCACAGTAAATAGTTTCCATACTTTTAAAATCGTTTTTTTTTTAAAAATTGCTTCTACCACAAAACCATTATGCGGAGCCTATGTTCCGAAATGAATACATGCCGCCATCCTCTGAAGTTTTCACTCATCTCAGCGCAGGCAAATCTGAATTGCATGCGTACTAATAAAATAACACCATTTCGAGTTTGCATGAAAAATCTGTTATTTATGAATACAATAATTTAAGAATCGCGTGAACAACTATGGATATGTTGAATTTGCCACACTTAATATAGTGAATGAACAGTAATATATATATATATATATATATATATATATATATATATATATATTTGGACAAGCACTATTATTTTCTATTCAATATATTTTTTCTCTGTAAGTTTCATTTAAAAGAAAAACGTTTATCTACTGTGAACAGTTTTATAAAAAACTTTCCAGTGAATTTCACATTGTCTTATGACTTGGGTTAACATTTCCAGTGGTGTAAATGATTCAAGATAAACAAAAATGAAGGTATTATTTATTCTACAGGTCCTTCTGATTCAATGCTTTACAATTTTGAAGGCTGTCGCACTTGCACATTCGCTCTGATAAATAACAATAAATTCCTTGTACTAAACCGCATGTGGTGCCTTAGTAGTAAAAAGGGGGGAGGTTTAAACACTATTAAAAAACCTTACCGGTAAAGCTTTTGCTTACACTAACAACATAGCCCCGGAAATTTATAACGAAAAATCACATTTTTAAAAATATGCTCCATTGCTAAAACAAATGCAAGCTATGATAAAATGAGTATTAAAACAACAGTTTGACATAGTAGCGTATTTTTTGTGCATATTTTGTCAACTTTGTGACTATAAATTATATTTTGTTGGTATTCAATTTTTTCTTCATATTTTGTTAGTTTACTGCATTTTATGGCAATAATGCCTCAAATGTAATATTCAAATTTGGAAACAACACATAAATACTTATTTCAATAATTGAAACTTGAAAATCTTTCAGGATCGAAAGAAAATATTTGCCTTCTGTTACAGAGTGTAAGAATTCTTAATGAAGAAGTAATTTGTTTTGCCCGTCATTTAGAAATCTTCCGTTGTGGGAAGAGAGCATAACTTTTATCAAATAAACGTGGGGTATATAATTGCGTTCAATACAGGAATTACATCAGAAGTCACTAAACATTTCATTTGCCTTGGCTATATTATTTGCCACCAGAGTTTTCGAGGGCATTTGTTCGTTTCACGTAAAAGGAGCATGTTTACAAATTTTACTTTAGAAATACTGCATTAAAGCTATTTTTAAAAATGCAGGGTTCGAAAGCATAAATTTGGCTATTAGTTTCAGGTATATATATATATATATATTATTTTCTCACTGTTTATCTAATATACTTTTAAGCAAAAAGCACTCCGGTAACTGTCATAATAGAAGTTATGAAGAGTAGATCCTAGAATACCCTGACTACAGCCCCGAGTTCCATCCTTATGGTGTCTCATTGCTATGGTTGATGTTCACATGGTAGATATAACTGGCGGAAAATCACCATAAAGATTGCAATCAGAAAGGAAGCACAGCTATATCTACTGGAGTAATAAAAAAGTAAATGTCATTACATCATATTTAAATTAAAACCAATTAATTCCATAGCTAACATAGGTCGTGGAAAAAAAAAAACGCCGACGCATAAGAAAAAGTAATAACTCCTTTTCTGAAGCATATTATTGTACTTATCCTAGCATTAAAATACAGAGGGTGCCAAAAAATGTATACACACTTCAAGCAAAGGAAAAACTGTGTTAACACAACAAAACAGAATTCACACAAAGAGAAAATGATGAGCACTAATCATGTTAGACTTTTACAGTTACAACAGTTGCTCAAAATGCCCATCATCGACGCCGATACACTTCTGAGTACGTTGAACTACTGATTGAGCAACGTTTGCTAAAGTGTCCTCAGTGATTGCACCACATGTCGTTTCAATTTCTTCCTGAAGTGCTGCCAGTGTAGCTGGTTTTCTACGGTATACAACATTCTTAAGTTCCCCATAGGTAGAAGTCCAACGGAGTCACATCCGGAGAACGCGGTGGAAACTCAATCGGACCTTTGCTTTGTAGATTTCTGCGGTGAGAGCTCAAAACGTTTCAAAATCATACCCGAGGACGCGGGGCTTGTTGCTGTGCGAAGTCTCTCAGAGCTGCCCTTGTGAACATCGCATACGGTACCACGAGTCTCAAATTTGTCTGGAATGCGTGCAATTGTTACTCCCATTGGCGGTTCTGTTCTGTACACACGTCTCCACTGTCTTTTAACTTCAACAAAATTTTTGGTTTTCCAATGCCGCTTCAAAATTGCTTTCCTCTGTTCAAACGATAATCTTGCCTCCATGTTGTTGTAGCCTCGCTAGCATAACGTAATGTGAGTCACGTCTGTTTACAGAACATCATACGATAATCTTGCCTTGCCTTCTTGCCTTCATTGTTGATTTACCTGTGATGTAACAACGTTATCATAATGTATGTGAATCAAATCTGTCTACAGAATATCATACTGTTGTTTTTCGGTCCAACTTTGAAATATATTAAATAGATGTCTACTATGAAAATGTGCATGAATTTTTTGGCACTCTCGGTACAATGAAATATTGCTAATTTTTGCTCTTGTTATAAATGGAAGCTGCAGTAACGTAAGTCATCTTCCTTGTAAGTCGCCACATCAATACTTTGTGGACCGTATAAGAGGCAAATGTAATATATCCTATAGTATACTGGGTGATATAATTTTTCTATTCAACGGTATTTCGAAAAAACTCATCCTGAACGAGGTGTATCTGATATGAATATTCATAGTTTATAATTCAAAATTGGCATAACTTCTTATGGTACTTAATACCGGATTCGAGAGGAACCACTATTTTGTGTCTCTAAGTGCTTATGAATTATTCCTTTTTATATCTACTTTAGCATTTTACAAGTGCTTCCATGTTACAAGGAAGCAGCTTTCTTGCTTTATTTGTTTGGGTTCTTACAATAACGAGGATATAAAGTTACGTCTCATTTCGGGATACACAATTATTAACTTTATAGAGGTAAAAAATATGCTGCCCTGAAATACACATATTCACGAGTAAGTGATGATGCAAACTTAATGTTTTGAAACAAGTTTCACTACATTCACTTACTGTACAGTGTAGTACACTACTGTGTTTTACAGGAAATATTTCTATGTAAACAGAAATTCTTGTTGGGCTACTATGATTTTTTAAAATTAGTAATTAATTTGAAAAAGAAAATGCAAGGTAACTAGAGATTCCAACAAAATAAAATAGAAGATTTACTTTTTATGTGGGTTTCAGAGAAAATTTTGAAGCTGACACCTTGTAATAACGGTTTTATAAAAGGTAACAGAAACAACCGAACATTGTATTCCATCTATATATATATATATATATATATATATATATATATATATATAAGAAAAAGAAAAATAAACTAACACTATTAACAAGTAACAAATTAACAGTAATTGTAAAAGTAGAAATGGATAAAACCCAAAGATAAAGTCACACTTGAGATCGCTATATTTCGAACTCGTTGAGTCCTTCTATGCCAAAGTCGGTCCTGGTGGTGTAGTGGTTACCATACTTGCCTCCTAAACCCAAGATAGCGGGTTCGAACCCGGCCAGGACCGATGGATTTTTTCGGGGCGTAAAAATCCTAAGTATGGCTTCCTTCGGAAGGGAAGTAAAGCCGTGGGTCCCGTGTCGTACATTTACGGCACGAAAAAGAACCTCAAGCCTGACAGAGATCTCTGAGCAAAATTTGTCGGCCGTTTCACGCCCTGAGTTGAATGGGACGCTGATGACCTGAGCTGTTAAAGAGCGTCCATAAATAAATCATTCCAAAAAAAAATTCTATGGCAAGAAGACAAGTTACAAGATCGAAATATAGCGATCTCAAGTGTGACTTTATCTTTGTATTTTATCCATTTCTACTTATATATATATTATACAGAATTTATTCAATATACTATTTTCGTAAGAAATTTTTTGTGAGTGCCCATATTCCTAGGAAAAGTTTAATAAATTTGTAATTGCAGTTTTAGTACTGAAAAGTTCCCCACGGATTTTTAATATAACTTACCTATATTTATCATTTCTTTCTCACCCAGCATAGCAATTTCAAACCAGGTCAAACAACTATGTTTTATTTTTAATGGATACCGTAAAGGATCTAATGAAGTTATCCACTTCACAAGTTATCCTTACGAACTTAATATTTTTACAATGGCCTCGAAAGGTAGTTAAGAATGAGAAACGAAATCACTTCCTACAGCGAAACTCCTACCTCCTTCCCTAAGATCCGTGTGCAATCTTGATGACTTCCAAGCACAACCTTCACCTTGCCTCACCCTTTCTTTGCAGAATTGATAAATGAGAAAAGTTGGAGGTGGGCTTATCTGCGTGGCAACACACCCGCTTCGCAACTGATGAAAGGGCTTGGGGCACACATTGCTCAAGCCTTCCTGGGACGTGTTAACCCGATGGTACAAAATAATACTCTAATTGTTCTTTCTCTTTTTAGACTTAACTTCGCCCTCACAGAATGTATCCCAACTTTTCTTTACCCACTTTACTTTATTTATTGGCTAGGTTGAAATTTACGTACGTGCTCTTTGGCAAACTAATTACTTGAAAGCATGTAAGGTGGTCCTCGAAATAATTACAACTTTATGGTAACAGTTTCATCTATTTAACCAATTTTTATAGAACAATCGTTTTTAAACTCTCCGGTTGACTTTACTGAGGAATACTAACAACCATAGATAGATATCTAGCAGTGTTTACTAATCTAAAACGTTAGATCTTACTATACAGGGTGTCCATTTATCTTGCTCACCCATAATAACTTATAGCTTTAAAAACGTTTTGTTTGAAATAATTTTTCATTTGACTCATCATAAACATGTTATTTTGAATGAGAAAGATAAATGTGATACTCTGAATACATGTTTTCGGAATTTATATGAATAAAAATGTCCCTTTTGCAAGTTACATATCATAGCATAAGCCTTTAATCTGAAAATAATTTAACCGTCAATACCAGAGAAAATTACAAATATTTATTACAGACTAAAGAAAATTCAGAGAGAAATACAAGTAACGCCATTGTGAAATGACAGTCAATAACACAAGTCAAATAGGAGTGTTAAACATAAAAAAACAATTTTTATATGGGTCCGCAACAATATGGAACCTCAAACTAGTAACAAATATATTTCCAAAATACATATTCATGAGGTACATTATGATGGTTTTTAACTTGATGTGGCAAAACCCTAAATCCATACAGTACCTTTATGAACATTTAAAATGTGTGTATTTATTTTATTTAGGAATTTGAGAAGAAGATGCTTCATCCTATGTGGTTGGAATGTACTGAAACACATTTTAAGCTTTATCACGTGATAATCCGAGTTTTTATCATACAAAGTGCATATTTACTCAGAATTTAATACATCATTTGCTTTAAATTTTCGGAATATGTTTCGCAAACAATTTTTTTTAAAATTAAAATAGCATGTTTTTGATTAAGTAGTTTTTGTCGGATTTATATATAGAAAATGACACAAAAGTGCAGTAAAATTAATTACGTATAAAATTATATATCTCTAACAAAATCCTCGTGTTAAGTTAAATTAAAAGCTTTCATTAATAACCTTTAAAAATTTCAACCTGCAACTTTACATAGATTGTGAGAAAACTGGCACTTTAAAATCATAATTTTTACATTTTAAAGATAGGCATTCCGGAGCCCCATATAGGTTTCACTTACCAATTTTATGAAAGAAGGTGCTGAAAATGACCATCGTCATTATCCATACATTTTTGACATCTCTTTAAAAGCTATTCATCATTCACCGTAGTTCGGGTTTGCTTTGAACACGGTATTTTTTTCATTTATCACGCAGATAAAAGTTCCAAGGAGTTAGATCCAGAGGGGCACAGGGGAGCCGTAAATCTTTAATAATCAAGGATTATAGCCAGCATTTCTCAATGTAAACTCCAACGAGTGATAGATTTTTAAAGAGGTGTCAAATGTATGAATAACGACTGTGGCTAGTTTCAGCACTTCCCTTCACGAACTTGGCAAATAAAACCTTTTAAAATAGTTAAGGAAACTTTTTATGGTTGTGCCAGCGCCACTTTACTATACCCGCAGACGGCAAAGAGCGGTGTTCTCGCCAGTTAGCAAAACACCTCAAGTTGGTTCATAGTTCATTGGGTCGTTCTGTAAGATGTATGCTCGGACATCATAATGGGTATACTAAATTCTCGTGTTTTAACTGAAAATAGGATGGCAGAACAAGAAATAAACATTGGTAAGGAAAACACTGCTATTAAACCGCGGTTAACAATATTTGTTAATCCAAAGAGAAATCTTCCCTCACTTCTTCATACCATACCTAGACATGAAACAATCTTTTAAAGCTTTTTCATTATATAGAAATTGCTTCAAGGACCTTTGCAAGAAGTTCCCTCACTCATGAAAAGCAAAATTAAAAGGTGCATTTGTAAGGCCGGACATAAGAAAGCCGAAGCTAGATGAAGGATTTCAACATACAACGACTGAAGTTAGAGAGGCTTGACTTTCCTTTTAAAGTGTAGCACCCAGAAAACAATAACGACCGTGATTATTTAAGCATAATTGGAAATATGAGAGAAATTAAGAGCGTTGAAATGTTTAAGAACTTAAAATTGCGTTTCCAAATACACGCTTGATCTTTTTCCCGGATAACCAAGAAGAGAATTTCCACTAGGACACTAAGGAAATGGAACGAAGATATCAAGGTAAGTATTTGAGAATTTCTGCTGAAAGCTAGGATGAGATACAGAGCTTAATTGGCAAGAAGAAGAGGAAATAGAAGGCTTTGCATGGCGCTATATTAAATGTTAATATAAAAACCCATTTTTTAAAAAAAATACTTTTATAAATATCACAAAATAATTCAATATGACAAACATTTTCAATGTACATTGTGTAAAAAATTTACCTAATAGAGAACATTTAATTCCGTTTTGAATTCATTACTTCAAAATACTATATATTTCCAAAACGTTTTATAATGCAAATTTTGTAGCTTGTGTTATTAAAGCTGGTTCTAATATTTTACAAAACACAAATCAAGCTATTAATTGTATCATGTTATTTATATGTAAAACCACTAACACTTTGAATATTTATTTGCCTGTGAATAAAGAAGTTATATTTTTATTGATACTAATTCTACCTGTACGACAAAGTTACCACCGTAATAAATTCTGGGCCGCAAAGGGTGATCACAGATTCGTGAGAGGGAGGTCTGCGGTTCGATTTCCAGCAGGACCTTTCTCCCCGACTGTGAGGTATCTTTTCCGGCTTTCCTGAGTCCTCATAAATGGAAAAATACGAGGAGGTACCCTAAACTTAGGCCTGGAACGTTTCCTTCCTTAAAAAATCCTTCCCCAAATTATTGTTAATCTCCTGCATTATCAGTGTTCACCGCCTGTGATTCCTCAGCTGTAAAATCGGTAAACAATATTAAAATAATCAAAATGGGGTGTAACAAGAAAGCCTCATGGAGTGCAAAGTAGATTCCAGTTATGATTTTTAGAGCGATTGTGTTGTACACGCACATTCAGAAATAGATGAACGAGATGAAAGGGGTATCAAGGAGGCGACACTTTCAGTTATTAGTTCAGCGACGGAGAGGTCATTCGTTTAGAGCAGCATGTCTTCACTACTTCGTAAGTAAATAGGAGACGTATTTTGGCTTGTGGAAGACAAATATGGATTTGAACCTGAAAAGGTAACGGAAATTATGCCTAATATGAATGCGATGATACGAAGAAACACTGTGCAAACGGTTCTTCCCAGCAATAGATCTTGTTTCCAGTTGAAGACGTTTCATTTATTAGGTTGGTGCACGACAACACCGTGCTGTTCGGATCAGCTCATTCTTTAATCAACATCTCGACTTTCACATCTTCAACTGGTCCAGTAAATAGCTCAATTTTAAACATAAAAAACAATATTTGGACCGGAATGGTTTACAGTTTCTGAGCGAAAGTGAAAAACGTTACTTTTAATGAAGCATAGGCAACAAGTTTGAGAAGATCTGAAATTATTGATGAATTCTGTTTGTTATAAAATTATATATTTCGGAAAATGTTGACATTTTTTCATCTATTCCGTTCTAAACCCTTGGTGTCACGACAGTAAGAATGGCGTAAAACAAAAGGGGGAAAAGAAATAGAAAAGAAAAACATAATAGTTCAGCTACCAGTTCTAAAACCTGGGTAATAATAGTCTGTACAATATGTGTGTGTGTGTTACCTTGTAAATAAATAATGGATGGTTGCGTTGCAAAAATTAAATTAAATTTATTGAAAGCATACACAATAAGCTACATAATAATATGATACAATGAAAATACACAATACTATATACAAGTACACAATTTTAAAACATTTTTCTTATCTGTTACTGAGCTCTGAATTCTCACTCATCAGCCCTGGAATTCCAAGAGAATGGAACCCAGCTATCTTAAGTAAATATTACTAATGTACTATTTGAACTAACTAGGTACAAAATTATACAAATAAATGTTCAAACAAAATACATAACTTCTAATTTTCAACCTCTATTTCAAGTAGCATAAAACAAAACAGAATATTCTAAAAATTCCTTCCAAATATAATTCTTCCCAGAGTTGCTTGTCTGTCTTATACTAGTCCCAATACAGATAACTCGTATTATTAATGCATTAGTGAGCATAATTTTACACTACAGTCCTGTTTAATTATTTACTTATCTACAGTACTAAACTTCTGAAATTGTTTCTCTTCTAAATTCTTCCTTCTTAACGATTTCTCTCCGATTTTGCCCAAATAATCTCCAATTTATTTAATTTATATATTTTTTGTTATCAGTCATATTTTTCATTAGCATTTCTCCATCTAAGTTATTTCATTTTTGTTGCCATATCTATTAGCTCCATATCTTTGTTTGATTGCAATATACTACACAATAACACTTCTTTCCGGAAATCTCTATTTTTTATATTACTCATTAATTCATATATCGCCCATACCTATATGTTGTAAACTTTCTTGCACTTTAAGAGAACACGATCCTTTCCACAAACATTTTTCCTGTATACGAAAACATGTAATAATGTTATTCTCTTCCAACGTAGTAATTACATATAAATATTTCGTAGATCTTTCAATAATCCTACTTTTAGGGGAGTATCTACCAGCTTTATCAGTGCTACGTCATTTGGTGGTGTACAGCTAAAACCAACTTAAGAAGGTTCTGTTGTTTTTATCAGCATCTATCCATCCTTCTCCCACGCCGCAAACTTCTATTCCATATAATTTTTTTATTCTCTACTGACTTTATATGAAGTATTAATATGTGCAAGTGTTTTGTATTGTTTTGCTATAGTGCGCTAAACTAAATTAAAACATGATTATATTTAATTGTATTATGTTAATACAAGCATTACGTAGTCTAGGTTTATCGTACATTTAATAATAGCATTACACCTCTACAAGTAAGAGAGTTGATTTAATCTACTCTTTAACAACCAACTCGCCACTGTACTCGCTACAACAAGACATCACCGGTAACGGCATTCACTTTTCCTGTATTTGGAGAGGAGAGTAGCGGCTACTTTGTTTAAATCCTACGACTATTCATGGGCATGTGCATATACCAAGTTTGAAGCCCGGATTTGAAGGAAGAACGCAGATACAGCTATTGCTTTCTGTCGTAGTCATCAGCAGTAATGGTTTCCTCAAGTTTCTAGTTCCTGTAAGACCCCAGTGGGACATGTTCCTGCAAGTGCTTAACTTCTACGGATATGACATCACTCTTTGCTTCTGAATTTCAGATATGACATCGTATCAATTTCATCAAGCTTCAGCCAGTCGATCATTTCCATTTCTCATCTGGAATTTTTAACAAGGACAAAACGGAAACATTGATGAACAACCAAGTCCATTCTAACGTCTAAACAATTCCGCTTTGACAGTGATGAAGGTGACTGCAATCACAAATGCAAAGGTGCATTTATGAAATGTGTCTGCTGTAACCACTCGTTCTGCTTTGAGCCCTGTGTTGTGTATGATCTGTATTTGAAAATTTGAAATTATACCTGTACTTATTATTGTAACATTGCATTATACCTTTCTTTCGAATCCGGACATAAAACTTTGGTCTCCAGTACCCTTTCGTAACTTTCTACTTCGTGAGATTCCCTTGCAAGCAAACTGTACAAATTCAGGACAGAATATCAACATCTTATCTGTAGTTGTGAAATGTCGCCCTTTTCTTTCATTTACAATAGTGGAGCAGCTGACAAGTCTCGCTGAATGTATTCACTCTTTTGATACTCTGCAGCCTATTGACCTGATAATGTATAGTTTGTTATGCACATCTGTATCCATTTTTAGGTATTTATATGTTTTTTTTTTTTTTGAAATCAAACTAATTCAGCAAAGGCTAAATATATATTTATACACACACACACACATATATATATATATATATATATATATTAATATATTTTAATTACATTGCATATGTATATATTATATGCATATGTATTTATATTATATTCGAATTGTTTGCTAAAATAAATAAATAAGTGAATGTGCAACAAATTTGTAAGTTTGGGTACTGCCTTATTGTGGGCTAATATGTTAGATGCTACATATTTCTAGATACTGGAGCTGTGCTCATCGTTGACTTATTATTCATTTGGTTTTCCTGCACAATATACAGTGAAAGGAGTTAAATTATGCTCCTTTCAAGGAGTAATTCTTAGCTATATAGTAAATGAAAAAGTATATTACTGTTTTGCTGTACAAAATTCTGTGTGGTCATAAATTAACTGTTCATAATTCAATTGTTTCCGCTAATAGTACAAAAAACGCACGAGAATTTAATGGTTCACCAGGGCAACGTTGTAGTTACTAAACTAAAATGTACAGGGGACGGAAAAATTATTTCCTTTTATAATTGAAAAAGTACAAACTACTTTTTATTAGAAAATTTAGTGTTCATCTACAACTTTTTCAGTATTAAGTATTTTGCAAAAACAATAACTGCATTTTCAAATTTTATTGAAAAAGTTATAGGAACAACGCTGTAACTGACAAAGATATTTCATTATTTTGTTGCTTAACACATTGCTCAGCCAGTTATTTTAGCAATTAATTGCAATGATAACAGATAATGAATCAATATTATATTATAATTGGTAAATAGTTACATTCCAAGCATAATTTTCACTAAAACACAAAAAATGTTAGGAACACAAAATCTATTAAACAAAATTAAGGTAACAAAACCGAGATAGTGAATTTTAGTTTACTGACTGGTCAAGTCATCATAGAATGTTTGTACCCAATAAGGATATAAGTACATATATCCAACAGCTGTAATAGACAGAGGTTCTGAATGTGCATTTGGGAAACAGCGGACCTTGACTGGAGGTAAATTCTGGGACCAGGTCCTTCCAATGCTGTGACTAATCCAGGGCTGGAGAGTATTATGACTTATTCTCTCATCATGATTGATTTGAAACCAGATAAATTCTGTTATCTTCAATGAACTCTTACCTGCATTGGTTGATCTCTGTTCAATGTTCGGTATCTATACTCATTGATGCGCCTGAAGTTGTTACCAGGATGATATTAGCATTATGGCCTTAAGGCCCATGCGAGAGTTGTACTTTAAAATTGGTACAGTAAAAAGTCCATTCCAAAGAATAACAAGATGCTCTCTCCTTAAACGACATAAAAACTTCCTAATGTGCAACTTATCTACTGAATGTTATTAATCAGCTATTAATTACACACTAGCGCCAGCTTACTGAATAATTGCCGAAACAAATGCAAATTGTGTAAGTTTAATCACAAAAGTAAGTTATTGTTATAATGCAGAAAATAGCAAGGAAAATTTGTAGGTTAGTTACAACGTTGTTCTACTTACGGCATTTGGGGGCAATTTTTCAGTTACAGGCTGATTTCTTTTGGAGATATACGAACGCCCACTATTTCGAAGATCTTTACTACGATTATTTTTCCATAAGCACATTTCTGCCTTTCTCCGTTTATCTTTACTGCAGAAGATAGCTTGTTCGCCATTTTGCTTGCAGTTACTACGTTATCCTTGCAAACGCCATTTTCAAAAAGAAAGCATTACTACTAAAACTTGAGACAAACTGAAACTTTCCCTAACACATCCACCGGTTCAAGTACAACAATGTTCCACATTTTTTCACATTGACAAAAAATGTCGATTACAACGTTGTTCGGCGAGCCTACAGTTATGGAGTAACTGTTACCTTCTGTTAGTTCAGAGTAGAAGTACACATTTTTTGTATCTAAAAAATGTTCCTAATATTCTTGTTTTCGCTAAAATTATGCTAAAAGAGCAGAGTAAATTGCCATGTGTTGCAAGGAAAAACTTTGGCAACTCTGTGAGTGATGTACTGCCACGTGCAGGCGTATGCCAGGCCACATGATATTATTATATCGCTTGGGAACTAAGTTTGGACACCAGAACATTGCCTAGATGCAGCTATAGGTTTAAGTAACCTGTTTAACTGTTCTGCCAGTGCATTTGTTCTAGACTGTTTATTTTCCTAATATAATTATTTTAAATTATTGCAATTTCTAAGCAGTTAGATATTGAGTTCATCAGTGGTAAACTAAGTCAGAGTGGATTATGATTCCTTATACACTCATGTCATCAATTCTAGCAGAGGCTATGTCTTCTCACGGAGGAACCAACGAACTCCCACTATTTGCTATGATGTTACTATACTATTCCAGTAGTCAAGAGTTACAAGTAATGGCATATAAGAGAAAGATGGAGGAAGCATTTTTGCACACAACATACCTTGAATTAGGTTATACCCATATCTTAGTTATAAATTCAAAATGTTTAATATAGAGAATGGATTATTATCATTCATAATATATTGGTGCACATTTTAATAGAAATAATTATCATTTAAATAGTTTATTATATATTTGTCAATATTGAAGTGCAATATTCTACTTTGTTATGACAGTCTTGCATTTTCATGCATACTACTACGTCGCAGCATTAATTTCAATCGGAAAATGGCAGAAGAATCGGGTTTCTCGATTGCTTGTTGTTGATTTGTTTTATTTAAGGACGCTGTTTAACAGCTCAGGTCATCCGCGCCCCATTCAATTCAGGGTGTGAAACGGCCGACAAATTTTACTCAAAGGCCTCTTCTTTCAGGCTTGAGGTTCCTTTTTGTGCCGTAAATGTACGACACGGGACCCACGGCTTTACTTCCCTTCCGAACAAAGCCATACTTAGGATTTTTACGCCCGAAAAAATCCATCGATCCTGGCCGGGTTTGAACCCACGATCTTGGGTTTGGAAGGCAAATATGGTTACCACTACACCACCAGGACCGACTTTCCCGATTGCGCCCTATTGTTTATTTACTTATTGGTATAGTTGGTCATTTATATTTATAAATTTGTTGATATTGTTTGGAAATCACGTTATCATTATAAGCAAAATATTGTGAAAATGATGTCTGAGAGATTATTTTAAAAGAAAATGAGGCAATGAAAGAATGAATTACGTGGTATTTACATAGAAACATAAAAACAACAAACTAAGATCCTGAATTGAAATATATATTCGAAAACAGGTCATTGTCATTCATAAGACGCATTTAAATTGCATTGAATGTATTACACATAAGCACCAAATTATTTTTTCTATTCATATACCCCTACTCCCGTCATTATCACTTTCGTTATTACTTCATATATTTAGCTGAACAGATTTCTTAAATTATTAAAAAGGCATTGAAAATTGCGCTATTCCTACACTTGTAGAGAAATCTGTACAGGCTACAAGAGCATGACTAATACTAATATTGCTGTAGAACAAAACAGTAAAAACCTGTTCTGTACTTGTGATAATGTAATTGTAAAGTGCAAGTGTAAAGAAACACATGTGGAACATAATTCTGCTAATATATAATTACTTACTTACTTTTGTGGATCAGGGCCCAATTCCTCTCACTCATATATTACTTATATAAACATTTGAATCTCCATTGGAAATTTGTACAGCTAAAATTAAAATATTACTTCAATAATAAGATATAATTTGTAATAATAAAATAAATTAAAAATATGAAACTTCTGAAAAAGACTATGATCTAATTCCCTGAAATAATGCAATAGGAATAAGTGCAAACTTAAATGTTTTATATAGTGTGGAAGTGAACAAAATCTGGGATGCAAAGACCGATATTGTACTTTTATGCACTCTGTATGAACAGTGCTGGTGCATTCCTTTCCAACGCATGGTCGCAGATTGCAGGGTACTATGAAGTGTGAAGTGCAGAGCACGAAATGTAAATAACACTGCTGTGCCGAATACTGTAACTGGATATGAGGGATACGGCCTTTTTCTAAGAGTGTTATTTTATATTTCTGGTAGTGTGTATGCGCAATACAGCGGCGAAACACCAAATTCGAAATATTCTTCTCAGACTTCTTTAAAGGTAACCGATAATTTCAGCAATCATGTGAACAGAAACCCTCACATTTTTTCCCCGATTCCGATTTTGTGGTATGACGCATTTTGGTTCATTCTATCAGTCCCACCCACTCCTGCATTGTATGCCTCGAACTCTATTCATGTATAGTTTCCCTTTATTTTCCATTTTTCTGCTGTTAAATATCTTGGTACTGGAGTAGCTGGCTTAACTCCATAAAATGTTGACGATATGGTAACCAAAGGGTTATCTGCCCAAGGAACAATATTTATACCGCTAAGCGTTCTTTGTCTGTTTCTTTTGAAGGCATGAGAGGACAATAGTTGGGAATTGTCTCTAATTGTCCCACTAGTTCCATATGCATGATCTTTCAGAAGAATCAGCAATCCATTCCAGTAAAAAGATTGTCAAAATGTTAACCATACTCCCTACACGTTAATTATAGTGAGGAGAGTTGTTGTCTTGATAGAAAGTTGTCAGGCTGACAATTGCAATAACAACATCCTGTAAAACCAAAATATTTGTTCTTATGAAGGATTTATCAAATGCCTCCGTGCTCGGCAGATTGAAGAATATCCAGGAGGGTTATGCTTTTGTTAAAAACAAAATAACATAATTATAGCACATTCTGTATAATTATGCCATAATATTACAAACAATGATAAAATTGTAGCATGAAATAATCACATGTAAGATACCATAAGCACGATAATGTAAAGTAACAAATGAAATATAAAGCACTTGTGGTTTTTGCCTATAGGCAAGAGCGCCGCTTGTTGCTGTCTTGGGGTATATTAGAGTAGCGCTGACACAACCATGTAATGATGATGATGATTATGCTTCAAAGGGCGCAAAACAGTAACCTCATTAGCTACCAAGTACACTAAAACTGTGCCAAGAATAAAATACACAACCGATCTACACTGAAATACAGTGCAGAAAACAGACAACAATACCACTTTGGGCAATAAAAGTAAAAACCCAACAAGGGTAAAATAGTCAAAAATAAACAAAAGACTGGTACTAAAACACATCAGCAAAAGGCGGAAATGCAAAAGTCTTTGAACAGTCTAAAAGACCTTCATGTATTAAATGATATATAATCACATCATGCTCCAACCACAAACACAAAGAAAATGGAGCAGTCGCTCAACAGTAACCACATCATCTGCAAAAATATCCTCATGAGAGGAGGGCAAACCTAGAGAAGGTCGAAAAGTCACTAAATGATGGCATTCAAGTAAAATGTGAAGCACTGTCTAGGGATGGTCACAATGAGGGCCTGATGGACCTGGTTTACCATTAAAAAGTGACGGTGACTAAAATGGCAATGCCCAATTCGTAAAAGTGCTAAAATTACCTCTTCTCGACGGACTGCGCGAGAAGAAGAGGACCAATTAAAATGGGCTGATTTATATTGTCGAAACTTATTATCTTGGAGTTACCTCAATTCCTCGCGCCAGCAAGAGAGAAAGCCTCGACGTAAAGAATGTTTAAAACCACTCGAGTAAAAACGTTGCTCATATTCAGCAGGGTCTAAAAGGGGGGAGCAGCGACATCTACAGCCGCATTGCCTGGAAATCCCATATGTCCAGGTACCCATAGCAGTGTCATGCTGACGCCAGCGTCAACAAGGGTAAACATTGCATCCTGAATCTTGGTAGTTGTACAGGTTTTTAAAAGATAAGAGGGATTTTAGAGAATCAAAACAAATAACACTGTCCACCAACCGCTGTTCAGGAACAAATAAAACCGCCCGATAAATAGCATAAAGCTCCTCCATAAAAATAGATGTCGCAGCGCTAAGACCGAACGTAAAACTACCTCGATTAAAAACAAAGGCACATCCAACACCTGCATCCAATTTCTAAAATGACGAACAATAATAGGTGCTGCTGTCGAAGGCTTAGGACAGGATGTAAACCCAAGATGAACGGGAGCCTCTGCTAAAAGCCAAGGGAGAGAAGTTTCCCCCGCTAAGAAGAAGGCAAGTAAATCTACTTCCAAAGTCCTTAACACCTCCCGAAAACGAAAGTCAGCAGACTTAGGAGTAAAAGACCGAGCAGCGTAAAAAGGAGCGAGCGACAGATTAAAAAACGGTTCATTCGTGAGATGTCGAGGTTGCGCAGCTGATCGACAACCATAAGCACCAAGTAAAAGATCCCGACGATAAGAAAGGGGAGGTTCCCAAGACCCCGTACTTAAACTTGACACGGGACTAGGAGGGAATGCTCCAAAGGCGTAACGGGTTCCCGGTGATGAATGGGGTTAAGGCGACGAAGAACTGAAAGTCGCGCAGAACCATAAATTACAGAGCCATAATCTAGTTTGAACCGGTTTAGATAGCGTTAGAAGCATAAAAGAACCTTCCGGTCTGCTCCCCAGTATGTGCCACTTAAAACACGTAAAAGACTTAGAAAACGTTCACACCTGCTTCAGAGTTGTGCTATATGCAACTAGCATAATTTCCTATCAAATATTGAGCCAAGGAACTTAACTTCGTCTGCGAAAGTGAGAGCATCTGGGCCAAGATGGAGAGATGGTGAAGGAAATTCATGCAGGCGATCTTCTCAGCACCGAAACGGAATCCGTGGTATACACTCCAAGCATAAAGGTGATCTAGACAGCATTGGAGGCGGCGTTCCAAAAAACAAGTTCTCTGAGAGGAAAGAAAGATGGAAAAATAGTCGAGTAACAGCGACGAATGGATTCCTGGCGGTAAACACTCGGTGGTGGAATTGATGGCGATGGCAAACAGTGTGATACTAAGTATCGAACCCTGAGCTCCTCCGTTCTCTTAAATAAAATGAGACGATAAAACTGAACCCAAGCGAACATTAAAAGCCACGTCTTTCATAAACTCCTGAATAAAAGCAGACATCCGACCACATTGATGCAAATCATGAAGCGTACGAAAGATGCCGTTTCCCCAACAAGTATCATAGGATCAAAGAATACAGCAATTGTTTGCCTCTTCCGTACAAATCCGTCCATAATATGGGTAGAAAGAGACATAAGATGGACGACTGAGGAGCGATGACGGCGAAAACCGCACTGCACGTTTCTCAATAGGTGCCTCGACTCTAACCACCATATAAGTCACCCGTTAATCATGCGTCCCACCACCTTGCAAACTCAACTGGTGAGGGAAATCGAACTGTAACTGGAAGGAAGATAAGGATCCTTTCCAGGTTTAGGTACTGCAATGACGGTGGCCGCTCGTCAAGCCTCGGAAAAGTGCCATTACAAAAGAATAGAATTAAACATCTGGAGCAAAAATGTCTTGCCTACCGCTGACAAATGCTGTAACATAGCAACATGAATGCCATCTGGCCCCGGTGCGCAGTGCCGAGAGGTAGAAAGGGCCTGCTCCAATTCCCTGGCAGTAAAAAGACATTATAGCTCTCCTGGTTTTTGGAGGCGAAACAGAATCCTCTCAACTCAACCTGCTGCTTTAATGTGCGAAATGAAGGAGGATAACTGGCAGAGTTCGAAACATTGGCGATAGTGCGCCCTAACGTATTGGTTATGTTTATCGGAGTAGCAAGAAGTTGATGTTGTAACTAAAGATCAGGTATAGGCCTTAACACAGTTTTGCCTGCGACGCGGCGTAACTTATGTAAAAACTACAGATAAAGGTGTTTTGCGATTAATGGTGCGAAAGCAATCCAAGACGCCTTTTTACTATCCTTAATAACTCCACGGAATTTGGCACGTTGTTGTTTGTAAAGAATCATGCTTTCCAAAGTAGGGGAGCGACGAAAAACTTGCAAAGCATCTCGTCGTGCACACAATGCGTCCCGCTATTCATCGATCCACCAAGGAACCGGAAACCGTCTGAAGTGGAAAGGAGATCGGGGAATAGCCTGATCTGCGGTTGTAATGAGGACCATATCGCCGTGCTCTATCATAGCGTGGTTAGATGGAAAATCACACACTGAAAATATGGCTAGAAACGGAAGAGATGCACTTTCGCCTTTTGAAAATGGCACTTTGGCGCGCGCTGAGAATCAGGATATGCATTTGACACGGACAATGATCCCTGGAGTGCAAATCAAAGAGGACGTTCCAGGCAAGATGTACAGAAGAGAAACGCAATTGAAAGATAGATCCAAATGTGATAAACTGAATGTATTCTCATAAAGAAAAGTTGATTGTCCGGTATCGAGCAGAGTAAGACTGTGGCGGTCTAAAAAGTCTGTTACCATGTTACCCCTTTTACATTCCGTGATGATATCCCATAGAGAATGGTGTGCATTAAATTCCCCCAAAATAAGGAAAGGGGGTGGTAGGTGGGAAACAAGATTATCTAGATCAGCCGACGTGATAGTAGCAGTTCCAGCTATGTAAATATTACAAACTGTGATACTAAGACCAGGAAAATGAACAGTAGCTGCTGCACCCTGTAGAGGAGACTGGAGACTCAGGGGAGAACTATACACGTCATCTCTGATTAACATTAGAACTCCGCTATGCGTGGAAGTGCCATCTTCGGGAGGGAGATCGAATCTCACCGAAGAGTAACCGCGAAGATGGAATAAATCCTCTTGGGGACACACGAGCGGAGAGTACGTCGACCGTAAAAGCAACTCCAGGAGGTCTTCGACTACGGAGTCCACGTACAACACACGAAAGGGTAGCCATTTTGAATGAAGAAAGGGGAGAAGCATTTCAAGTGTTCAGCTTTTTGGACGGTGCAGGTCTAATCAACCGTCTTTTCTTAAGGTTCGTAGGACTAGGTGCTTTACCCGCTTTACCCCAACATCCTCAGAGGGAGGGCTTCCTGCTAAGAAGAATCAACCGATTCCAACATAACATTCGGTTGGAAGTTGATACAGGCGATGATGGAGACCGCCTATGGGGCTTGCTCCCACACCTATCATGGGAGCTCCGCCTTTGAGTAGGAGAGCACTTCTTCTTTTGCTAAGGAGTGGAAGCTTTCAAAAAATCAGTCCATGTATTTGTGATTTTGAATTTAATATCAGGAGCATTAAATACCACTGGTTTGGGCTCCACGGTGGGAAGCTCGATAGAGCTTGGTACTGTGGGGACCTGTGTAAAAACAGATCCCCACAGCCCACAAGTCTACGTACTGCTGTCACACTTCTAAATTGTAGTAGAGGCTACACCGCTGTAAGTACCGGTTTAGGTACTACAGGCAAGCATGCTTGAATGTGTTTACGGGTCTCAGAAAAGGAAAGCTTTTCATTACCCAAATCTCCTGGATACAGCTCTCTTCTCGATAGCAGGGACAGTCGTAGGATGAAGCTGGGTGGTTGTCTCCATGGCAGTTAATGCAGACTGGAGCGGATGAAAACGCTCCCTTGTGACTATCTTTGCCACAGGTGACTCAAACGGAAATAGCAATCTTGCAAGACATGCAAGTGTGGCCAAAACGTTAGCATTGGAAACATCGCATGGCGCTGGGAATGTATGGGCGGGGCACACTTCTATTACCTCGTATCCAGTCTTAATCCTCTGCGGCAAATCGACTCTATTAAGAGTGAGGAACTGAGTACGGGTGGGCTGTACTTCTCCCTCTCTCCTCGTCTGCACGCGATAAATAGACGTGACTCCTTGCTTTTTCAGATATCCCTGAATCTCGGTATCAGTCATGCCACTGAGTACATCGTGTTTATTACCCCGCGAGAGGAATTCAGGGTCCTTTGCTGCTCGACAAGGATCGGATATCCGTGAAGAATTATCGCCTTCAGTAGTAAATTGGCCTGCGTTCTCCCAAGTCTCCAACAGTAAAGAGCCATTCCTCAATCGCGTACAAGATTTTACAGGGCCAGAGATGGAATCGATACCCTTCTGAATAATAAATGGGTTGACACGACTAAACGACTGCCCTTCTTCCGTCATGCTTATTACCAAATAACAAGAGGAACATTGATCAGTTACTCATTTTACTTCAATTCTCTTAACCTTTAGGTGAGAATTTTCATGTGCCGTATTCGCCCCCATTGCATCTGTCTTCGATGGAGGCTGCTTCCTGGGCGCCACTCCGGCTTATGTTACTTATCCTGGCTTGAACTCTGAGGGTTCTCAGGGTCTACCCTCCAGTATAAAGACAAAGGAACCCAATCATCTGCTGGAAGTTAACAACTCATGCAATGGCCCCTCCCTGGGCCTGGCCTTTACCAGGGCATACGCTCCCGTCCTACTTGATAACCCAGTTCTGGGAATCACGCCATTACCCAGTCACTTTTTACCGTGTCAAACACGGGGGCACCAATCAGACAAAGAAGTAGGACGAATAAAAATTAAAATAGAGGCAAAATAAAAAAGGAGTCAAACAGGTTGTTCCTGGACCTGCGGGAGTAGCTCGGGTGCCTCGGGGTCGCTAAGCCCCCTACTCAAAGGTGAGTCCGTGAGGGGTGACACAACCATGTAACAGTTTCTTGAACTATTGAAAAGGCTTTATTTACCAAATTTATGAAAAGATGTGCTGAAACTGGCCACTGTCGTTGTCCATTTTCTATACCTTTTTAAAAACTATCCATCACTCGCTGTATTTCACGCTAAGTAATGTTGCATATTTTCTGAACGATATTTTGTTTCAATTCTTCATGGTATGTGGGTTTGTCTTGGAGTGATTGGGACACAAATTCTTACTAATAGCTCTGTCGTTCCGAATCACATTTTCAATCTCTCTCATGGAGATATTTTCTGTATGAGCTGTGGCAGGGTCTTGTTTAAAAAGACGAAATCATGCTCACTGTCGGTTATTTCTCTAAATTCTCAAAACTTTATTCACATACGTGACAATTAATTTTTAATGGTTTTAACTGTAACAATTCAGTACTTTTTTGCACAGAACCACAAGAAATCCCGTTTTTGTAAAAGGTGTCTTAGGTGAGTTTTGGGGGTAATTCTCCAAACGATGACCGATGTCATCTAATATTTCTTCATTGATAACCCTATGCTATTTGTTTGAATTATTAGACTGAACACTACACGTAGGCAGAAATATATTATAAAGGTTATAGATTTTTGTACGACGTGGAAATTTTACAGTGAGTAAACATCACTCCAATGGCTATACTGAACTCAAACACTATCAGAGCAACATTGATAGCAGGAACACACTCGGTGAAAAAACACATTTTTTTTTGTCGCTGCTTACAAACTGCATATATTTGCACCGTGGGTTCACGTTATCTTACTATGTTTCACAAGAGTACTGACTTGTTACACAACCAAAACAAACGAAACAGGAAAGTTAATGGAAGCGCGATATTATCTTTCAGCTGTTATAAAATAAGCTGGAAATGTACCACAACGACTGACCAAGGATAGAAGCGTAGTAATATAAATGTAGATATTTGTTACATTAATTTTTAACACTGGGATGGGGTGCATGAATCTGATAACCCACATTTTTGCAAAAATTTAGTTAGCCATTGATTTATATCCCTCCTCTCGTCTTTTTTTCAAAGGACAAATATCTAGCTTCATATATATTTCCTTTTCTTGACACTAGAGGGCAATACTGTTTGTGCAGTTTATGATCTACATGTTGTTCAGTGCATGGGCCTGATAACCTAAAGAAAATGGATGCAGCTGGAAGTAAGCAAATTTCGGCAGCTAGAAGATTTGATTTTTCAGGGTTCTACAATTATGATGCAGGTAAGATGGAAATTACATCCGTCATTTATCTTCATTATATTTGAAATCCTCTTTAACTAAACACGTTAACAATAACAATTAACTACTAAAGTTGGACTGTAGTAATGAATATTCAATGTTGTTGTGTTTCTTTCTTGCATAAAGTGACCCAGACAGTATCCTTTCTTTGTCTTCTAATTCAAGAACATGAAAAAGGAAGCAGCTGTTCTAACTAAAACAATTATCATTACAGAGGTCATTTTTGTTATTTCATTGGATCCACTGATTATGCTTTTCCGATTAAAATACTGGTATGTATTAAGCAATAGTAAAGAGAAACCAGGAAGGTAAATAACTTATTAAATTTTTGTAGCAATATTCTTCAATCGCAATTTGTAATATGAGATACTAACTTCAATGCATATAAACCTATAGAACATACATAAAATAAAGATAATAATATTTAATTAATGTGGGAATTAATGACCATTTTTCCACTCACTCTAAATAAAGGAAGATGCATCAGAAGAGAGTAAACAATGTGGACATGACTTTATAAAACTTTTACCCAAATATAAAAGTCAGTACACAAGAACCACATAGGAAATACCTCTACCCAGAACTCTCTGAAAGGAAATCACATGAATTCTGTGTAGAGAAATGTGCATTCCTGGCCATGGAACATGTTTCATGTTTCACATACTTTTTGGAACAGTTTTTAATCTGCACTTTGGACATCCTAGTCTTGATACATTTAAGATGTGTGTTAAAATGCATATGACTCTGAAGGATGACATACTAGAAGTAGAGAAATCTGAATTAGAAATCCACCTAAGGAAGACTGAAAAGGCACAGACCGAAATGAAACAATATTTTGAAATTTCACAAAATAACAACAAGGTATTTACTTTAGCATTTGATATGGAATAAAGTTTTCCGACTCCCCACATTTATATGTGTGACATTCTGTAGTAGTTAGCTTTGGACTCTAAATCTTGGTATTCATGATGCCACTGCTACGGAGAATATGTATGTGTGGTCTGAGGACATTGCTGGAAGGGGCTCACAAGAGATCTTGTCATGTCTGAATGTGTATCTTAAGAGGATGAAGAGCACAACAGAAATGCAGAACATCTTATTGCATGGCAGACTCTTATGGTGGCCAAAATAAGAATCAGAATATGGTTAGTTTTTGTAGTTTATGTTTGGAAGCTTTTTAAAAGTGTTGAATATAAATTACCTGCCCCAGGACACACATTTATTAAGACCGCCACGGGTGGCCGAGGTCGTTAAGGCGCGGATTCGTGAGCGGAAGGTCTGGGGTTCGAATCCCTCCAGGACCGTCCTCCCCGACTGAGGTTTTTCCAGGTTTTCCTCAGTCCTCATAACTGGAAAATGCCGGGGAGGTACCCTAAACTTAGGCCTGGAACGTTTCCTTCCTTAAAAAAAATATTCTTTCCTAATTTATCATTTCATTTCATGTATCATCAATGTTCACCGCCTGTGGTGCCTCAGTAGTACAAACGGGCGTTAAACACCATTAAAAAAACGCACATTAATCTCCGGTGATAGATATTTTGGGGTAATCGAAAAGAAAAAGAAGAAAACTACAGCTATATATATTCCGGAAGGTTGGTTCCAGCTAGTTGAACATTGCAAACGGAAAAAAGCCGTTTGTTATTAGGGGAATGAAATAAACGGACTTCATATCTATTAATGGCATGAAAAAACCCCTCATTTTCAGAAAAGTAAATGAAAATGAACCACCTGTAAAAATACAGAAAGCAGCAGGAATATTAATTACTGAGAACTTACCAGGTAAATACTGCTTTGGCTATGCCCGTAATGCTGAGATGGAAGAATATTTCCTTGTAAATATATCTATGATGGAAAAAGTGCCACAAAAAGTTTCACTTTCACCTTTACACTGATATAGGATTCCTATTATCATTGCTAAACCCCTGGCTTTAAGAAGGTTATGTCAGTATATTCCAGATGAGCATAGGGGTTTCTATGCTGAACTCACAAGCAAAGCACGTTCCCCAACTAAATTATGAGGAAGTGGAACAATTTCTAGGGGATGAAAGTGAAAGTTCTTCTTCTTCTTCTTCTTCTTCTTCTTCTTCTTCTTCTTCTTCTTCTTCTTCTTCTTCATCATCATCATCATCATAATCAGCTTACTCTCCGATAACTCAGCAGACTAGAGCATTAAGGAATTAAAAGAAATTGATGTTTATCAGGTTCTTGCAATGAAAGGTTGAGAACGTCAGAAGCCAATATTCATATTTTATCTGAAAAGTATGTTTAATATTTCGTTTCAGTAGGTATGAATGTACACAATTATAATTCAATATATGTAGAATATTCTTGAATATAATTTCACGTTGTTGCTATGCACAGTGTTCATTAATACCTCGCTCAACGTTTCCTTTTATTTCTCTAAGCATATCCTTTGTGGGTTATAAGGTTCATGTACCTCATCCCAGAACTGATCTAAATAATTAATTGTATTTGACCTTCAGAACTACACCAAGCATTGAAAGCAAAATATATGGAAAGTTATTACCCGTGATCACATGAACAGGCACGGAGATAAGGGTTCATTCTTCATTGAAAACCATGTTTTCTGGATCCGGGCAAAAAGAATTTGAAATAGGATGGCATTTCCCTCGTTAGAAATTACTCACAAAGTGAAACAAAGTTTTTAAAAAAATCATTGTATTCATCTGCTAATCTCCTCACTACATACTACAAAATACTCGTATTAAACCTAAGAGATATTCTTAACAATATTGTTGTTTATTCTGCGGAGTTACAAAGAGATTTAAGGTATGGAAAGATGCGGTCTATATTCATGAAATACTGGTTTGTTCTAAATGAAATTCATATGACGTATACATATGGTATACACATATATACCACATATATGTAAGTATACTTACTTTTTATCTTAATTCTACATGGGCGCCATTCATTTTCAATCACTGTGTACTGTGTTCGAGTGCAACCTAAAAGATGCCCATAAGCAAGTTGCCTGAAATCGCTGTACGTGCTTCTCGAATACGATTCTTCTGGTCCAGGGAATCCCGTACTTTAGTTTTGTACACTTGTGACTTGATAAGTCTCCAAGCAAAAAGTCTAAGGACTTCATGTGTGGCGAGAGTGATGACCATATTCGATGTGAACCCTACCTATACATTCGTTGGGAAATTGTCAATCGAGGTACTCTCACATCCAATGCAAAATAAGCAGATGTTCCATCTATTTGAAATACAACGGTGTATGAAATATCATTACTGATATATCCAGAGGCTCCTGTTGCTCCTCTGCATATATCAAATCGTGCAATCGAGAACTGGCAGCATTCGCTATTTCTTCTATAAACAGCATTCTGCACTGATATTCTGAAATAAAAAATAAAAAGATCAATGTCTTCAAGATTTTACGTCTCTGAAATGGTTGGCTGCTATATTGAAATAAGGTAAAACGTACATATACATATATGCACATACCATACCAAGTACATACCACTCAATTTAATTTGCTATGCATTATTTCATAAATTTGGATCCAAATTTTTTGTCCACTCTTTTTAAGATGTGCACAAACAGCTTTTCAGGGATCAAGTCACAAAAAGTATAATGCTTCTTAATCTTCAAATAATTTGTTTCTTTGTCTGGCTTATTGTTAGTATTCAATAGTCTGCGGTTGATATGCCACCGAAAGTTAATCGAATTTTTACATTTTAATGCGTTTAGGATGTCTTAATATAGATTAGAAAATCAGCTCATTGCTTTTCTTACATAGTGTTTCCTTTATTTACATAATTCACGCCTGCCGAAGTTCCCTAGGAAAGTGCTCCTAGAAAATTCGTGAAATAACCTCAGGGAAAGAAGGTGTCTAGATGAGAGAAGGCGTGGTGTTGCTGTCAACAAGACACGCCACTGGAGCTGTATTGCAGAGTGCGTTACACGCAAACCAGCGATTCGCGGCAATCTCCCCATCCCCCAACAAGCCACAGGAAGGAAAAACGGCGATAATAAAAAGAAAAGACAAACCTCTAACAATGCGTCCGGGGTGTATGTTTCTCCGAACGTTAAAGTGATTAACACACCTTTTGACGAAATTCATTTGTTGTCATCCTGATTCCAAGATAGATATGAGGATAGGTCCATAAGTTATCGGCCTCGCCAATAAGAATTATCGCTTTCACAAAATCCTTGTGCGGTGTCATACCTTATCTGTTTAGTAAATAATTGCAGCTGTAACTTCCGCTTCGCGTGTTCAGTTGTTCAGATATAGTTGAATAAAAAATGCTATCCGTAGAAGATTACTACATGTTCAAAATGGAGTATCGAACTGTTATTAAGATCTTCATAAAAGAAGGACTTACTCCAAATTAAATTAAACAGCGATTGGACAATATATATATATTCTACAGTAAAAGAATGGGCCAAACTTTTTCGAATGGGTCAAGAAAGCATTGAAGACGAAGAGCGTGCAGATCGGCCCTTGGAGGTGTTCACTGCTGAAAACATCGCTCTTGTAGAAGAAGAAATTATGGAAGACTCGCGGCTCAAAGTTACAGAAATAGCAGCAAAGTGGGGCCTTTCTAAATCAACAGTCCTTTGAATTATTAATGAACATTTAAACACGAATAAGGTTAGTGCAAGATGGGAGCCTAGATTTCTTTCCTCAGTTCAAAAGCAGCAACGGATCATCTGTTGTCGGGGCATTTTTGCAGCTCTGCCGTGGCAACGAGAGAGAAGTTCCGCAAACCATTGTTACAGGAGATGAAACTATGGTCCTCTACTATGTTCACTTGTTCAAAACAGAATCTATGCAGTGGTGTAAATCTGCCGAAGCACCGCCTCTAAAGGCGAAAGTCACTCAGTCAACCAAGAAGATAATGGCCACAATCTTTTGGGACTGTGAAGGAATACTCTTCATTGACTTCAAGGAGAGGAACACCAAAGCAAATGAGGAGTACTATTATGGCCTACTGCACAGACTACGTGCTTGCATAAAAGAGAAAAGGCGAGGAAAGTTAAATGGTGGTGTGCATCTTCTTCAAGACAACGCGTCTGTGCACCCAGCTCTTGTTGCAAAGAAAGCTGTGAAGAAATGTGGCTTCAAGGAGATCGACCATCCACACTACAGCCCAGATCTAGCTCCCAGTGACTATTTACTCTGCTCAAAACTCATGAAAGACCTTCGAGGAAGGAAATTTAAGTGTGACGAAGAACTGATGAATGCTTTTGTGCCCATTTTGCAGACAAAACTTCTGACTATTTTTGGATGGAGATTGAAATGTAAATTCAAAGGTGTGAAAAGTGTATTGCAATAACGGGTAACTATATTGAAAAGTGAAATATAGTTTTTGTCTTTATCACACCTAGAAAATGGTTAGGCCGGAAACTTATGGATCTACCCTCATAGCTAGAAATAATTTCAGTTCCCAACAAACTAAATCTTGATATAAAACAGACAGTATTCAAGAAGTTCTTTGTTTGACACTCCCTA
The DNA here is from genome assembly GCA_030762175.1 of Metallyticus violacea. Lineage (NCBI taxonomy): Eukaryota > Metazoa > Arthropoda > Insecta > Mantodea > Metallyticidae > Metallyticus > Metallyticus violacea. The sequence goes on along the minus strand of CM060846.1, from coordinate 106,408,021 downwards.
CATCGGTACCTTAATGATTCAGTTTACTTCAACAATTAGGACAGGATTTATATCAAATGCACGTCTTTGTTGTCCATTTCTAAGAATTGTTTTATCTCAAGATCATGAACTCCAAATGTGAATTTTTTTACATACTTTTTATTTTTTAGACATTCTTAGAAATAATTGGTGCAGATGCATACTTTTTGCATATTTTTGTTTTAGTTGAACACAAAAATCTTTTCTTTTCTTTTTCCTTTCACTTTTTTCTTTTTGTATTACAGCAATATTTATTGTTAGTCAAAATCTTTAATAAAATGTAACACAATGGTATTATTTGTATAAATTAACAAAGTAGCAAACATAATTATCAAGTTTTATTGCTAAAATCAACCGAATATTCTGTTACGTAATATTAATAAAATTTATGTAATAATTTTCTATGCAAAATTAATGCAAAATTCTCATAGAATACCTTATGAATGCGAACGAAAATAAATAAATATATAAGTAACATTAGCTGCGAAATAAATTAGTACAATTTAATACTACTAACCTGTTCTAAAATATATGTCAACACTAACATTTCTGAGATATTCTTAATAATTTTACTGTTCATCTAATTAATGAATCTGTCGTATTCCTTCTGATAAGTATCATAACATACTATCGGTATTAGCGATATTTCGATCTTCTCGGCTTGAGCTAAAACTTCTTGCAGTAAATGCATTTTTGCAAAGAACAATAACAATTAGACAGACTAAAGTAAAAAATTTCCATCGACACAATAACGTCCTACGTATAATTAAAGAAGACGTCGACTTTAGAGTAATTCATTTGCAATGAAACATTAAAATTATTTTATAATTCTTTTTATAAAGTTGGTATACTAGTAATAGTGTATGAAAGTTGTTTACACATTTGCTCATGTAACAAAGTATAACAATATAAAATAATACCATAATATACTATTTCTGTATGTTAAAGACGTTTATTCAAACAGCAACACATTTCAGCATTTTGGAATGACTATCATTGCCTCTGTAAAAAGGGGAAGTTACCATGGTAATTAAATTTCTATTATTTTTGTCACATCGTTCCAGACCCTTGGATTTCTAAACCTGGAGCCTAAGCTTACTGGTGCTGTTATAAATATTTTTGACATCACTAGTATGTCTATCTTTTTTATTTTTTCCTTTCCCGTCCCTTTTTTCCCCCGTTATCTTCAAATCTCACCGCCACGGTTGGCCGAAATCGTAAAGGCATGGATTCGTGAGCGTAAGGTCTAGGGTTCGATTCCCGCCAGGACCGTCCTTCCTGACTGAGGTTTTTTCCAGGTTTTCCTCAGTCCTTATAAATGGAAAATGCTGGGGAGGTACCCCAAACTTAGACCAGGAACGTTTCCTTCCTTAAAAATAAATAATTCCCCAATTTATCATTTCATTTCATGTATCTTCACTGTCCATAGCCTGTGGCGCCTTAGCAGTAAAAACGGGCCTTAAACACTATTCAAAAAATCTTCATATCCCAAATTTACTTGCCTGTAATATCATCAGCTGGCATAGTTGTGTAGAATGCAACATTTTGGAAGTTTGATTCCATGTATGGATGTTTATGCTTGAACATAATACTCTATTCCTTAATTCATTCACGTTTTTTTAATTAAATTAATATATTTGAATTAGGTATTCGGAATCTATCACAGCTTAAGCTGCTATCTAGTACTTCGGTTCAAACCCATTTCTTTGATTATTGCACTTTAACTTATCTCACCAAGCTCAAGGTACTGTAACAGTCACTTAAATCATAAATAACGGTTCACTCTACATCTTCCTTATACCATTGTCATGAACTGATACGTCTTATCTCAGGGCATGATTACCTACTCTGCCATTTGCCAAGAATTCTCGTGATCTTTGTGTGGGAACACAAAACCAGGGAATCTGGTTCGCACCTTAGACAGACAGACGGATGGATGGGTAGGTAGGTAGGTAGGTAGGTAGGTAGGTAGGTAGGTAGGTAGGTAGGTAGGTAGGTAGGTACGTACGTAGAACTGCGCCTTCATTGTTTTCCAAAATCCGTTCCTTGAACAAGTTGCAGTATTTTGGTTCCAATGTCGTTGTCTTTTCCCTGATCTCCCCTGATTATGGAGAGAACAAGTCCCTTTCCAAGACTGGACACTCAAACAGGATGCGAGGCATCCTGTTTGCACAGTCTGCAAGTGGGTTCATCTTCATAAAGACCTACTTTTCTTAGATGTTTCCTTGAGTGACCATGTTCAGTTTTTAACAAATAGTTTTCTTAGTCTAATTAGAGAAGGGACGTGGAAAGATTTTTGCTAGGATATTGAATATACTTCCTACCTTGAATATGTCCAGAATAGGTTTGCCACTTTGGCTGATGTTTATCCCCAACCCATGTTTTAACCACGTTCCTAGCAGTTCAACTGATTCCGACCACGGGCTTAGGGACAAAAAGGGTGTATGAGCACCCCTTTTTGCCAACTGATCTACCACCTCATTCCCACAAACGCTCTGATGCCCCGGCATCCACCGCAGTTTATTCAAGACTGTTGCAGGATGCCAGGGTAGACAAGGCATTTTGACATTCCCATACGAATTTAGATCGCACCTGGTCAAAAGTGCTTTTAGGGCACTTTGACTATCTAAGAGGATGAGAATTCGTTTTTGCTCATATCCCTCCTCCAGTTCTCTATAAGCACAGTTCAGGATAACTTATAGATTCGCATTTTAAACCGAAGGACGTGCTTCAAGATGTAGGCAGTCATTTAGAGGTCACCAAATCTCTACTGAACTGCACGAAACCGAAGCACCAAGAGACAATGAACTGGAATTTTTCATTCACAGTGAAGTGCTTTATTTTTATTGTTTTAAAACTTCGAGTTCCCAAACGTTTAGTATGCTTTGTATGTTTATTAATATTTACTTATACGTAAGTAATTGTGAATAGTTCCATCTAATTTCTTATGTATGCCTGATTCGTATTGCGAATAAACCCTTAATGTTTATCGTGCTCTTGCTATGACAACTGCAGAAACAAAAGAATTAACAGTGAGTATTTGAATTTCTGCGTACATCACATTGCTAAATAAAAGCAATTATTTGGAAAATGAATAGCAGGAGGCAAAATTTAATTAGCAAATCCTCAAGTAGTACAGTCTTTTTCAGATTGAGTAAAGTAATTAAGTTCCCTTTCATGTATATAGTAAAACTAATTATAAATATGATTGCTGGAAAAATCTGATTAGCAACGATCTGTATGAATGTAGTTGCAAAATGTAACACGCTAAACTAGGGCTATTTAGACATGAATAACATCTGCTACAGATACTGCATTGCCACAATTCATAAATTCAACATTTTTATTCAATATTGTATCAGTCCAGTTTCCGAAATGGAGTAAATTTAAATTTGAAAGCACATAAGGCACTGCTGTCCACAATTTGTAGGCAGGTTAATGCTATTCGGGCACATTTCTGTAATTGTATGTAAAGAAACGCTAATAATATACCGATTAAGCCACGCTCCATATGCTTATGAAGCACAGTTTTATTTACGTGGTCAAGATTCGACACAAAGTAACAGATTTTGAAGTACAGAAAACCCCGATCTTTATTAAGAATACCATAAATGCAGAAAAATACAATGATGACATACTCTTGCCGTTTTTTTTAAACTAACGTGGAATTAAAAGCCGACCGGACTTTGTTTTAGCAACAGCACATCTTGTCATAAGGTTATAATTGTAGTTGTAGGGATATTATGTTCGCTCTGATGCCGAACCACCAACTGCCGTGAAACTGGCTACAAATCCACGAAAGGCTCATGGCGTTTACGGCGTAATACAGAGTTAGGTTTGTTTCATATTCCGTTTACTTCCACATTTCAGTCAGTTTTGCATTGTGGTACTTTGCATACTTTCACGTAACTTTATCCAGCATTACTGCGATGTTGCCACCTTCTCGTTAAGTTTTTAGTTTATTGTACGGGAGATGGAATATTACATTACTTGTGTAGAGTATCACTATTTATACTATAAACAAAAATAATTAAAACATATGTTTTTTTAATATTCGTGAGATTTTAATGAATTAATACAAAAAATTCTCAGTGTATGTATTGCAGAGTTGGGTAATTTCGAGCCATTATCAGATAGATGATCATATTTGGGTGAGATTTATTAGAGTTACTTGCTATTAAGCGTAATATGATTGCTTTATGTATTATTTCTAGCTTTATATAATTTTAAAGTTTATGTAACTTAAAAGATTTTCTTATTAATCCCATATCAACAAGCATATTTTTGCATTGTATGATTTATAAGGACCAATAAAGACATAATAAACATTACATATGTAATGAAACAAACAGCAATAAAAAGAAATAAGCGCTAGTTTGCACACAGTTCAAATGCTTGGAATTAAATCTTAAATGGAACCACTAGATATTTCGACCAGTTGCTTGACTCAGGTTTGAACGCCAACCCTGTTTTATTCCATAAATGAGAACATGCAGTGTCCCAGAAATATGACCTCATTTGCATTCAGAATTACTGCACGGAGGTCTTCATTTCAAACTACTTGGCTCCTTTCCATATTGTTAACACAGGCTTGGAGGGGATTGCATCTCTAGGTTTAGTCACTTCAACCTGATTTCTTAATCTTGATCCTTCCATTCTATATTTCTTTATTCTGATATTGATCTATGCATCGTTAGAAATTTTTGTCGTAGATAGCACCTGCTTCACACCCTTGGACATTGTGATAACTATATCGTGCTGGAAGGGAAAATAGCTTTGAATAGATTACCTAGTATTAAACATATGCATAAGATGTTGCTTTAGTAACGGAAGAGATAAGCACAGTAAAAAGAGGTTTTCTACTTGGAGGCAGAACCATGAAATGTTACATTGGCAAAACTTATGAGAACCACATGATGCACAGGTAATAGAAGTACGGGATATTGGAAATACAACTACAGGATTCTAGACTTATCTAGGTACTGTTCAAACGTAATCGCTTTTTATTCTACAAAACGCAAATCTGGTACTATATTAAGGGTTGATCTAGCTAGGCCGCTCTACAAATAATATACATATTAGTCTACAGAAAACGTTTTTCAAGATTCATTTTGGTTAACTATATTCGATTTGTTTTATTTACGGACGCTCTTTAACATCTCAGGTCATCAGCTCCCCATTCAGTTCAGGGCGCGGATCTGCCAACACATTTTGCTCATAGGCCTTTTCTTTCCGGTTTGAGGTTCTTTTTGTGCCCTAAATGTACGGTATGGGATCAACAGCTTTACTTCCCCTTCGAAGGAAGTGATACTTGGGATTTTTACTCCCGAAAAAATCAATTGACCCTGGCCGGGATCGAATCCGCGATCTTGGGTTTACGAGGCAAATATGGTTACCACTAGACCACCAGGACCAATAGATTAACTAGTACATGATACTGATAAAAAAAAAATCCGAGCGAATAAGAATAAACATTGCTCATTTAATAAGCCAGTGGTTAAAATTAGACATTAAAGCATGTAGGGCTGGAGGAATACTGCTTTTTAACACATTAAAATATCTTAAGAGTTACATTTTCGTATTACACCCGGATATTGACGTTTATGTTGTCACCTGTTAAAAACTGTGTTTAGAGGATTCTTTCAAGTGAAATTTAACTGTTAAAATACCTAGATGTTTAACTAAAGAATATCACTAACTCCTTCTGGAGCAATTCCCCAAAACAATAAATATAAATTGCGGAATATTTAAAATTGGTACGGCACGAACTAAACGTACAAGAGTAATAATAGTAGTAGGTTATGAAAGATTAACGTTAAAATATTTAAACAAGGGCTCTCACGAGCACCTATGACAAAAAGTGGCTCGTTTCACTACCAGATAGTACTAAATCACGTGCAGAGCAATAATCCTGTCTTCATACCTCAAAGAACAAACAATCCAATAAAAGTGAAACGGTATGATTACACAATAAATTGCTAAGAAAGAACGATCTGAAACAATAAATAATGTCTTATTAATCAGTTAAGCAAGCACTAGTAAAAGTAGCTAAAAAAAACTTTGCTTTACAAACTATTTATACATTATAAACCTACTGTTGTTACAATTTAAATACCTGGGCCACTGGCTACTCAGCTAAGAGGCCCCTTGTAAATTCTAATTATATGACCGAAAGATTAGCCTACCCCGGAGTGTAACCGCCACAGGTGGTCGAGGTCGTTAAGGAGCGGATTCGTTAGCGGGAGGTCTGGGGTTCGAATCCCGCCAGAACCGTCCTCTCTGATTGGGCTTTTCCCCAGGTTTTCCTCAGTCCTCATAACTGGCAAATGCCGAGAAGGTACCCTGAACTTAGGCCTGGAACGCTTCCATCCTTAAAAAAAAAATCCTTTACCAATATATAATTTCATTTCATGTATCGTCAGTGTCCACCGCCTGTGGTGCCTCTGTGGTAAAAACCGGCGTTAAGCCTACTCAAAAAAACCCGGAGTGTCTCGACTGAATCTGTTCCAGAAGAAAGCTAGAAGTACCTATCTATTGGTTATGTAGGAAAGTTCGTTCCAGTTCCTTAGAAGTTCGTCAACAGAGAGGTGTATCAGTCAATGATCCCCGTTTTCAGCATTGGGCCATGTCAAGTAACGATTTGAGAAGGTACTAGATGAAAGAAGAAAGGAAGCGAAAGTATTGATTTAGGGTGACTGGTTAATTCATGCTCTATCTCAAAGCATACTTAAGCAATTTTTATTTATTGTATATGTATTGCTTTTCTTTCATGCCAATTACGGCGAACACCAAGCAATATGAAATACAGTTAGCTAATAATGAAACAGAATTAATATTGAGTAAATGTTTTAACAATTACGCGGGAATATAAATCCAAAGACAAGTGAGTGTAAAATAAGGTTATCACCAATTATCAGAAGGAAATATTATCAGGGGATCCCAGCAGCAATTATAAATAACGATAAGATCGCACATCAACAACAAAATGCTTATTTTTAATAAAAATTTGCAAAGCGACATGTATATAATAGTGTTGCAAATGTCCCTTTCCAATACAAAAATTATGTGAAATAGTCATAATTGATATTTTTTGGAAATATCCAGGTTTTATCGAAAATACTACGTTCGCCCCATTATTTCTCACGGAAATGATCGATAAAAAAACACAGTTGTTATTAATTCAATTAGTTGCGTACTTGCACCTATTAAAACTATAAATAACTCAAACTTCGTTTTTTGTGCAAATGACCTCTGTTTCGTTCGCAAAACTCAATTTTTCTAGCCCATACATTAATGTTAAAATGGAGTTTGTGTCTTATTTCCAAACTGCATGAGGATTCCCTTGAGCTCTTGTATGAATATTTTGAGGGTTCTATTCTCCATATTATACCAACCATGGAAGATAACATGGTTTTGAGTACCACCACACAACATCAATTCGTAAAGGACAAAAATGTGTGACTTAAAAGTGTACAAAAAAAATGAACTGTAACTAATAAATTAAGAGAAATTTGCCTATGCTCATTGGAATATTTTTAAGTCTTTTAAGATCTTTAACCATTTCCCACAATGTTTCCACATGGTAAGTATTAAAGTACTGATATTATCTTATATCAAGAGATGAAAGAAACCCCAGCCCGGCCACAGCTAGCCAAGCTTCGAGCGTGCATGGGGCCAAGGCCATGGCAAGCCAAATAAAGCAGCAATACAGGCGGAAAGAGAAAAGGATGTTGTGTTATCCCACCACATAGATAGACGCTATTTCAAAGTGAGGAAACTGTTTGTGACGTGGAAATGTTCATAACCGTGCCACACGACACTTATTTTCTGCAACAAAAAAAAAAAAAAAAAAAAAAAATGCAATCAAGTACCGCTCCCAAAACGTATGAGAATTTTGCAACCAAATGCTCTGCTTTTGGTGTCCCTGCACAGAGTAGTATACAAGATTTAGCGAAGGGGGAAAAACTGAGTCCCGTCCGTTCATACACCTGCTGTAACTGCTGATGCTTAAGCACGGATGTTTAAAAGCCCTACTTGGTCAAAGCGAAAATTGAGGCAAAGATACAATACCCACTTTTGTTTGCGAGACGGGGGCCGCTTTTTTGTAGGCCACGTTGTATTAGCTATAAGAAATTGATTTAGCAACTGCACTATATTATACTTTTTTCTTTCCTCTAATGAACACAGATTTTTCTCATTAATGAGAAACTTATAATTAGTTCCGGCTATTGGTGTTATTCTTGTTGTATTATCTAAAGTCTCATGTGACGTATAACTTTATTTGAACAGATCGTTTATTTTTAATTGCATATCTGTAATAGCATGCCAAGGGGCATCATTACATTACATTATCTTTTGAACTGCACACTGATTGTGAGAGAGTGATCACTGAAATTGGATATTAACGGAAAAATGGACACAATTTACTGAAGCAAAGAGATGTTTTGTGTAGTTAAAATCATTAAATTAGTCATATTCTACAAATGCAACCTTTCTTCTTGGTTGAATATTATTAGGAAAATTTTCATCTTGTAACCAGGGAATCAATTGTTTAAATAGATCCCTAGCTGTGGCCTAATAGAATATCTGCTTCCTATCCAGTGAAATCTTAACAAGCCGCCCGAAAGTCTCAAATTTTGTTTTCCTATTCTCATAGTAAATGCCACGTGAACTTGCGCTTCATTTGCTTCATTCACTGTCTCACACTTTGATTGTGGGCAAAGGAAGAAGAGACATTCAACAGAAATAAAAATTCCTACGACATGAACAAGTGATGGAGGTAACGAAATCTAGCAACTAGGGTGCACGCTATTGCAGTATTTCTTTAGTCCGTTGCATTTCTTATGTGACATAAGGATACCGACCGCTTGGACCGGTCACTTCCGACTTTGTGGTATCTTGTGGTGGCGTGGCGACTTGATTGCATGGCGTGCTAGAGACGCATGGCGTGATAAACAATGGCGTGGTCTTGGAAAACTTCAACTTGTACCTAGTGACCCCGTGGCTAAAAAATTCCACCTCAACATCAGCTTTCCAACTTCGCAGAGTAGTTTCAATTCAAACTTTCTGTTTCGTTTAATTAAAGGGGGAGACCACCACACACACTCTCGCGTGTATATGATCAATGCGGCTTCTTAAATACTCCCTACTTGAATGAGATGAAAAGAAATTAACTTTTGCTTTTTCCTTCATTACAAACACTGGATTCGGAACTCACGCCACGAATGATCATGACATTTTCATTCCTAACCCGATTTAAGAGAGCACATTTTCTCTCCAACAGGAGCCACACAAAAAGTCGGTCCTGGTGCTCTGATAGTAACCATACTTGCCTCATAGACCCAAGATCGCGGGTTCAATCTCAGCCAGGGTAGAGGGTTTTTTTATGCGTGAAAATCCTAAGTATGCCTTCCTTTTAAAGGGAAGTAAAGCCGTGGGTCCCATGTCGTAGATTTATTACACAATAAAGAACCTCAAGACAAAAGACGAGGCCTCTGAGCAAAATTTATCGGTCGCTTCACGCTCTGAATTGAATGGGACGTTGATGACCTGAGACATTAAAGAGCGTTCATATAATAACCTCCTTCCAAAAGGGGGGGGGGCACAACAGCAAATCTATACTCAAACCAAACTTTTAAATTATTCTCTGAAATTTCCTTTCTCAGATCTAACATTTCTTATCCATTTTTTAAATTTGCTAGCCCAGCTTTCCCTGCCATAAAATTTTACTGGGGTATTTTAAATATTCTTATAAAATATGCGCTCCTGGTAGGTGCAACGGTCTATACCATACTTTAACAGTGTCTTCTCGTACATTATTACCAGCTGCACCTAATACAGTTTTGTACATGATTCCGAGTGATACTCCCATTTCCTATAATCCTTCACAAACGGACACGAGTAGCCGCGGTCGCTAAGACAAGCATTCGTGAACTGGAGGCCTGCGGTTTCGCGTCAGGGCCGACCTCTGCATGAGACGCCACAAGTGAGAGAGATAGTTAAACACTTCCACGAAATATCCATCACAGAGGAGCTTTATACACTCTATCAGTCACATGGCAAACATTTTCTCAGCAACCTCTTGACTAACGCTACTTAATATTAACATTTTTGTTACTTTGTTCTACTTAATTGTACTTCTAAGTTAGTACTTCAAATTGTACTTCTAAGTTGGCAAAATCCTTGAAAGTTTTATTTTCCCTAGAGATATTTTTTTCTAATTTTCTCACTGAAATGTAATTTTATTTATATTAACTTTCAATCTCAACACATTGGGAACATTCTCTATTTATGGTATCATATGCGCTATGTACTGGGTGATTTATGGTATCATATGCGCTATATACTGGGTGATTTATGGTATCATATGCGCTATGCACTGGTTGATTTATGGTATCATATGCGCTATATACTGGGTGATTTATGGTATCATATGCGCTATATACTGGGTGATTTATGGTATCATATGCGCTATATACTGGGTGATTTATGGTATCATATGCGCTATGTACTGGGTGATTTATGGTATCATATGCGCTATATACTGGGTGATTTATGCTATCATATGCGCTATGTACTGGTTGATTTATGGTATCATATGCGCTATATACAGGGTGATTTATGCTATCATATGCGCTATGTACTGGTTGATTTATGGTATCATATGCGCTATATACTGGGTGATTTATGGTATCATATGCGCTATGTACTGGTTGATTTAGGTATCATATGCGCTATATACTGGGTGATTTATGGTATCATATGCGCTATATACTGGGTGATTTATGGTATCATATGCGCTATGTACTGGTTGATTTATGGTATCATATGCGCTATATACTGGGTGATTTATGGTATCATATGCGCTATGTACTGGTTGATTTAGGTATCATATGCGCTATATACTGGGTGATTTATGCTATCATATACGCTATGTACTGGTTGATTTAGGTATCATATGCGCTATATACTGGGTGATTTATGGTATCATATGCGCTATGTACTGGGTGATTTATGGTATCATATGCGCTATGTACTGGGTGATTAATGGTATCATATGCGCTAATTGCTGGGTGATTTATGGTATCATATGCGCTATGTACTGGGTGATTAATGGTATCACATGCGCTAATTGCTGGGTGATTTATGGTACCATATGCGCTATGTACTGGTTGATTTAGATATCATATGCGCTATATACTGGGTGATTTATGGTATCATATGCGCTATATACTGGGTGATTTATGGTATCATATGCGCTATGTACTGGTTGATTTATGGTATCATATGCGCTATATACTGGGTGATTTATGGTATCATATGCGCTATGTACTGGTTGATTTAGGTATCATATGCGCTATGTACTGGTTGATTTAGGTATCATATGCGCTATATACTGGGTGATTTAGGTATCATATGCGCTATATACTGGGTGATTTATGGTATCATATGCGCTATATACTGGGTGATTTATGGTATCATATGCGCTATGTACTGGTTGATTTAGGTATCATATGCGCTATGTACTGGGTGATTTATGGTATCATATGCGCTATGTACTGGGTGATTTATGCTATCATATGCGCTATGTACTGGGTGATTTATGGTGTCATATGCGCTATGTACTGGGTGATTTATGGTATCATATGCGCTATGTACTGGGTGATTTATGGTGTCATATGCGCTATATACTGGGTGATTTATGGTATCATATGCGCTATATACTGGATGATTTGTATTTCGAGGGACCGCTCCACGTGCAGTTCGCCGCAGACGTCGGAGCTCTGCAGTTGTCATTTCGTTCCCACGCTTGAAAACCGGGCGAGGAGCCGGAAGGAGATCAGTAAGGAACTGTTCTTGTGTGACGGTGTATTCATTAGCTGGCGTAACACTCTGTGTTAATATGGCTCAATTCAGGTATTTTATTCCCTAAATGGTGGTTATGTACGATTTGTACGTTCGCTCAGAATCGGCTAGTGATGTACGGAGATTGTTTAAGAGAAATTCTCTGATATTCCGCCTCCAAGTCTAGTTCGATTCATAGATTGGTAAATAAAGTTCGTGAAACGGAAGTATTCTTAATAAAAAGTATACACAACCACGTACAGTATTCACAGAAGAAACATTAAATAACAAAAAAACAAACAAACAAATAAACAAAAAAGCAATGTCTATGTCCTTCTCAGCAACCTTTGTTCGAACGGCTACAACGCTATTGAAGTTAAAACCCCATAAAATTACTGTAGTGTAAAAACTTAAACCAGGTGACCGTGCATCCAGTAGTAGATTTTGTGAATTAATTTTGAATAGTGCGCATGACGGAGAAATTGAGCCTAATATAATTTGCCTTATGGACAAATGTTGGTGGCACGTAAGTGGATATGTGAATTCACAAAATAACCGATAATGGAATGCAGAAAAACCTGACCTGGTTCATGAGGAACATCTGCATGATCAAAAGACAGAAGTGAGGTGCACCATTAGCGGCGAGAGGAAAATAGATCCTATTTGTTTTAAAAGAAACAATAGTGGTGAAGAAATGTAGAATATTTCGGAACCCCTTTTACTGTGCGGGAATGTATGCTCGCAACTTTCCAACGTACTGTGCAACGGTATATACAGCCCATGTCTCCTTGTATGCAATTCGTGAAATATTCGAGGATAGTCATTTAATAATAACGTATGGCACCCCTCGGTCCCCTTATTTTTATTCTGAGGGAATTAAAGGAAAAAGTGTATAGGACAAATCCGTACACATTAGATGAACTGAAAAATCACATTCGTGAAGATGTTTCTTTTATTTCTCAGAAGGATCTGCAGAGGGTAATGGTTAATTTCATAAGCCGATGTCAGAAGTGTACGGAAAATTAAGGGAGGCTGTTCAAGTTCTTCTTACTTGATAATGGTGAGTAAATTTAAATGTTAAATGTTTGAGTGTTAGTAATAACTTACGCAACAATCATAGCTGCTGACTTTTTAACTCCCGTTCACAGCGGAACCAGCTTGAACAGACCGACCGGCCTTTACGCGTGCAGCGGTCCCGCGAAGGAAAAATTAACCATTTACATGCATTTCTAAATTTCTGATTCCTAATATGATTATTTATTCTGTTTATCCCACTTACGTAAAGTATGCTATAGGCTTTGTTTATAGCCCTGTCTGAAGGCTCGCTTCTTATTCATATATGTATGCCATACAACTTCTTTCATAACCCTATCATACGTTTACTTCATGTGTACATATACTACATAAAAATTGCTTGTTTTCTATTCAAAAAGTTATCTCTTAGTTTCTGCATTATCAATTACCATTTTCTGCCCCTTCCTAAACCCAGATGAAATGAGTCTAGCTGTTAATTTTTTCTACCCTCTTTCTTCTGCTAACATTTCTTTAAAACTTCAAGCTAGGCTGGAATGTAATATATTGTAACTAGGATTCAAATTCCTTTATAACAAGGTGAACAAATATTGTACCCCAGCTCTTAGAAATACCCTTGTTGCATTTTATTACACTCTCCATTCTTATTATTTCGCTGCCAAAACTAATTAAGTGCATGCAAAGTGTGTAGCCTATTTAGTCATTCTTTCTGTTTTAGTATGCAGAATGTACCACAATCAGTTTAGTCCAGTCATTAAGCAAGAGGTTGAATGAAGTACTTCTACAATGATGATTGGTAAATAGTGTAATACCAAACTTTCACATGTAATACGTGTTTTAGAAATAACAATTCTTTGTTCTGTCATACTTTCATGTTTCGTACAATCTTAAAGCGTATACATTTTTTTAGACATCCTGTATATATTTCCTATCCTTACTATGTCAATGCCCATTCCACATTATTAATCGTTACTTTCGCGAATGTTATCAATTGGAATCCTTCTTTCTAATTTTATTCTTACTCTTAACTTCACTTATTGCTAGACTTTCACAAAGCACTTCCGCCTTTCTAGCTCTAAAATCCCCCAAAACAAAATTTCTGTAAGGGAGTATTCTTTCTTCACTTCTTTAATTTTCTGCTCTAATTATTGAACGAGTTCTGGATTGTGAAACTGCACTTTCAGTTGGGTTCTCAACTATCCTAAAATACAATAATTTTCCCTCTTTCAACCTACCTTTCAATACATTGCTGAAAGCAGATTTAAAGCTCTCCGAAACTACATATTTACTAATCCTACTAGCACCATTAAAGAAGCTCACAGAGGGGGTACCGAAACAAGGATAAAATGATACTTGTGTTTTATTCCAGATGCTTTCCGAAAAGAGGAAACTGGAGTTTGTAGCTGTGAGGTTTTGAAAAGAGGGCTGCTTTTAGATTTTTGTAATTTTTTCCAAACGTCCAAAAATGCGGTATTGATGCTGATAAATCATTTTCTGCACCAGTCACTAAGCAGCATCCTTCCTCAGCTATGACAATCGAAATCCTCGATGACGTCACTCCATCAGCTAGACCAAACTCTACTCCTTCTTTCAACTCGTTTTTATATTCGCCATTTACCCAGTTTCACGTCATTTACAAGATTTTCACCACAGCCATAGCTTCCGAATGAAAGTAAGCTTTTGTACTAATTGTCTGTCCTTAGTGGAAGATGTCTATATCCTTAAGTTAAAAAGCGTTATCATCAAACTTTGAGATTTAAATTGCAAATAGTATTTTATTCATTCATTCATTCATATATATATAATCTACAGTAATTTACTTTAAACAAAATATTTATTATTCATTAATAAATTCACCGGGGTGGTAAATTCCTGTGCACGCTTAACAATTTGTGAAACCAGATTCATCTTATGTAGGAGCATGAATCCTAAGAAACGACGTTTTGTTTTCTGTAAAAGTAAATAATAAGCAACTTTAGATACCAAAGAAGTCTGGTCCGATTTACCCATCAGGTCACTAATTCTATCCATCGTCTCGAAAGAGCCACGCTCATATAGCAATGGGCGGAAAATTAAAGGCTTACAATAAGAAAAAAAAAAAAAAAAACTCATTCTATAATTTAATAGTTACAAACCGTTGCACAAAAAATATATATTTTAAACTACACATTACACACTTAATGAAACAATTATTAAGTTAAGTTTGACAATGCTACAACTCAGTTTCCCTTGTAAACGTATAGTAATATTTCTACCGCATGTAATAAAATTAAAAAGAAAAAGTACCAGAGTATTTAAGTTGTCGTATTAATACTTCTACTAGCTCTTTAATTTCAACATATGAAATAATTGAAAACATCATACAAACTGGCATGTAGTGCAATATTTATCCAATTATTATTTTCCTCTCCCTCTGGTACTTTGTCATCTGTCTCATCTATTGTTTCTTCTGTTCTCCCTTTTGCTTGATGACCTTGATAAAAATCCCAATAGGATTTTGGGATCACATTCCATCAAGTCGTCATGTCACTGAACTTCTCATAGGTGGATTGTATACAGGCTGAAGCAGGCAATCAATTTGACGTGCTTCTATTTTGTGTGGAACGTTTAATTGCTATTACATCTTGTAGCGTGTGTTATAAAATATTGTGTATTGAAATTGTTTTATATCCTCATGTTCTATTTCTAATGCTATCCTCATTTACGTTAACGTTAAAGCATTTTTTCTGTACTATCAACCAGTTGTTTTACATTTTAAGGTCCATTGTGAGGGTGCGGTAGGGTCAATTTTTAAGACACAGAACACAGTCTGTTCAATGAAAATGAGTATAATGTTACAACTAAAATATAACTTATTAAATATAATTAACCATTGATAATGAAATCACTAACAACCTGTCGTTTAATTACCATTTGCACAAACTGAAACTTATGTACCAGTCCATTTCACTCAATATGCTCGTATATAAATGGCCATCCTCTTTTATTTGCGTTTATTGCCGCTTGGGCGTTATTTTATCAAAGGCAACATTATAAGGAAAACCAGTAATTTCTCTATTCAAACAAAAGAGAGTAGCACAATTTCCTACATTAATAAATAATTTTCAGTCATCCTTAAGAAATAAATAAAGAAAACAAATGAGTGCAATACTGATTACCTAGAATTGCGCAAGTATTACGTAAGTATTCAAGCAATCTTTGGCTCAGTTCACCTACGATCGCCTTAGAGCTTGTAGCAACACTGACATGAAAATGCAGAGAATAGGCACTCAATAATATAAATACTGACAGTTTTTGCTTTGTAGCACCACTGGACTGACCGTTGGAATCTATTTATCATTCTGTATTTTTAGCTCTGCCTGTATTGTGCTTGATTAAAATAAACACTTGTGCGCATCTACAGAGTTGATGCCCAAAATAGATTTAATCACTTTGTGGTAAATGTTAAATGTGCTAGTTGTATTTGCGAGCATTCCGCCTCAGCATTCTCTTGAGTGCATCATGGAAATAAACGTAATAATTAACAAAATTGTTTTTTCTATCCGATATAAAATTGGAAACATTTGATTATTAGCCAATTAAACTTCACAAATTATATCCGTCAATTGTTTAGTCACTTTTAAGTTTTGATTTTATATTTAAAAAAAAACACACATTTTATATCTGCCGTTGAAATCAGAAAGCATTGTGAGAGGTTCATTTTTTTATTTTATTTGGGATTCAAAAATCAAAACAATTCATTTCCTTATGAAATATATTTTGCTAAAAATACTGAATTTCAATTATTTCACCTTAGTTGATATATATTTAAGTCAACAGTTTAACAAACTAAAGGATTTAAGTACAGATTTTCAAGATATGATTTTTTATGACTTTACATAATTTTGATGCCAAAAATAATACATCAAACAACTTTAAAATGCTTTTGGAATTGATGTAGCATCAGCAAGGACTGTATATAAGAGCTTTGCGGCATTAAAACATCAGCGAACATTTCCAAGACGTGGACCTGATAGATAGCTAAAGGAACAGTGGCATATTTACCTACGCTGTGCTTCAAATGATTAACGAAAATAATGCAGTCACCTATGTCCTTAATGGGGCATCTTTGGGAATAGGTAAGAGTGCAAAATAAAACATTTTCCATAATTATTTTCCTGTGAGGAATGTGTGTGCTTAGTAGATTCCACATAATTTGTCAGAAGTTGAGTGACAAATACACAAGGAAATGTTCAAATTAAATTGAAGCAGGTCAAAATCAGTTTTAACAGGTGTCAAAACATGGATTTACCCTAATGACTAGAAAATAAACAGCAATAGCCATCTTTCCAGTTGAAAATAAGCCAAAATAAGTAAGAAGAGGCAAAGCACTGGCTGGCCGCAATACGGTACATGAAAATTGGTTCACAGACAGTCTATAGAACAACCTGGAACCCGTATCATCATCCACCATGACAAACATCGTCTCAGGTATTTCAGGTATAAAATAATTCTCACCCGCCCTACAATCCTGATCTGACGCCATGCAACTTCTTATACCCAATCATCAGGAAGAAAATGCATGGATTGTTCTGTAACGCCGCTGAAGATGCAAGATCTTTAAATAGCTGGCGTCCGCTTTATCTCTAAAAAGTGAGTGCAGTGTTGTAATGACTGATTCCATCGAATGTAAGGTGCATAAGGTTTAAGTGGGGATATTTTGAGAAGCAATAAAACCGAAAGCAGAAATAATTTATTGCTATTCATATAATTTTGCAGAAATGTTTATTGTGATCCTCGTAGAGCATTGTTCAAGCAATTTTATGGTAAGCAGAAGTGAAGTTCAGTTTATTATATCTCCTCCAGAACGCTGATTGCTCAAGATGAATCTTACAGGGAAATAATTGGGGAAGGTTTGGTCCTATTGTACATAAATCGAAATTTCATACAGACATTAGCAGCGGTTCGCGGCAGCACAAAACAAGCTCCTGGAATCTCAGTAACCCTAATTAACAGTGCAAGACTGAACTCACATAACAAAGAAAATAAAATGTAATAGAAATATTATAGCAATGCATTTATCTAACAAAAAATCCATTCTCCTGGTTTTGGCGGCAACAAATTGTCGATAGCCCTTTTATTAATATCTATAACCCACAGGATGAAAGATATCTGTGCAAAATCATTTGTATTCCCTGTGTTTTAAAATCACAGTTTGTCTCAAATTAATATTAACAGTTGGTCTACCTAGGTTTTTAATTTCTATTTTCTCTTCCGATAGCAATGAAAAAAATACTTGGAATGTAACCTTTATACGGTGTTAATTTTCTTTGCATTCAGCTAAAATAAAGCAACGACTTCGCGAATTCTCAAGAAACTGTAGAAGCTTGCTATTCAGCAAGAGCTGACTACGAACGAAACAATTGAGTGTAATCGCTGCTAGAGGGTGTCTGCATGAAACCATTTTTACTTCAAGTGTAATAATAATAATTGAAAGTGAAATAACTGCAAGTTTTCCCAATTTAATGTGCATAACAAGTCATTAATGCACAATTTCTTGAAAAGTATCTAATATTACTTTAAATTTGCAACTCTACAACAATCAGTCTGTATGAAACTGCAGGCAAACTTTACTGGGAACGCACGTGACGAAAGGTGACGCTTCACACACACAAAATGACTCTTATGGACAAAAGACCGTTGCTTCCACCTCCTCTCTCCTCTCCGATCAAAATACTTCAAGCTTACAGAGACACCAGTTTGCACCATGATAGTAAAACAAGTCCCCTACAGATAATATCCGCAAATATCGTATTTATATTGTTTCGCGCGACAATGTCTTAAGATTTACTCCGTGGCCATTGTCGTTGTCTAGAGCTTTCAGAAGGTTAATCTCAAATACATTTTATAACATTACCGTTTGCAGTAAATTTAAAATTTATATATCCTTTTATTTTAATTGTTTACCTAATAAAGCAACTTTTAGAGGAACGGGTGGCTTTTGCCAGTGTCGATTGTATATTTCAATTTACATTTTTCAATATAAAAACAGATTATGGATGAATACTTGTGCATTTACTTAACTTTGTCGACAGAAGAAGAATTATAAGAGATGTGGTCGGTAGTACTGAAAAGTTTTATTTCCTGCAGCTGTATTACTGCCCGAAGTGTCATTTCCCCAACAAAAAGTTTCTCTTTCAAATGTTGGTGCAAGAGTTACTGTCCATATAAGAGGCATCATTTTGAAACATGACACAGTTGTTACTTATACCAATTTTATCTCTATGGAATCTGATCCAAATTTAAAAATTTTTGGACAACTTGTAAATCAATTACATATGGGATATTTTTGTTTTTAAATTTAAAAACTACTATAGCAACTATTTATAATGCAAAAGACTTAAAAAAAATATTTTGCAGTTTGACATATGCAGAGGCGCAATAAGAGTTTACTTGGAATTTCGGGTAGCACGCTGAAACAGTTTTCTTTAAAAAAAAATGGATCACCCGCTAATTTTGTGTTGGATGTGAGAAAATTCCTCAACCGAAGATTTCCTAACAGATGAAAAGGCAAAGGTTCAAGTTGAATACGGCCATCTTGTTCAGCATATTTGACGCCTTAGACTGTTTCGTTTAGGGGTTTTATCACCAGTGTACAAAACCAAAAACAATAGAATTCCAAAACTTGAAAAATCTTATTTCAGTTGCAGCGATTTTATGCGACATACTTGCGAACATATTCGAGCATTTGACACTTTGCTTTGAAATGAATGACTCGTATATAACGCGTACATACCATGTCTACATGCTTTATAAATTTAATTTATAATAAAGATTAATACATGAATAGATAGAACAGTTTTCTCCACCTTGTATTTTGATTTAAAATGCATTTTCCTGACATAAGACCATAGCAAACCCTTCCTTTAAAGAAGGCTTTACTTTAGAATTTCTCTTACATAAAAGAGTTTATGAGATCTACCGGAAATCCTTAAAATTGAAAAGAAGCGTTATGCCATTTAAAAACTAATAAAGGCAGCATACTTAAGCTCCTTCGCTATTACCAAGTATTTCATATTTTATTTTGCCAATTTTTTAACTTTCAGATAGTGAGAAAGTAGATTACAGTTAGGTTATTTCAATTACAGGCCAGCATAGCGCAACTGCATACTGGGAGAAGTCAGTGTATTCCTGTATTCCTGTGTTACTCATTGCTTTAATGTGTGTAAATTAATGTTAATTTGCTAATTAGTTATGCCTGTACATAAATTGTCATAAAGAACGGTATTTATGTATGGTACATATGTGAAAACGCGTTCTTGCAAATAAGTGGTAAAGCGGTTCGTAAGAAAAAACATCCTAACAATCGTGGGCAGGTAGAGAAACTGTTCGACAACTTGTTAAAAAGCTACGAGAGAGCAGTTCTCTCAATGACAAGAAGCGTGTTACAAACCGCCTTACATGTTCTCAATGAAGAAAAATTAAATACATGAATTTGCTAAGCACTTGCCGGCAATGTATTTCCGCTGAGGGACATCATTTTCAACACCTGTTAATATACAGGTTAGTACTTTATCAGTAGTTTTGAATACAGCATCATTTTATGCTTTCAGTAAAAATATAAATAATAAAATAAAAATACCAATTTTACGCGCAGCGACTTTTCTCCCTTCTTACGGTTGCGGCGGCTGCATTTCCTCAATAAGCGACCGCCCGTTATTCAAATAACCCTACAATAATACGCAGTACTTCGACGACAGAAGATATTTGAAATTCAGATTCTCGAGATAAGAAAAAGCCCGGAACAAAGCCTAACCCTACCAGCCTCCCAATAAGCGATTCTAGTCTGGCAATCAGAAAAGGCTCCTGTAACATTTTGTGCTTAAAATGCAAATTATGTCATATTAGCCTACAGTTTTGCTGATACGTATTTACTTCTGATCAAGGATGTTCTGGGTAGATAATGTGATACTGTTTATACGTGAAGAGCACAACTTTTTAAGTGCTTTTTCTGCGTTAAAAGTATCTCGAAAGTTTGTTTTAGAAAGTGTACATTTATATAGGAACAGTAACTCTTAATACCGTCTTAAATGTAGCACATGTAGCCTTTCCAGGTCTTTTACATATTTCCTTTCTAAGACATTTCAAATTTATGGTAATAAAATTGGTTTTACAGCCTCTTCTGGAAACACTGTAGCATCACAATTTATAGATTTGCTAAAAATTTGATAAAACCAAAAAATAAACAAACTGAAATAAACTAAATGGCGCCAATGAAGTAAAGTGAAAGGAATTTGTGGAACAGCTTCGTTTTTCGAAGCAGAAACTGGTCTAAATATCATCCGTAACACTGCAAAAGTTGATCAGATCGGTATATCAGTGTGAGCAATTTTTATTTCACAACGTTTATAAATATAATCCTTGGCACCAATCTGTTCCAATCATGATTTGACGTTAATAAGATTAGAGCTCTTGAGGAGGTATATCAGCACAGGCATTCACTTAACCAATGCTGTAAAGCAGTTTTTAGACAAGTGAAAATGTACCACCGTCACAGACAGTATAAAATGGGAAATTTAATACTTGTATGTAAAAAAAAAAAAAAAAAAAAAAAAAAAAAAAAAAAAAACTATTTATGGGAAACAAATTTGTAGCAGATTATAATAAAATGTATATGCCTACATTCAGAAATTGATAACGGAAATTATAGTTTGAAACAGGAAATGTTGTTGTTTCAAAATTTCCTATTTAATTATTATTGCTTCTGACGAGCATTATAATAATGATTGTATCTTGTTTGAAATAATCAAGGGTATCAATATTACAATTAAAAGGAGGATCCCAATATTGTATGGGTATGTCTTTTTACTAGTAAATAATATTCAAGTTATCTTTCTGTAATACCATGATTGACAGTGCACATGTCATTGTTGTGTTTTTGTAAAAGGAATGGAAATGCTGAAATTTTGTTAGACATTAGCCTTAACTGAGAAAAGGATATTTTGTTAAAACATTAACCTTGCAAACCCTCTCGGGCAGACTGCCGGTCCTAAGGCGCCAGATATCAATACACTGTAAATGGCTAGGAATATATAACTGTACTTGCCGTCAAAAGGAAATACCGCGTATAGAATCACGTGTTTTCACAGAAACCAACGTATTAGCTGTTTCAAAGGGAGGCCGCATATATTGCAGAAGCGTGCTTTATCGTAAGTATCTAGAGAGGGGTAGATGTCTCTTTTTCCATAGCGCGGGAATAGAAAATGTTTCCTGGTAAAACCCAGAAACTTCAACCAGTCTACATATTTCAAAAATCCGACGAATAAAATTAAACTTGTAATAAACCATACACTTGTGTGATCCAATAATATTCTAGAAGGAACCAAATTCAGTTTATTTAAAGGAATTAAATTTTCGCGAGAGAGGAGCGAGTTGAATAAGAGATTTAATATTAACCATAAGAAGTTAAATTTTGAAGCCGGAAATAAGGCTGCCTTTATTAATTTAATTAAAAGGCTGCAGAGTTATATTTATAAAGGTATTATATTAGATAAGGATAATTGTTATGTATATATATAAGAAAATCATTTTGAGATAGGTATAACAGGAATAGAAATAATTTGTAACTTGTATCATACAAAAGAGTTTTGTATACATTTTGTGTAAAACATGTTAGAAAGAGAATGTATACCTGACTCCACTCACTGGCCGCTCCTTAGACAAGGCTGAAGAAAGGGTAAACGTATCTTTTGTTAGGTCACGAACCTTCTACCCAGGAAATACTTAGGAGTTGACAATAAGGGAAACATGTGGCCGTAACGGGACAGTATTTAACAAAGTCAGATTTAAAAATATTTTAAGAGAAAATGAAAATGTCAGAACGGAGACGAAAATGTTTTATTACAGGAAAGCCGAAAACACGTGCGTTATCTCCGGGAACATTTAGGAATCTACAAACTAAGGAAGGCAAAAGATTTTTAATAGAAATCAGAATGTAAGGAAAGGGCCGAAATTTATGACAGGTTGTTCTGGGAAAATTCAAGTTCGTGGGAAGGCGTTAGATCAGGGGGGAAAGAATAATTCTAGCCAATGGTCTTCGGATAAAAGTTAACGAATCAGGAGAACTTAGATATAAATAAATAATTTTAGGATAACCAATAATGAAAGTACAACACGAAAATAGATAAAATACGAGGGAATTTAATTTAGCGAAAGGCGTGGCAATGTAGTAGAAAAACTAGAGTACAGAAGTCAGAGAAAAATTCACGCATTCGGTAGAGACACATTCAGAGGCATTTCACACTCGTAGAAGTCGGACATTCATAGATTCACATTCAGACATTCAGTAGAGATACATTCACAGATTTACACTCACACATTCATAGATTCAGAGGGACATTCAGACATCCAGATATTCACTCAGGAAGCCAGCCTAAGAGAGTAGCGAAGTCAGCGGCGAACGGTCAGGAAGTACTTTACATGTGAATAAAATATTTTAAACAAGTCAACCTTGTGTATTTTTGGGCAACACATTTCTCGTTCCCGTGGATCTATACTGATCCCGAAACACTCCAGTGGACCCTGAGATAAAATTCAACAGAATTGGAACAAACGACGTCATCAGTGAGCAGCCCGGCCGAGACATCGAGATCACCATCAGCTCAGCGATCAACAACTACATCCCCCGAGCACCCAATTCCTGCTCCAATTTTGAAGCATTCGCGAGAGGAAGCAGTCGTGATAGTAACAGTAAGAGTCGCGACAGAGTAACAACATTAACCGTAGCAGCAAGAATGACAATTGATCAGTATCCGCAGCAGTCATCAGTTATTCAGTATCATAGCAGAATTGTTAAACCGTCCCGAACAGTCAAAGTAAATCGCTCGGTCAGTGAGAGTCAGCCAGGCAGTGCAAGCGTAATAGTAAGAATAGTCACAATTGTGTTAAAGTGAATAACTACGCGAGTAAACACAGCGAAATATAA
The DNA here is from genome assembly GCA_030762175.1 of Metallyticus violacea. Classification (NCBI taxonomy): domain Eukaryota; kingdom Metazoa; phylum Arthropoda; class Insecta; order Mantodea; family Metallyticidae; genus Metallyticus; species Metallyticus violacea. Next base: position 106,384,164 of record CM060846.1, on the reverse strand, counting down.
TCTGTTGAAGCACAGCATGTTCCAGAACCTTCCTAGTTGTCAAATAAATTAAATGTCCAACTAGTGCCGAACTTCATTATTACGGTGAACAATCCCCTTCCTTCCTAATGACATAACGTCATTAAAAAAAGTCCAAAATTTCCCTGAGATCCCTATCCTCTTATCCTCCACTTTGGAACCAGAGAGTTAGGAAGCATCGAATTAATGACTCCAAGAGCCGAGGCAAGACAAGAAGAGCAATTGTCCGATTAAAATAGATAATAACAAATCACCTACCAATAGTAAAAATAACCCCACCCACGATAATTCCAGCTCCAAGTTATTAGTTACATATAGTACGGAAAGAGTAGGATATTTTTATTTTATCTTCCTGTTTCCTGAGAAAAAGGTACCTGAAGTCATTCACATTTTTATCAAATTTTGAATCAGTTGGTATAAAAACAAATACCTTATTTAGTAACAAATTGAAATCCAGAACAATTTCAGAATTATTCGTACAAGTTAAAAAGGATTAAAGAAAATTTGTGAAGAACTGTGTAAAAAAAACTAGGGCGTTTATATTGGTACATTCAAGCAAAGCATTCCCTTAAGATATAACCAAACACACCTGGTATTACTCACCAGTTTACCCTTATAAATTACGGCAATAAAAAACTGTTCTGGAAAAAAAAAGTTGTTGCATAGATAAACTAAATAGACAACAACAATTTTCATATTAGGAAAGCCTAAGGACTTATCTACACTGAAGGCTTAGGGAACGAAAGCCAGAAAGAAATGTTTATGGCCTTCGTCAATAGTTGAGCACAGTGCACACTAGCCCAAGGTCATGCCAGTCGCATATCATAACAGTTGCCGCGTTGTTACGACGGAAAGCATTGTTTCTATCTGTTTATAATAACTCAGTTTGCGGTTAACATAACTCAAGTCTTTGTCTTACTAATTAGAGTGCGTTTGAATATAAAATCTTACCATATGGCGCATTCTATTGAAATATTACCACTAGAACAGAGAAGAAAGTCCGCTGTAATAACCTGGAGAAACTTTCTTTGTTTTCAGAATAGATAAATGTTTGTGTAAAGGTATCTAAAGGATCTATGTAATATAATGGAAGATATATGGTATTTAATATCCCACTACTGAATAAAGCGGGGGAGTGCAGATCAGAAAAACAATCAGAAATTTACTGTCTATGCAATGCTAATGACGTCCTTCCACTAAAAAGCATAAAATTCCATTACTTTAAAAGAATCTGAAAATATACCTAATTACATTTCAATTCAAGGTTTCTAAATGTATTGCTAAGCATTTGTAAAACTACAGATAAATTAACTCACTCCTATATATTATGGGGAAAAAATGTCACTTAAGGCGACTGAACACTTGACTTTCGTTCTGCAATATCACTTAATAACGATGATAAAACTTGGTCAATGGGTGAAAAGTTGACCGCATTTCTACTTGCTGCTGCTGAGCTGGAAGAATGATTTATTCGGGGTTTTAATTATAAAGAAAAAGAATAATCCCTTTTTCAATTTCTCATCCTGCTGGCAGGGATAAGGTTTGCTGTTCAAAATAAACATACTTCAGCATAACTACTTGTTCTGAAAGACCATAACAAAACTATTTTCTACTTGAGTGGACTTAATGAAATACTGTGTCTTTTGAAAGCCAGGGAACTTTGATTTTCAATTGATTCGAGCTCGTCCATTTTATTCATCGTCTGAAATCTATAACTAAATTGTTATTCAATATGACAATATAAAGGAGGCAGCTATTAAAAATCTAAAGTAATACACATCCAGTTAGTTGTGGTATGAGAGAATGCAGCTCAGCAGCTGTAATTTTTGGATATGTTAACTAGGATATCCAAACTGCACTTTAGGTAGTTCTTTTAGTGTGTGTAAAAGTATGCAGACATCAAACGAGTACTATAATCCTAACAGGATTATAACACCTCAAAATGAAGAATTCTCAAGAGTGGGCGATAGTTGAGCAAAATATCTTCGGACGTGTTCTGTCAAATTATTGACATTGAATGCATTAGCATTCAGTGGTACTAAAAGTAAATCATTTGTGTTAAGACCCTCAATAGAACTATCGTGCACTTGATCAAAAATGCAAAGTAGTACAGAAAATTTGTTCAAAAATTATGAGTGAAAAGAAAATGTTCTTAAAATATCGTCTTTAAAAGGGTAATACATTCTTATTGACGTGTATCTTAAGTTTTGAAAATACAACTTTATAAATATGAAAAAATCATAAAAATGTTAATATCATAAGACATCCATGGATATATGGCAATATAAGTTTCGAGTAACCTATCCACGTTATCCCACTTTCCAATAATCACAGCTAAATGTTAATTAAAAACATTCCTACGGAAAGAACTACACGCCTATGAAGTTGGAACCCGTTTACACATTACTTACATGAATCTTTTTCTCTCACATACTTTATTTATAAGCATACACTTTTTTTCATAAAACGGGTCACTCCAAATAAAAATGTTATATACAAGACAGTTATGTATATGACAATGGAATCCCGAATTCCTTTGATGTTCTAATATATTTCTGTTCTAAAATGAAAAAGTTTAATGACCCATATGACACAGGTCATGAACGATTTAGTTGCAGTGATGGTAATATCAAAACTGACCATGAAATCCAGAAATTGCAATTTAAAGTGCAACACATTGCACCTGCTCATAGTAACTATGCATGAAATGTCTGTATTGTGGTTTGGTTCTTTGACGAAATCGTTGGGATTCTTGATGTGGAGTATTCGTCACACCTCGATCCAATGATGTGACATTAGTGGACGCATTTCGTCCACAGCAAGCGCCAGTTTCTCGGGATAACATCCCGCACTCTCGCTATGCGCACAGTTATTCCGCGATCAAATCCAGACATCTGCTGGTCGTATTTTACGAGAGTCATATTCGTTCCTTCTGAAAAAATGAGGGGTCGGTTTAATGCTTCTCTTATGGACTCTGAAATGTTAATATCTAGTAATTTATTTTCAAAGACTTTTTTTCACTTGTATGTGTATGTGTTTGTTTTTCTTCTGTTTACGACGAGATAAACACAAACTTCATATGATACAATGTGTAAAACATTAAAAGAGTGGTGAGATTTGCGCTTAAGGTTGAAAGTCACAAGCAACTTAGGGAGCTGAAACAAGATCACTCGTTATAAGCCTCATCGGGTAATATAAGGTGATTTCTCAGCTGATTTGTGTGTAGGGAGCATTAGTTCTGTATGATCGCGGGTTCGAACCCGGTCAAGACCGATGGATTTGTTCGGGGCGTAAAAATCCTAAGTATGGCTTCCTTCGGAAGGGAAGTAAAGCCGTGGGTCCCGTGTCGTAGATTTACGGCACGAAAAAGAACCTCAAACCTGAAAGAGAGGCCTCTGAGCAAAATTTGTCGGCCGTTTCACGCCCTGAGTTGAATGGGACGCTGATGACCTGAGGTGCTAAAGAGCGTCCTTAAATAAATTAATAAAAAAAAATTAATTTTGTACAGCTATATATCAATGCAGTGACTGTAAAAGTCAAACGTTTCAGTAGTTAGTGGAGTGGTAATAATTTTGAGTTTGAAAAGTATAGCAGACAGGCAGATAAGTCCAAGATGGAGGAAAAAAACATAAAAGTTACATTATTTAGTTGTGAGTGAAGCATATTAACAATATCTTAAAATACGGAAAGTTACACAAGAATCAGAGTGATCAAACTGAGGTAGAAACCGAGACGAGAAAATCAACAGTGAAGAAGACTATGTATCAAAAACTGTAGAGTTCATTGGGTAATTTAAATAAACTTCTAACTTCAACTTCTCTCAGCAATCTCTTGTTGCGATACTAAAGTTGTCTCTAAAATGAATCAAGTCATATGCGCATAAACATGTCCGTGTGGTGAATGAAGCCGTTAATAAAATCATTAACTTACCTATTAAGATGGTGGGGAAAATGATCACACAATTCAAAAAAAAAAAAAAATCAATGTAAAATCAGCAAATGAGAAATACTCCGTACATGATTCAGATTTACCTTCCTAAAAATATATAAATTTGTCTTTCTCTTTACGAAATTGTATAGAAAAAAATTCAGAGGACCATATGTCATCCCTGATGGGAAACTCTAGCGGTATCTCCCTAATGTTGCTCAAATCTTATTAAAAAGCTCTCTGGATTCTGATTGATACAATGTCTGTAAAAGAAGATGGCAAAAGAATAAAAAATAAGAAAGACAGCTTATAGTTAGTTGTATAAATATAAAAGATTTAATAAAAAAACCCAGGCTACAAAGTTTTACTTTTTCTTCAAGCTTTAGAGTCTCTCAGACCAAAGCTTTATATCCTACCGCGTGCAACAGAAACGTTGGTAATTCTGAAATGAAATGTGCCGATTAAATCATGTCTCATTCTGTTTGTCCATTTATCTCTAAAGAGTTGGACAAGTACATTTTAGAATCTCCTATTGCAGCGTTATACACATTTTAAAATAATGTTCGTGTAGAGAGAAAAGATATTAAACAGATGTACTCTGTGCATAAGCAATACTAGGTGGAACACTAAACACCGGCCTGTTTACAGCGAGTCAGTCTCGAGTGTACGTACAGCCAAGGCCAAGTAGGGCCAGTTTTTCGTGGGCCACTCTGTATTTCAAGTATCAGTGCTATTAACTAGACAATATAACTTTGGTGTTGTATCCGACTCTTGTAGAGAGCGTATAATGTTATGCAAATAGCGTACGAATTTCCCCCCCAAATTTCGCATAGCCAAGTGTTTTAGTCTACATTTATGCATAGAATGATTCAAATATATTCATTCATGCGTTTAGAATTATACATGTTTACATTTAAATTCCTATTTTTGCCATCCTTGTCATGGTTAACTATTTTACGCGTTATTATGTGTATAATTATATTCAATCACATGTTGTCCATTATCATAGGCAGGATGTTAAGTAACCACACCGCAAAATTTTCTAGATTTTAAAGCAAATTTAGATAAACAATTTGAGATAGAGAATCTATGGTCTACTTGTTCAAATTTCGAAATTATTGTATTAAGTTTATGAAGCACCAGTACGCCATGGACTAATTAAGCTTCCTTTCGAAATAATACCTCGCAATAATAACGTAATTTGTAGATTTGCCGCAGTCATTATGACACTGCAAGTAAAAGTGAATCATTGTATAGAATTCGAGCCTCGTTCATCTTCAGCATCATCCTGAAGTACTGGGCTCATTTCTTCGTTTGAAATTCAATCCATAAGTCTTCTGCCCTTTACTGAGCTTAAACCTTTCATTTCTTCCATTTCTTTGTTGTGGTGAGTTTTCAGAACTGTAAAGCAATGCAGGGAATGCCATCACTAAAAAGTTTCATAAATTTATATTTTTTTTTTGTTTCATATAAATGTTAATCCGATTAGGTAATCTTTCAAATACTAATTTTGTTTCATTATGTTGGTAATTGTATAGATTTATATTAAAAATGGAACTCTTGTTCTAGAATGGTAAGTATTGTTTATCCTATATAGCATTTTCCATCAAATGCCATTTTTATTTAAAATATGGAGATCATAATTCTCTTTTTATGGTGAGAATGAAGAGTATGCACTGATATCTGGAGGTAATTTTCATTATGTATCAATATTTTAATCACTTACAACAATCAATTAATGCCTCATTGATTATTACAAATCTTATTACAAAATTAATCCTTTAAACCTTCAAAACCGTAGTAACGCAATATTTACAAGTTTCTAATTCTTGTGCAAGTTTTATTATAAATCACACGAAGTTCTAATTATCGTTAACAATTTTTTCTTATGAAATTAAATGACGGATCTTGCTTAAAGTTACTTTTATATATACATATTATAGGATACTCATATGGCATCAATTTTATCAAGAGTGTTATCACTAGAGCTCGGTCTTTTTGATTCCGAGAAGCCCTGAGTTTTGCAACAGTGTAACTGTATATGGAGTATTGCTTGGCAGCAACCCAACTCACTTACTAAGCTCCCTGTAGGCAGCAGAGGGAAATAGAGCGAGGGCTCTATTGTATCTTGAACTGTTTTGAAATTTTCAATGATTGACGAGCACTTATATTCAGTGACCAAAGGCAGGGCTTAGTGATTGCATAACATTTATCAATTTACGAAAATTCATTTGATGTACAGAAATAAAAAATGCTTTTTATAATTTGATTTTTTAATGGAAATGACCTCCAAGAACAGTAGTTATAAGAAGACAATGAAATAAAAGGGACTTGTACAGTATTGTAAGTTTTCTTTAATTTCCTTGAAAAATAAACGATAAACAGTCACATTTGATTTGGTTTGCTATTCTAAAACGTCTGAATAGCAATTTAAGTTAACTATAATGTAACAATACTAATTAGTTTATCCGTCATTCTAGAGAACTTGCGACTTTGCACTGTAAATCGGAAGCCACCTATCATTATATTCAGCTACCTTCTGACACGTAATTGCCTCTAATGATCACTTGAACGCAGGGCATTTCGGTGACTTTCATGTCCTTGACCCGTATAACAAATCGAAATAATGACTTTGGCACAAGGGAACAAAAAGCTATATAAATCACGTGATACGAAACCATGATATAGCTATCATTATGGAAAATGTATTCAAATTTATTTCCGAGAGTGGCTAATGTTTTACTAGAGAAGAATCATTAAATATTATGCAAACAATAGTATCAATATTTATCAGAAAGTTGGAATAATCAATATATAGTAGTGTTAAGGTAAATCCACTATTTTGTTGACTCGAACAATACAAATACACTCCCGGAAGCTTTCTCTATTAGTAGCTTTCTGCAAAAACCACAAAACGATATTCCTGTAGTCTTTATGCGGATATGATTGACTTCCCCAGTGCAGTTAATGGTCATATTCAAGTTCAAACACTTAAAAAACTATCGTGCCTTTTTGAAACCAGAACGTCTCGCTAACGCAGAAACACTGTAATATGAGAGCGGAACATACAACTGGTTCTAACACCACTATCACTAAGAACCGGATTTTGAAAAAAAATTTCCCGAGTTTATTAGGGACAATTGTAATAAGTATGTCTGGTGAGGTACAGGTTGCATACTGGTTTTATAGTTCATCAAAACACACTTCTCATTTTCCAGAGAGCAGTATTACTTTAGTGCTTAGATGATTTTGGTAATTTTTATAAGTTTCCAAATTGATAATTCCTTTGTGACATACTTAGCTAACTTCTCATTTTTTATGTAAAAAAATCGATGATTTCAAGCCCTTATCCTTGTTGATAAGTAGTTCATGTAGAATTTTACTGACAATTAAGATTATCATTACTGACAAATGCTCTTAAAATAAAGGAGTTATATTTGATTCTGATATTTAGTCACGAGCGTATCAGATATATTTTGCTTGTTACTTCTCGTTGTATGTGCCAGAGAGAGAGAGAATTTTTGTAATGCACTGTGAAGAGTGAACCTTTTCTGCTACAATGGTCTTTCTCTACTTAAAAGTTAATGGAAGTGTTCTGTATCAAATAAGCATCTGCGGCGGATCGTTTTGAAATTAATGTGGTGACAGGACTCTTAGAATCTAATCATATAGAACAGCAGTTCTCAAACTGTGGTCAGCGGACCTGAAGGAGTTCACAAAGCATTTAGAGTGCTGTAATATTATACTATTAACATTACATTCTTGGCTGTATAGATACAAAACAAAACCAATCAAAAGAAAACTAAAAATGATACAAATTTACGACGAATATTTCTAGGCAAATTAATTAGAATCAAAGTGGGTATTTGTTACCATGGGAGATTCTAAATAGGTAAGCCGAAAACGTGAATCAGGCACAACTAATATGTACTATCTTAGTTTTCCTGGTAATAGTACGCATTTTTTCCCCGGAACACCAAAGAAGGCCAAGAAAGTAATGGATACAACGCGTTTAGTAAATGAGATACAGCAACACCTTTTTCATATTTAAATCATAGTGAATATAGTGTGCCTGGATGCTCGGCCGAGGCCTGTTTGACATTCCAGTTCATTAAAGGATAAGCACCTATCAGCCACAATCAATTCAGAAACGACGTCAATGTTCCTGTCAGACAGAAATGTTGACGGACAACCAGTAATCACATACTTGTGTGCAGATTCCCTGCCACTTGTAAACCCATGGACCCAGGTGTAAACGGTTTTCCGTGTAGGAGCTTCTTCCCATACCGCAGTTAAACGTCTACGAATTTCTGCAGTTTTGACGCCTTTCTTCCAAAACCATGCGGTCTAACTTTATTCATAATAGTTGCCTTCCAACTTATCCAAGTTTTTCTGTACTTAACAAATGAACACTGTCCTTTCCCTACACACACTGCTTACAACCACCATCTAGTGCCTGCTGGGAGAGCTAGTATCAGTTCATCGCCCTACGAATGGAGTGCTAATAGTTCATGCGCTAGAAAACAATTTCCTAATGTCCTTCATAGAATGATGGTTACTATTATTAGCAATGTTTCAGCGTTTTATATTTTTTGAATGTAACATTGTTGTTATTAAATGATTGTATGGCGGATACACATCAATAAAAGGGCAAATATTTTAAAAAGTAGGCATTTCTTCAATAACTGTAAATTAAGATTTTTAAACTTTGAGCTAAATTAGGGGACTGTGAAAACAAGAGATCTTTAAAGGGGAGCTAGTGATGTGGAAAGTTGAAGAACCGCTGCATAAAGATACTTCGGAGGTTTAAGAAGCGAGCATTTACTTTCATACTCTCAGATATGTAAACTGTTATTCAGAAAGTTCATGCGTCTTCTGCCAATCATATCTCTGGATGACTGCATAAACTTGTAAGTCTCGGATATTTTTTGTAGCACTTTGAACAATTTAAAGTGCAGATATTTATACCCGATAAAACGCAATAATAGAAATATAAGGAATTACTTTACTTCATATTTCCTCTTATGGTTTGAAGTTTATACAATGAGTATACGAGTCGAATCGCACAGTTTCTTAAATCTGGCATATGGAATTAGTGCAAAGTTTGTCAAAAAACTTATGACTAGACTAAGCATATAATTCGGCTAGAAATAAGTTTTAATCATGATAGTTGTTTATAGTTGTATTTTATGCTGCATATACTGTTCTAATTACTTTAAATTATTTTGCGTCACCACATAAATGCTGCTATTTTTATACTTGTTATAGTCTCAAAAGCAAATAAAAGAGCTGTTAAACACATGAATACAAAGAATCTTTTCAGCAGCCAATTGCCTTATTGTATGGCGTTACTGCAGCCAGTGAAGCTACATAACAGTAATATTTATTGTGATATTTTAAGCAGAATTATTCGGCTGCAAGACACTCAAGAACGCCTCACGAGGTTTATCATCATTACTCTTAAGTTTTACAGTTATGTTGTAAATAAAGGAATATCACAACTTAGACTCACGTCAGTCTTGTATGCTAGTTCTTAGCACTGTATTACTATTTATAGGAAGCTAAAGTTTCAGATATTCCATCTAAAGAAGAAATGTAAGTCAGTAGTTTCAACACTCACGAACAATCATATAACTAAATACAGCACAGTCAAGGTCAAGGGGTTCACCAGAATTTGCGTTTTATTGCTATGATGACGAGAGAAGTTGTTCGTTGTAAACCAAAACCTTAAGACATGTAACGGCTTCTACCCACACAAGTATTGAGTTTAGAAGAGATCGCAGTGTACATATAAGGCCATGACAAACTATGTATCACGTTAAGCAATAAATTACGAACAAGAATTTATTAAACAGATTTTAAAATTTGAAAGACCCACCGAGACATTTTGCAAAGCTATCTATGTAACTTTATACAATAATTAAATAGCTCCATAAACTAATTTAAAAGAATTAAGATATCTGAACGATAGCCAAGTGTTGGTCCTCATTGATCAAGATAAAAGCTAGGAGGAATCAAGGGGGATTAAATGTACAGTTCAAACTCACTAATCAAAGTTTAACTGCATTTAATGAAAGGGAACATTTTGCGATTTAGCAAAGGCTTTCGATTGTGTCAATCATGCAATTCTGATGATAAATTTCCTTTCTATGAAATAAAAAACCAACATTTAAAATAGTTTATATCCTGCCTTAATACAAGGAAACAAAAAATAGTAATAAAAGCAATGCATCAGAATGGGAACGATTAACCATGGAGTGCCTCAAGGATCTGTTCAGGGCCCTCTTCTTTTTCTGATGTAAATAGATATCTCCTTATCTATCCAAGATGTAGGCAATACTGTTCTATTTGCTCATTTTTTTATTAATGTTTAACGCCCATTTTTACTACTGAGGCACCACAGGCGGTGGACACTGATGATACATGAGATGAAATGATATATTGGGAAAGGATTTTTTTTATTTAGAGGAAGGAAAAATTCCAGTCCTAAGTTTAGGGCACATCCCCTGCATTTGCCATTTATGAAACAGAGGAAATCCTGAAAAAATCCTCAGTCAAGGACGGTCCTGGCAGGATTCGAACCCCAGACCTCCCTCTCACGAGTCCACTCCTTAATGACCTCGGCTACCCGTGGGGTCTATTTGCAGATAGCACAAGCATACTAATAAATGAAAACAGTCTTAATGATTGTGCCATTAAATTAAATCTAGTTCTCGGCTCCTTGTGTGTACGATTCAAAGTAAACAAATTGTCTCTCAATCTAAGTAAAACAAATGTTATGAAATTCATCACCCACAGATCTCCAAATCCCTTATTACAGATAGGGTATTATAACAGTGTACTTCTACAAACGAAAAATATTAAACTCCTGGATTTAATAATTGCTAATCGTCTGAATTGGAAAGATCACATCAATCTTACTACACCTAAGCTTAGCAGTGCAGGCTATGCAATACGTGTATTAGTGACGTTGGATTCAATTATGACTTTAAAATTAGTTTGTTATGCTTATTTCAGCTCAATAATGAAATAGTGTCTAATATTTTGGGGAAGCTCAGTTAAATGTGAGCGTGTCTTCCTATTATAGAATAAAGTCACACGAATAATCGCTGGTACACGTAGCAGACATTCATGCTGAAACCTCTTTAAGCAATTTGAAATTTTAACTCTTCCATGTGAATATACATTATCTCTCACGAACTTTTATATAAGATATGAAGAAAAAATTGTTAACAATCAAAATATACATAATATGAATACCAGATAAAAAGCAAATATACATAGATCGGCTTCAACGCTTTTCTACCAACAAAAGGGGTTTATTATGAATGCATTTTAGTACAAAACGCTCTTCCCCCTTGCCTAAAAGCCTTAATAACTATGACAAATTCTTCAAACCTGCTCTTAGATAAAAGTCTTGTTATTCTGTGAAGGAATATATGAATGACAATATATTGGTCTAAAAACACTAATGATTTTATGTCAATGTATACGTAAACATGTATATAGTAAAATTTGTGCGACTGAGTGATTTGCCTGTTTCTGCTTCTCTGGTTTTGTAGTTTAAACTAGTTGTTCTAGGTGTTGCCTTTTCATTTTTATGGTAACCATTTATGCAGATGTGCACGATATTGTTTGTAAATGTAGAATGTGTGGTAATTGTAAATGACAAATTCTGTGTTCGTAGAATTTGTGGCTGCTTCACGAACTCATGAAATGCTTCAGGAACTAAACTAATATATGCGGATAGGTCGAAATCTAGTGGAATAATGTCCGGACTGTAGGGCGGAAGAGGTAAGATTTCTCATGCATGTTCACTACGTACATTGTACATAATATTCCCGTTGTGTGGACGAGCGTTTTCATGAATGATGAATGGCCTAAGCTCGAGTAACTGAGGTCGCAGCTTTTTAATGAAGTCAAAATAATACACTGCTCAGACCCTTGTTCCACGTCGATTCTATCTATCATTATGATTCCTTGGTAATCAAAAGCGAAGACCATCATTTACATGACTTTTGATTATTTTCGTCTAAATTTTGGTGATGGGGAAGATAAAACCTCTGCACTGGGTGATTCAACCCAGACTCAAAGTCTCTTAACAACGTTTCATCAATAGCGAGAATATGACACAAGAATGTTTCACCTTCAATATGGAATCTTTGTTTCAGCAAATTTGCAATGTTCTTGCGTTTCTGTTTCTGTTCAGCAGTCAAGAAATGACATTCAAATATTTTTTTCTTCTGTAAATAATTTGTTGAAATACAAAATATTGACGTTAGAGAAATTTCTGTGGTGTCTGAAAGTTCCTCGCATATAACACGATGATCTTCTTGAACAATGACATTTTTTAAACATCCGAATCAACTTCGTTCATCTGTTGATGTCTTCGGTCTTTCTGGTCCATGGTCATCAATCATCATCTATGCTGACCAACATGAAAAAGATTAGCCAAACGAGAATCGGTACACTGTAAACTCCCACAAACTTCACTCAAAGCACTGCGCATTTCTGTAGGATGTTTACCATGCTAAGTTTCGATCTTAATGTTCGACCTTTTATGTTCAACAGTCACAATACCTGAATACCTACAGGCTCGCATATCTACATACACAATATGCTATGGACAAAATGAACACATGTGTTTCTTTTTCAAGCCTTTAACTGCAACTGGTGTAATTTTCAGTAGAGTTGCGTCATCAAATTTACAGCATTGCCAACTATGTATTATTCATGTAATTTCTATAAAAAAAATGTTCAACAATTGGAATTGGCCAGAACTCATGTATCCATTATCAGTCACTGCAAGTTCGAGCAGTCGTTTTTACAATAAAGTTAGAAAAATGATTAACGTTTAATGAAGATTGGTTATTGACAAGGGATATTTTCTAGAATGGACGCTAAGTTGTATGTGCGTATCATTGCAATGCTTCGGTGAGATAATAAAACTTGCACACTGCGTTGAACATGTAAACTGAAATCTATTTCAAATCTCGCGCTGTATTCTGATATACGAGTATTTCTTCCATTTTCAGTAGTTAGAAATCGCATTAGGTATGAGCCATCGAACTTGTTGCGACAAGATCCCCAGTGTGCGAGCACTAGGCCCGTCACTGCAAATAGAAAATATATCATTATAGGTGCAATAGAAAATATCTATAAATGTGGAAGAAGGTTCTTTAAGGTCGTGGCTTCAAGTGCAATTGCTTTCATATTTGAATATTGTGCCTTTTGACCTCTAATAGCTGTATCAAGTCAGCTAAATAACCTGTAATGTTCTGTGCCAGCATTCACAGCACCATAAGAATCATAAGAAAAATCTACTGCCCTATATGATTAAACATCTTACGAGGCTTTTATGTGCAGAAAAACGGGACTCTCAGTTCAAGGCACATAACTGTATGAATTATATTGGTAATGTGTGGAGTTGTGGTAGTGGTAGTAATAGTTTTTGTCATTAAAGAGATATAGTGTAATAGACACAAAGAAGTTATATTACACTATTGAAAATTGTACATTTATAATGGATAAAATCTCATTTCTCGAATAATAAAAAAATCTTCGATATTTTTATAAATAAACTTTTAAGAAACAAAATCTTAGTATCAGAATAATGTAAGAAATTCTGTGTGTTAAGTTCTATTGATTGTATGGTGAGATCTGCATATAAACCGACCGCAAATCCGCAACTCTGCTCTGAACTAGAGATACTCTTTGCCACTCGCCTTATCGCCCCGGTCACATCCATTTCAGTCTTAGTGAAGATTTAGTAGCGTTTGCAAAATTCATGTGTTTCTGTAATAATTTAGAATCTGGTATGCAGGTATAGCGTTGAGCACAGTGTTTATATACGGAGCCATCCAATGAAATTTGAATCAAACTTGCTGTGTATTTCCACTGAGCGTGGGCACAGAGTTTCCTGTAGTTGACTTGAACAAGGTTAGGTGAATGCCAATGTGGATCTGAGAGGGGTTAAGTCCGCTGTGTTTGTTCTGTGTTTAATGGCCAATTGAATCATGGCTGAGTACGTTTTCTACTGTAGGACGTGTATTTATTTATGATTGTCAAGTTCAAAGAAAAAATAATGGTTCCAGGCCGTACTCCATAGCCTTTATAATAAATTTCAGGCCACTATAGTGTTCAGTCTAAGAAACCCAACAGACCCCCCAGAGTTCTCACCTAAGAAACATTACATGACATCCATTTGGAGAATTTCCCCAAAAGACACTTATACATCTTTCACAAAAATCAGCAATTTCTGATGTCTATGTCAAAGAACTACTAAATAGTTTTAAGTAAAACCCATATAAAATAACTGTGTTCTCTTTTTATAGAGAATTAACAGACAGAAAGCGCGATTTCGCCTTTATTCAACAAGACTCTACCACAGCTCATACAGCGCATATTTCGATTAAATGAATTGAAAGTGTGTTCAGAATGGTAGGAGTTATTAGTAAGAATTTGGGGCCCCTTTGGTCCAACCCAACCCCTGGCGAATTATATCTCTGGGGTAAATCAAAAAATACCGTATACAAGATTAAACTCACGTTCCCTGGAAGAATTTAAACGAAACATCCACCAGGAATTATCTAGCATTACTCAACGTGAACTACAGCACATGATGGAGAGTTTTTAAAGAGATGCCAAAAATGTGTAGGACGATTGTGGCCATTTTCAGCACGCCCTTTTACGAGTAAAATATTTTATAATAATTAAGGGAACTGCCGTATAGTTATGTCAGCGCCACTCTACGATACCCGCAGACGGCAACGAGCGCCGCTCTTGTCTTTAGGCAAAATTCCGTAAGTTGGTTCATAGTTCATTGGGTCGTTCTGTACAAAGATTATATGCTAAATTTCGCCCATTAAATTTGAAGACAATTTAAGAAATTTTAGGGCAATACACCTTATTTTCTTTTAAGAATGGACTGATGTCCAAATACGCATGCTCCTTTCTGATGAGGTGATGGAAAGGGAGTGAGTTTTTGCGTTCTTCCAGTCAAATATAACAGTAATAGTAATACAGTTGATACTTGCACGACGAACTTCATGCAGTGTTCATTGTTAATGATATTAGTAACAATGTGAAGGTTCAATGACTCTGATCTAACTTTCTGCAACTTTTATTTCTGAGAAATATTAAACAATCAATGTGTAATTTCTTAAGCAGGTAGAAGAAGCAGTGAGCCAATTTTAGCATGTTCTTCCTTAATAAGGGTGAGCAAATGACGCCTTTACTTCTTGTATTAACCGCAGCACGTGGTTCGTCTAATGCCGATACTGCACCCCATTCCTTAACAGGTGTATGACAGCGCCCATGTTGATGATTACTTATTTTCCGGCGGAAACATAATTTGTCTCCCAGTATAAATAATTAATATTCGTAGTTAAAATTGGCGCCATTAATATGATTAGAATTAAGGCCAGAAATGAATGATAAATCTAATTGTTTATTTTTGTAACATTTAAACATGCAGTTAATGTGCCAAAGAAAATCTATAATATTCAAGTATTTTAATGAATTTTTAGTGACAAATCTTTCCGTTTCTTGTAGGAAGCAGCTCTGGGGATATTAAAAACTAAACGTAAATATTTCACACCACCATTCATTATTGAAGAACCAATATTTACACCTGAATCTGTGCTGGACTTTGTATATTGAACAATTATTATTATTATTATTATTATTATTATTATTATTATTATTATTATTATTATTATAATAATAATATTCGTTTAAAATTCTAATTATTTTTATTATAAATGTACCAAAAGTGTTATTTCTAAACCATACAAATACATTTACTCTGGGCACTTAATTAAAACTTGTATGTATGGGTATGGGATAATCAAATTATATGAAAAACTGCTGCAGCATCTTTCCTTTGACTGTGGTTTATTTTTTTGTTGTTTGTTTGTTTTTCTCCCGCTATGCTGTCCGTTTAATGGTAGAACTCGCGTCAGGCAGTTAGCTCCTCTTGTCAGTTTGCATGTGACTGACTTGTATGCGGAACCGACTAGCACGGATATCGACTGTTGGAAATGCATGGAAACTCTCATAAGCCACGGAAGAAAAATTCAGACTTTGTCAACTGCTCTCTCTTCAGTTTTGTGTCGCCAAAGGTGGTTTGTTGTTAGCACTGGAATTTCTCAGATGGGAGTATGAGTGTGTGTTATTATACTATTTCTCGTATTACACACATATATATGGAAAAACAAAAAGTAACTTATGCAACTAAAGCTTTTACAACATGAGCTGTTACATAAAAACACTTAAAGGATTTAATGGTAAAAGAATCAAACTACTTCACTGGAATTTTAGTTTCTTCCTCTTTTCCACTTTTAAACATCGTAGATAAATTTTGTATTTTGAAGATAGGGGCTATTTTATTCTTTGTCAAGATACATAAGAACAGGTGCTTTATTATTTTTATTTTATTTTTTATTTTATTATTTATTTATATTTTATTCGTTATTTTATTTATTTATTTATTTTTATTTATTTATTTATTTATTTATTTATTTATTTATTTATTTATTTATTTATTGCTGGGAAGAAACACTTTGATGCGTCTTTTGCTTCACAATTTGCCTTTTTAAATTTTCAAAACTTTGGCGCCCCT